>WNGS01164858.1:857098-869598 GCA_020271785.1 Procambarus virginalis | reverse complement strand
GCACCATCAACACCACCAGCACCATCAACACTACCAGCACCATCAACACTACCAGCACCATCAACACTACCAGCACCATCAACACCACCAGCACCATCAACACGACCAGCACCATCAACACTACCAGCACCATCAACACTACCAGCACCATCAACACTACCAGCACCATCAACACTACCAGCACCATCAACACTACCAGCACCATCAACACTACCAGCACCATCAACACTACCAGCACCATCAACACCACCAGCACCATCAACACTACCAGCACCATCAACACTACCAGCACCATCAACACTACCAGCACCATCAACACTACCAGCACCATCAACACTACCAGCACCATCATCACTACCAGCACCATCAACACTACCAGCACCATCAACACCACCAGCACCATCAACACTACCAGCCCCATCAACACTACCAGCACCATCAACACTACCAGCACCATCAACACTACCACCACCATCAACACCACCAGCACCATCAACACTACCAGCACCATCAACACTACCAGCACCATCAACACTACCAGCACCATCAACACTACCAGCACCATCAACACTACCAGCACCATCAACACTACCAGCACCATCAACACTACCAGCACCATCAACACCACCAGCACCATCAACACTACCAGCACCATCAACACTACCAGCACCATCAACACTACCAGCACCATCAACACCACCAGCACCATCAACACTACCAGCACCATCAACACTACCAGCACCATCAACACTACCAGCACCATCAACACCCAGCACCATCAACACTACCAGCACCATCAACACGACCAGCACCATCAACACTACCAGCACCATCAACACTACCAGCACCATCAACACTACCAGCACCATCAACACTACCAGCACCATCAACACTACCAGCACCATCAACACTACCAGCACCATCAACACTACCAGCACCATCAACACTACCAGCACCATCAACACTACCAGCACCATCAACACTACCGTCACCATCAACACTACCAGCACCATCAACACTACCAGCACCATCAACACTACCAGCACCATCAACACAACCAGCACCATCAACACTACCAGCACCATCAACACTACCAGCACCATCAACACTACCAGCACCATCAACACTACCACCACCATCAACACTACCAGCACCATCAACACTACCAGCACCATCAACACTACCAGCACCATCAACACTACCAGCACCATCAACACTACCAGCACCATCAACATTACCAGCACCACAAAACTACCAGCACCATCAACACTACCAGCACCATCAACACTACCAGCACCATCAACACTACCAGCACCATCAACACTACCAGCACCATCAACACTACCGGCACCATCAACACTACCAGCACCATCAACACTACCAGCACCATCAACACTACCAGCACCATCAACACTACCAGCACCATCAACACTACCAGCACCATTAACACTACCAGCACCATTAACACTACCAGCACCATCAACACTACCACCACCATCAACACTACCAGCACCATCAACACTACCAGCACCATCAACACTACCAGCACCATTAACACTACCAGCACCATCAACACTACCAGCACCATCAACACTACCAGCACCATCAACACTACCAGCACCATCAACACTACCAGCACCATCAACACTACCAGCACCATCAACACTACCAGCACCATCAACACTACCACCACCATCAACACTACCAGCACCATCAACACTACCAGCACCATCAACACTACCAGCACCATCAACACTACCAGCACCATCAACACTACCAGCACCATCAACACTACCAGCACCATCAACACTACCAGCACCATCAACACTACCAGCACCATCAACACTACTAGCACCATCAACACTACCACCACCATCAACACTACCAGCACCATCAACACTACCACCACCATCAACACTACCATCACCATCAACACTACCAGCATCATCAACACTACCAGCACCACCAACACTACCAGCACCATCAACACTACCACCACCATCAACACTACCACCACCATCAACACTACCACCACCATCAACACTACCAGCACCATCAACACTACCAGCACCATCAACACTACCAGCACCATCAACACTACCGTCACCATCAACACTACCAGCACCATCAACACTACCAGCACCATCAACACTACCAGCACCATCAACACTACCAGCACCATCAACACTACCAGCACCACCAACACTACCAGCACCATCAACACCACCACCAACACCATCAACACTACCAGCACCATCAACACTACCAGCACCATTAACACCACCAACACTACCAGCACCATCAACACTACCAGCACCATCAACACTACCAGCACCATCAACACTACCAGCACCATTAACACTACCAGCACCATCAACACTACCAGCACCATCAACACTACCAGCACCATCAACACTACCAGCACCATCAACACTACCAGCACCATTAACACTACCAGCACCATCAACACTACCAGCACCATCAACACTACCAGCACCATTAACACCATCAACACTACCAGCACCATCAACACTACCAGCACCATTAACACTGCCAGCACCATCAACACTACCAGCACCATCAACACTACCAGCACCATTAACACTGCCAGCACCATCAACACTACCAGCACCATCAACACTACCAGCACCATCAACACTACCAGCACCAATAACACCACCAACACTACCAGCACCATTAACACTACCAGCACCATTAACACTGCCAGCACCATCAACACTACCAGCACCATCAACACTACCAGCACCATCAACACTACCAGCACCATCAACACTACCAGCACCATCAACACTACCAGCACCATCAGCACCACCAGCACCATCAACACCACCAACACCATCAACACTACCAGCACCATCAACACCACCAACACCATCAACACTACCGGCACCATCAACACCACCAGCACCATCAACACTACCAACACCATCAACACTACCAGCACCATCAACACTACCAACACCATCAACACTACCAGCACCATAAACACTACCAGCACCATTAACACTACCAGCACCATCAACACTACCAGCACCATCAACACTACCACACCATCAACACTACCAACACCATTAACACTACCAGCACCATCAACACTACCAGCACCATCAACACTACCAACACCATCAACACCACCAGCACCATCAACACCACCAACACCATCAACACTACCAGCACCATCAACACCACCAACACCATCAACACTACCAGCACCATCAACACTACCAGCACCATCAACACTACCAGCACCATCAACACTACCAGCACCATCAACACTACCAGCACCATCAACACTACCGTCACCATCAACACTACCGTCACCATCAACACCACCAGCACCATCAACACTACCAGCACCATCAACACTACCAGCACCATCAACACTACCAACACCATCAACACCACCAACACCATCAACACTACCAGCACCATCAACACTACCAGCACCATCAACACTACCAACACCATCCACACCACCAGCACCATCAACACTACCGTCACCATCAACACTACCAGCACCATCAACACTACCAACACCATCAACACTACCAGCACCATCAACACTACCGCACCATCAACACCACCAGCACCATCAACACTACCAGCACCATCAACACAGTGCCCAGTGCCCAACTATTTAGATGGTCCGGGTATGAACGGCGGTTAACATGTAGTTGTAGGCATCCATCAGCCTCTGGAGGCTATTGAGTTGCGCTCTGGTTGTTGGTCTGGAGTGGCCTCTCCAGGGTGCAAAGTCAAGATTAGTTAATACTGAGGAGAAGCTGTAACCCATGCAGCAGGTCCCTCCCCCTTCTCCACAGCGCCGAAAGTCTCTAATGAAAAGGGAAACGCCAATGCGATTAGTTTCAATCGCATTTTGAAGGTAACATTGAACTGCCCAAGGGGCTCCAGCTCTGGAGGTTACCTCGTTGTGTATAAAGAAGGAACAGGGACTCCAAACCTGCAGACCGATATTACGTTGTTGGTTGTCGTAATAATGTTATTACATTGTTATGAGTCGGTAGATTGTCTCTTCTGGACAACCCACCAAATCAAAACCTCTGTAGAGTGCTTACACTTTAATCGGGAGATCACCCTGCATGCTTCTTGCTTTTGGAGAAAGGTTCAGCATCACATATTTAGGGGATGTGGCTCCAACAACCTCGTTGTCATGTTCACACACCCACTTGAGCCGCCGTGACTCCCCACTCCCTCCTTGGTTGGTATAATCTCAATTCCCAACCCTGTCCACCGCTGTGGTGCTTTCTCTCTCTGTTTTGCTTTCTGGGAAGCCTCACTAGGACAAGGGCAAACACCTGTTCATAACAAACATTTCATAACAACATGTAACATATATATATTATAGCACTCACATACAATATACAAGAATATAAACTCAGACAACTTATAATATAGCCTGGTTGCAAACCAATACCAGCAGGACTCTTATCAGTTACTTATACCAAGTGGTAGCCCAACTCCTGGCTTGTCACTTATGCAACCAACCTCACCTAGTGAGTTAAACCTTGTGAAACAATTACAGCACTATCAACCTCACCTAGAGGGTTAAACCTTGTAAAACAAATATGGCATTATCAGCACTAGAACATATATATACATATATCTCTGCAGGTAATCCAGTCTACAGTTGTAATTCAATAAACTTCAGTATAGATATTCCTTGGTATAGAAATGATAATCACCCACCTTTCACTGCATCTTGCACGCTAATGACAACCAAACACTCTACCAGCACCCTTAAGTGGTCAATAAGAACATCCTTCCCACATCTGGGAGTTCACTACCCTGACATCATCAGGTTCTTCCAGGTTCATCTACCAGGATCCTTTACAGCTCTTCCAGGCTGCTGCACCACGAAGTTCTCCTTGGACTCCTGTGGTATTCCACTACTGATTCCACAGAAGCGTGAGACTGCTCTTCTTCACACAGTTTGAGGTCCAATTCCTCACTATGGGACTTGCTTTTATACAGTGTACAACATCCACCCCTACAGCCTTGAAGTTCTACTCATTAGCTTCTTCTCTAGCCTCAGAGTACTCCCATCAACTCCTTCCTTAGAACAAACCTGCAACCCATCAATACACCAATAAAAATGTTCCTCTACAAACATATAACTGAAATGAACTACACACAATAAATGTTTCACCTGACATCTCCCTACTTCCTGAACGGCGTGAGGTGACTCCCCCACGTCTGGGCGGGTCCATCCTCCGCCCGGCTGGCAGGCTTCTGGCTCTCGAGGCAGCTGGCTGTCGACCCTCAGTTGCCCTCAGGAGCTCGGCGTGAAAGGACTTGCTGGTCGTCCCTCAGCTGGCTCCCTCATCTTCATTCTCTTATCTAGGCTCTCTGCCTTAACACACTATGTCTAATATATCAATAAACCTTCCTAGGGTCGCTGGGCACACGACCAACTGCAGACAATCACTGTAAACTGTTTAAAATTGGCTTACCACAGAACTTGGTTCGCTTGCGGTGCTCACTGACGGGGCGGCGACACTCGGCAGTTCAGGCTGCCCACAGAACTGCTTTAACTGCTCCACAACACCTTCTGAAGTTCATGACTCGAGCTGGCACGTCTGCAGACTTATTCGTCAGTCGAAACGTCTGTCCACTTCCTTCCTCTTGAAGGTTTATCAAACAGGGGTTCATCTTCACCAGGGGCTCAAACAGAGCACGACCTCCCCTCACGATTTCTTCAGCTCAAGTGAGCTCAAGCTTCTCTGGAAGCGAGCCTCACGCCTCCAGCGAATTCTCCACATCTCATGACCAGTAATTTATTTATATTCTTGTTCACTGCCCATACTCTTAAACTGTCTGTCAAATTTAACCAATTGTTTTACGTATATATCTTCAGGTCTATATTTCTTTGACCTCTTAGTTAGTTCAGGTCCGGCAGAATAACTCTCAAACGTAGACTCGTTTTTCAGTTGCCTGGGATCATAACACCGACCACCATCTTTTCGACTTGTTATTGATGTAACAAGCAGCGAGGCCGCCACTGTACCGTACAGTCCAAGTAACCATAAGCCTAACCTGTTCCAGGCCTAAATAACCATTCCTAGACCTAATTGATTGTAATAAGAATAGCAACGGTACGAACCTAAATTATTTTCCTTCATCTGGTTTCACTCATTATACATATATTGATTCATTGTGCTCATCTACTCTAATTTATTCATGTTCATATAATCATGTGGATGCACAGTACGCTCCGTTCACATTTGTTCTCTCTTATGCACTGTGAACAGGCACCATTTTCACCATACTTTGTTTCCATGGCAATGAGCTTTTTCTTGCGTTTCTTTGTTCACTCTATAGAATTAGTTTCTCTATTTCTTCTAGTGGCAATGATTCATAGGAATTTGTAAATAAAGAAGCATAGGTTATTCCAAATCATAATTTTCAATGTAGTTCACCATTTCTGGATATACGGCCGTGATCTTTTTCTTGCGTTTCTTTGTTCACTCTATAGAATTAGTCTATCTATTTCTTTTAGTGGCAATGATTTCATAAGATTTATTAAATAAGGAGGCATAGGTTATTCGAAATCATAGGTTTCAAAGGTTGTCATAGTTACTTCATCAATAACTGGTCGGGGAGGTTTAGTATTATTTTAACCATTGTTCTCACCCTTGTTTGTTCTTAGTAGTAAAACAGAAACAACAATTATAAGAATCAAAATAATCACCATTCCAACAGTTATTATTATATAGTGCAGCAATGTTTTATTTCCGGTCTCTTCTTCTTCTTCTTCAGCTTTCTCAGCTTCATATTTCTCCTTTATCACTTTATCTCGTTAACTGATTCCGCTGCCCTTTAACTGGTAATTACTGGTATTTTCTCTCTTCATTTCTGCTTATTTATCATTGTGGTTTAATAGTTCAGCTAGCAAGGGTTGGTGGTTGAGTCCTTCCAGTGGTTGGTTATAGTTATAATGAGGGTTTGCAATGTTGTGGATTATGGCTGAACTCTGTTTCCTTGGCCACATTTGATCTTCTGTTTAAGTCTGTTTACTTAACCTCATTTGATCCTTTGTTTAAGTCTGTTTCGTTGGCCACACTTGGTCTTCTGTTTAAGTCTGTTTCGTTGAGAATTTGACCTTCTAGTCAGACAGACAAATGCTGAGGCGGAGGATGTCGTTCTTCAGGGAAATTTTATTCTTTTGAGAACTTTGTAATAATTGTTGACGGGAAATGTTGAATTTGGATATTTCTTCTTAAACTCTTATTTCTAGACGATATTCAATTTCTCTCTCTGAAGTTCGCGGTAACTTGACTTCTGCAATATAAGTTGTTTTCTCAGTGATTTGATCAAGAACGGGGTTGAGGTAACAACTTTATATAATCAATTTCCTCCTGTACGAACAGTAACTCAGAAATCTTATATTTTATATCTTATATACAAACAATTAAATGTGTTTCACAGTTTCCGTATCATCATTGAGATTAAGTTTGAGATCAAAATTATCAATTGATCCACATTTTGTGAAGAGACGTCTTTTCTTGTCATTCATAATTATGAATTATTAGTTTTTGTTATATAAACTACTCAATGCTATTTGTACTGCCTGCATACTCAATATTAAATCTTGATGGATTTTTCTTAAATTCCCTATTCGAGTTGCACATTAATAGTTGGGTTCGATTATGACAAAAGGAGAGGTGTTGAGTCAGTATTTAGGCTGTTGTAATTGATGCGGTAATTGGTACCACAAGTCAACAGTCATGTTACTGAACCAGTATTTAACCAGGTCTTTCCTAAATCTAAATTTATTGCATTTATACCAATTGTTTCGTGTTGTGTATTGTGTTGATACTTTTAGTACCCTATTAATATCTTCCACGTTATGTCCATTTATCCATTTGTACACCTTTATCATGTCACCCCTAATTTTTCATCTTTTACAGAATGTAATTTAAGCTGTGTCAATCTTTCTTCATATGACAGGGTTCTAAATTGGGGTGTTAACTTTGTCATCCTTCGCTGGACGCGTTCTAGTGATTTTATATCCATTCTTAGCTTTGTAGTTCTTAAGTATGTTATTGTGGTGATAGTTGTTCTGTATGTTATTGTGTAGTTATGTATGTTATTGTGTAGTTGTTCTGTATGTTACTGTGGTGTAGTTATTCTGTATGTTATTGTGTAGTTGTTATGTTATTGTGTAGTTGTTATGTATGTTATTGTGGTGTAGTTGTTGTGTATGTTATTGTGTAGTGTTATGATCTCAGCCTCCAGGAGAAACGAGTCTCCCCTTGAGAGTTATTCTGCCAGACTTGACCTAACTAAGAGGTCAAAGAGATGGACGTGGAAATATATATATATGTTAAACACTGGGTAAGATTTGATAAATGGTTTAAAAGTATTTAAAAGTTTAAAAGTATTGGGAGCCGGGCGGCCGAACGGACAGCCCGCTGGACTTGTGATCCTGTGGTCCTGGGTTCGATCCCAGGCGCCGGCGAGAAACAATGGGCAGAGTTTCTTTCACCCTATGCCCCTGTTACCTAGCAGTAAAATAGGTACCTGAGTGTTAGTCAGCTGTCACGGGCTGCTTCCTGGAGGTGGAGGCCTGGTCGAGGACCGGGCCGCGGGGACACTAAAGCCCCGAAATTATCTCAAGATAACCTCAAGATGAGTAGTAAGTAAGAATAAATGAAGGACTTGAGATGAGATGTAGAGAGTTTACTGGAGGAGCGAGGCTCGCTTCAGAGGAGCTTGAGCTCACTTGAGCTGAAGAAATCATGAGGGGAGGGCGTGCTCCGTTGAGCCGCTGGTGAAGAAGAACCCCTGTTTGTATATACCTTCAAGAGGAAGGAAGTGGGCAGACGTCTCGACTGAGGAATAAGTTGGGAGGCGTGTTAGCTCAAGTCATGAACTGCAGAAGGTGTTGTGGAGCAGTTAAAGCAGTTCTGTGGGTAGCCTGAGGTGTCCTGAGTGTCGCCACCCGGCCAGGGAGGACCAGCGAGAGAGCCAACTTCTGTGGTAAGCATTTTAAACAGTTTACAGTGATTGCAGTTGGTCGTGTGCCCAGCGACCATAGGAAGTGTTTATTGAAATATTAGACATATTGTGCTAAGGCAGAGAGCCTACATAAGAGAGTGGAGATGGGAGGACATGCTGAGGAGAGGACCAGCACATCCTTTTCTGCCAATAGCTTGCAGGTGACTGACCAGCTGGTAGCCTGGGACGGGCAGGCCGCCCCGGGAAGTGGAGAATGGACCCGCCCGGGTGTGGGGGAGTCCTCATGATAGGCAGGAGTCAGAGAAATGTCGAGTGCAGACATTTATTACGTAGTTTATTTTCAATATATGTTTGTAGAGGAACATTTTTATTGGTATATCGATGGATTGCAGGTTTGTTCTGAGGAAGGAGTTGATGGGAGTACTTGGAGGCCAGAGAAGACGTTGATGATTGGAACTTCAAGGCTGTAGGAGTAGATGTTGTACTGTGTGGAGGAGCAAGTCCCATAGTGAGGAATTGGACCTCAGACTGTTTGAAGAAGAGCAGTGAACTGAAGTCTCACACGCTTCTGTCGAAACAGTAGTGGAATACCACAGGAGTCCAAGGAGAAACTTCGTGGTGCAGCAGCCTGGAAGAGCTGTAAAGGATCCTGGTAGATGAACCTGGAAGAACCTGATGATGTCCAGGGTAGTGAACTCCCAGATGTGGGAAAGATGTTCTTATTGACCACTTAAGGGTGCTGGTAGAGTGGTTTGGTTGTCATTAGCGTGCAGATGCAGTGAAAGGTGGGTGATTGATTATCATTTCTATGCCAAAGAATAACCTATACTGAAGTTTACAGAGTTACAGCTATAGGCTGATTACCTGCAGAGATATATGCATATATTATGTTCTAGTGCTGATAATGCCATATTTGTTTTACAAGGTTTAACTATCTAGGTGAGGTTGATAGTGGTAATTGTTTTACAAGCTTTAACTCACTAGGTGAGGTTGGTTGCATAAGTGGCAAGCCCGAAGTTGGGCTACCATTGGTATAAGTAACTGATTGAGTCCTGCTGGTATTGGATTACCAGTTTACAGGGCTGGCCTATAGTTTGATCGAGTGCCCAGCGATCATGGCAATTGTTTATGAATACATTAGGCATATATTATTAAGGCAGAAGGCCTAAACTAAGAAAGTAAAGATGGAGGAACGTCCTGGAAGGCAGAGTGACATCCATCCACTCCTACCGCTGGAGGGCAACTGCGGGGCCAGCCGCTAGCTGCCTTGAGGGCCGCCGGGCTGCGGAGGATGGACCAGCCCGAAACGGGGGAGTCCACCTCATAGCACTGTGGGGAGCTGAGAGATGTTGGGTGTAAACATATTGCGTGGATTATTTCGTTTATGTGTTATAGAGGAACACTTTTATTGGCGTATCGATGGGTTGCAGGTTGTCTGGGGAAGGAGTTTCTGAGAACTTCGAGGGGAGCAGCAGAGGAAGTAAATTGAGCGGGACTCCAAGGTTGTGGAAGGTACTGAGCTCTGGGGAAGAGCAGCCATACAGTGAGGAGCAGGACCTCAAGCGGTGAGAAGGAGGAGCAGTGAAGTGAAGATTCACGCGCTTCTGTGTGACCAGTGGTGAAGCACCATTGATGCTCTAGAAGACTGCATGGTGTAGCAGTGCCGAGAGAGCTCCGGAAGGAGCTACTACCTGATGATGTCAGGGTAGTGAACTACCAGATGTGAGCGGAAGTTCTGGTTGATTACTCGTAGGGAGTTGATAGAGTGTTTGGTTGTCAATAACGTTCAAGAATCAGTGAAAGGTGAGTGTGATTGTTTGCCATTCTTGTGCCAAGGCAGTACTTATACTGGAAGGTTATAGAGTTACAAATTGTAGGCTGGATTTGCCTGCAGAGATATACGATGTGTTTCTAGGACGTAGGTGATCGATTTGATCATTGTTTATATATCAAGGAAACATTATCATAATATTTATGTACTTACCAGCATTCAGACGCTGGTATCGTATGAAGGGAAGGAAGGAAGTGTATAGGATAGGAAGAGTTGTATATATATGTAGAGATATTTTCGGGGATTATTAGTTATTAAATTATCATATGATAATTGTTGATAATTTATAATATCTACCTCTGACCTTCTACTTAGGTTCTTGAAGGAGCGGCCTCGGGTGTAAGAGGGCTGTGACGATCATTGTCTGGAACCGTAGGTGGGGGACCGGGACGTCCACCTCCCGGGGCTCAGTGCGGTCCTAAGCTCTGCTTCAGGAGGCTGGGGTCCGTTCTGCCCTAGTTGGGGTGGTTCTTCTCCGGCCCGACCACGGCGGTCTGCCGAGGGTTGGAGGTCCCTGTGCCATTCTTCACCACCTTCGAGGTACACCCCGGACCTCACCAGTCCTGCTACGGCGCCTGGAACCATCGTATTTGAGCGTTTGCCTTTCCATTGGAGAACTTTCAGCGCCGTGGGAGGGGGTACCTGATGCCTATGGGTATCAGCTTCTCCCCCGATTTCAACCTCCCCTGGTTTGCGTCCTGGGGGGTAGAGCCCACCCAGATCGACAACCAGAGACGCAAACTCCATAGTCTCCTGAGACTGATGGATGCCTACTTTCTTCTTCTACGCTGGTTTTCCCACGCACATGTTTATAGATAATATCCTCTTGCTAAATAGGTGCCACATTGTGGTTATATACTTGACCTACTTGAGGAGGGTGGGAGTATTAGGTGGTGAGATCAGAAGATAGAATACCACTTGATAAGGAAGATAATAGAGTTTTGTGGTGTTGAGGTGCAACCTGACTGAAATAGTAAGAGTGTAGGATTCTTATTCATTATTATTACTATTTGTGTGTATGTGCTTTGTCCATTAAATGTATTCAAATTTGCTGGTGTTTGCCTTTGTCCTAGTTAGGCTTCCCAGGGAATAGGAAAGAAGGTAGAGGAGAGGAAAGAACAAGAACCACAGTCTGTGGACCAGGGTAGAACGGAAAACTATAATAGTCAAATGGGATTGAGGAATATATCACATAAGAGAAGTGATATGGGGAGTCACAGCGGCTCAAGTGGGTGTGTGGACGTGACAAGCGCGCTAGTATTAGGAGACGCATTCCCTCAAGCAGTCGTGACGTTGAGCCGTCTGCCAAGAGGCAGAAGCGCCCAGGGTGATCCTCCTGGTGAAACGTATAAGCACTCTACCGAGTTTGGGTTGGGTTGTCCATAAAGAAGGATCAACGACAACACCAATCACACAATACTACTCACTCCTCTTGTTGGATGATTCTCCTCAATCCTCCTCTATTCTGGAATTAGTATGTCTGTACTACACTGTCCACAGCTTGATTCTTTCTCTCTCCCTCTCTCTCTCTTCTGCTTTCTGCTGAAGCCTCACTAGGACAAGACAAAACCTTTAACTAACCACGGTTTACTAGCAAAAAAACATGTACATTACTACATACAAGGAATAATGATGACTCAACACTCTATGCTATTATAGTCAGGTTGCA
>WNGS01164858.1:851520-857073 GCA_020271785.1 Procambarus virginalis | reverse complement strand
TGTGATCCACTACCACCAACAGCATGAGTATGTGATCCACTACCACCCACAGCATGAGTATATCACGTTCATAATAAATGAACTAACCTAACTACCCGTGTAGAGCCTGGGGTGATGCTGGGGGTGATGCTGGGGGTGATGCTGGGGGTGATGCTGGGGGTGATGCTGGGAGCTGGGGGTGATGCTAGGAGCTGGGGGGTGATGCTGGGGGTGATGCTGTGAGCTGGGGGTGATGCTGGGAGCTGGGGGTGATGCTGGAGCTGGGGGTGATGCTGGGGGTGATGCTGGGAGCTGGGGTGATGCTGGGAGCTGGGGGTGATGCTAGGAGCTGGGGTGATGCTGGGGGCTGGGGGTGATCTGGGGCTGGGGTGATGCTGGGGGCTGGGGTGATGCTGGGGCTGGGGTGATGCTGGGAGCTGGGTGATGCTGGGGCTGGGGGTGATGCTGGGCTGGGGGGTGATGCTGGGGGTGATGCTGGGAGGCTGGGGGTGATGCTGGGGCTGGGGGTGATGCTGGAGGGGGGGTGATTGCTGGGGGCTGATGTGGGATGCTGGGGGTGATGCTGGAGCTGGGGGTGATGCTGGAGCTGGGGGGGTGATGCTGGGGGTGATGCTGGGGCTGGGGGTGATGCTGGGGCTGGGGGTGATGCTAGGGCTGGGGGTGATGCTGGGGGCTGGGGTGATGCTGGGGGCTGGGGTGATGCTGGGGGCTGGGGTGATGCTGGGGGCTGGGGTGATGCTGGGGCTGGGGTGATGCTGGGGGCTGGGGTGATGCTGGGGCTGGGGTGATGCTGGGGGCTGGGGTGATGCTGGGGCTGGGGTGATGCTGGGGGCTGAGGGTGATGCTGGGGGCTGGGTGATGCTGGGGGCTGGGGTGATGCTGGGGGCTGGGGTGATGCTGGGGGCTGGGGTGATGCTGGGGGCTGAGGGTGATGCTGGGGGCTGGGGTGATGCTGGGGGCTGGGGTGATGCTGGGGGCTGGGGTGATTGGGGCTGGGGTGATGCTGGGGGCGGGGTGATTCTTTGGGAGCTGGGGTGATGCTGGGGGCTGAGGGTGATGCTGGGGGCTGAGGGTGATGCTGGGGCTGAGGGTGATGCTGGGGGCTGAGGGTGATGTGTGGGCTGAGGGTGATGCTGGGGGCTGAGGGTGATGCTGGGGGCTGAGGGTGATGCTGGGGTGGGGTGATGCTGGGGGTGGGTGATGCTGGGGGCTGAGGGTGATGCTGGTGGCTGGGGTGATGCTGGGGGCTGAGGGTGATGCTGGGGGCTGAGGGTGATGCTGGGGGCTGAGGGGTGATGCTGGGGGCTGAGGGGTGATGCTGGGGCTGGGTGATGCTGGGGGCTGAGGGTGATGCTGGGCGCTGAGGGTGATGCTGGTGGGCTGGGGTGATGCTGGGGGCTGAGGGTGATGCTGGGGGCTGAGGTTGATGCTGGGGGCTGAGGGTGATGCTGGTGGCTGAGGGTGATGGGTGATGCTGGGGGCTGAGGGTGATGCTGGGGGCAGTGACGGGGTGATGCTGGGGGCTGAGGGGTTGAGGGTGGGTGATGCTGGGGGCTGAGGGTGATGCTGGGGGCTGAGGGTGATGCTGGGGGGCTGAGGGTGATGCTGGGGCTGAGGGTGATGCTGGGGGCTGAGGGTGATGCTGGGGCTGAGGGTGATGCTGGGGGCTGAGGGTGATGCTGGGGGCTGAGGGTGATGCTGGGGCTGAGGGTGATGCTGGTGGCTGGGGTGATGCTGGGGGCTGAGGGTGATGCTGGGGGCTGAGGGTGATGCTGGGGGCTGAGGGTGATGCTGGGGGCTGAGGGTGATGCTGGTGGCTGGGGGGTGATGCTGGGGGCTGAGGGTGATGCTGGGGGCTGAGGGTGATGCTGGGGCTGGGGTGATGCTGGGGGCTGAGGGTGATGCTGAGGGTGATGCTGGTGGCTGGGGGTGATGCTGGGGGCTGAGGGTGATGCTGGGGGCTGAGGGTGATGGCTAGGGTGATGCTGGGGCTGAGGGTGATGCTGGGGGCTGAGGGTGATGCTGGGGCTGAGGGTGATGCTGGGGGCTGAGGGTGATGCTGGGGCTGGGGGTGATGCTGGGGCTGAGGGTGATGCTGGGGGCTGAGGGTGATGCTGAGGGCTGAGGGTGATGCTGGGGGCTGAGGGTGATGCTGTGGGCTGAGGGTGATGCTGGGGGCTGAGGGTGATGCTGGGGGCTGAGGGTGATGCTGGGGGCTGAGGGGTGATGCTGGGCTGAGGGTGATGCTGAGGGCTGAGGGTGATGCTGGGGCTGAGGGTGATGCTGGGGGCTGAGGGTGATGCTGGGGCTGAGGGTGATGCTGGGGGCTGAGGGTGATGCATGGGGGCTGAGGGTGATGCTGAGGGCTGGGGATGAGTTATCGAGATAACCTTGTGGGGGGGGGGGCGGTACAAATGACAGGCGGGAGATTTACTGCTCCTCGCAGCCTCCGTCATCACAGCCTCTCCTGAATACATCCCCCCCCCCCCCGGGGGCCATGAATACAACACCCCTCCCCCCCTCCCGTGCCCATACACATCCCTACTCCTCCTCCCCTAATGTATATCCTCCATTAATACCTATTGTGTTATGGACATTCACGGTCGTAGTTACGATGAAGGAACGCAACAGAATTCCAGAGTCTATACTGTGTTCCTCTACATTTTGTAGACTCTCTGGAGGTCTATGTAAGGTAAGCCGCTAATGGAGCACATCTTTATGTGCTGCTTGTTACATATTTGTCCCTAAAACTACATGAAGAGGCTGGTTTACGACCCTTGTTTAAGTGGCTGGTTTGAGACGCTCGTTTAAGAGGCTGGTTTAATTCAATTTCTTTCTTTATTATGCACCCCATACTCATCCCGTGGGCGGTGGTGTAAAGGGTTACAGAGGCACATAATTGGTTCAGGAACTGAACCCTCTAGTTCGTTTAGCTAAGCAAATAACAATCTTTGACGCTAGTTACGCAGTTATAATGTTATATATATATACATATATATATATATATATATATATATATATATATATATATATATATATATATATATGTATATATATATATATGTATATATATATATATATATATATATATATATATGTCGTACCTAGTAGCCAAAACTCACTTTTTGGCCTACTACGCAAGGCCCCATTTGCCTAATAAGCCAAGTTTTCCTGAATTAATATATTTTCTCTAATTTTTTCTTATGAAATGATAAAGCTACCACATTTACTCATGCTGTGGGTGGTAGTGGATCACATACTCATGCTGTGGGTGGTAGTGGATCACATACTCATGCTGTGGGTGGTAGTGGATCACATACTCATGCTGTGGGTGGTAGTGGGGGTGGTTGTGGTGGAGGGGGAGGCTCACAGCCACACATACCGCCTTCACTATCAAAATGAATTCTTAACTTCTTCATCTGGGCTCCTGAAGGCTGTCACCCACATAAGGGAACACTGTCTCCTCCGGCCGGGACCTTCACTACACTCCTCTCGCTTTCTCTGTAGGGCTCTGTTGTTTGTGCTTGTACCGCTTTTCGAAGTACGCGAAGTTAGTAATATCATGTACCATAAGGATTTGGGATGGGATCGAGAAAGGAATCGTGCCCAAACCACTTGGGCGGTCGGGGGATTGAACGCCGACCTGCATAGCGAGACCGTCGCTCTACCATCCACCCCAGTGGTAGGGCTCTCTGTTTTCAGAAATATGATGAAGGTAGGGTTAGGTCAGCCGTGATGAGCAATTTCAGGAGATGGTGTTGCCTGTTTAGTATAAACCAGTCATGAAGACACCGGGCAAGGTCTCCATAGTTGCCCAGGCACCCTGGCACGCTGGTGGCCTGCACCCTACACCACCACGGGTCAACACAGGAGTCTGGAGCTGTGCCTCACGGAGACCTCCCGCACCGCCGGAGGGAAAATTGAATTTAATCAGACACTGAGGAAAATATTGGTCCAGATTAGGAAGGGAATCCAAGCCAGGAGTGTATTTTTGTGGAGGGCGTACCCTTGGCCCATGGGGGGGGAGGGGGTGCTGCCCGCTGCTAGCTATATGGTGCGTGTGTGTACTCGCATATCTGTGCTTCAGGGAACGAGCTTCAGCTCTTGGAGTTCGCCTTACAGTTATCGGACAACTACAGCAAAAGCTTACGAATATCTTGCCTTTTATCTAACCTGCTTTTGAAACTATGTAGAGAATTGCCATCAATTATATGGTCCCTTGTAGACCGCATGTTCGCTACGGCACTCTCGCCCTGAAGTACTTTCCCACAACCCCGTCACTCATCTCAGTGTCTTCTCGGCCTGCGCTTGTTCGTGCTTAACAGTTGGGTTATGTCCATGTTGTTAGTCCCTGTTAAGACCTTCTTTACGACCACGTGCCCTCGTGCTGTGGTCAGCCTGGTGAGTTCCTCCACACAGCGCAGCCCTCGACACTCTTGTCTGTGTCAGGCAGACACTACACACTCGGCTGCTGTTTACATTACCGGTCAAACACAGCTAGTGTATAACTAACTTATCCAGGCCCCTGACCATGGAGTGTGGGGGGCAGAAAAAAAATAGTAGTAACAGTTAATTGACAGTTGAGAGGCGGGCCGAAAAAGCAGAGCTCAACCCCCGCAAGCACATCTAGGTGAATACACACACACATTCCTGGAACCGGAGTGCCAGGAACGAATATGTCAGGATGAGAAGAGAGGCAGAAGGACAATACGAAAATGACATCGCAAGCTAGGCAAAGTTTCGACCTAAATTGCTGCACAGCCACATCAGCAGAAAAACAACAGTAAAGGAACAGGCAATGAAAATAAGAATAGGGGGCAGAAGGATTCACTACAAACGACAAGGAAGTGTGTGAGGAACTGAATAAGAAATTCCGGGAGAACATCACCTTAGAGCAAGGGGAAGTTCCAGAGATAAGAGAGGGAATATTTAACCAGGAACCACTAGTAGAGTTTAAGATTACCAGCGGGGAAGCAAGGAACTAGAGTTGGATGTGACAAAGGCTATAGGCCCAGATGGAATCTCCCCTTGGATACTAAAGGATGGAGCAGAAGAACTGTGCCTCCCACTCTCCATAGTGTACAACAAATCACTGGTAACAGGGGAACTGCCAGAAATTTGGAAAGCAGCTAATGTAGTCCCGATATACAAGAAGGGGATAGACAGGAGGCACTGAACTACAGGCCAGTGTCCCTAACCTGCATACCATGCAAGCTGATGGAGAAGATTGTGCGAAGAAAGCTAGTGGAGCACCTGGAGCGAAGGAACTTTGTAACACAGCATCAACATGGGCTCAGGGACGGCATGTCCTGCCTCACAGAGTTAATTGAATTATACGACCAGGCAACAAAAATAAGGCAAGAAAGAGAAGGGTGGGCTGACTGCATATTTTTGGATTGCCAGAAAGCCTCTGATACAGTACCAAGAGGCTAGTGAAAAAGCTGGAGATGCAGGCTGGAGTGAAAGAGAAGGTTCTCCATTGTATAAGGGAGTGCCTAAGTAACAGAAGACAACGAGTCACTGTCAGGGGTGAGGTCTCAGATTTGCGAGACG
>WNGS01164858.1:791520-849020 GCA_020271785.1 Procambarus virginalis | reverse complement strand
CGGTGATACCTCCCACGGTGATACTTCCCACGTTACTCCCACGGTGATACCTCCCACGTTACTCCCACGGTGATACCTCCCACGGTGATACCTCCCACGTTACTCCCACGGTGATACCTCCCACGGTGATACTTCCCACGTTACTCCCACGGTGATACCTCCCACGTTACTCCCACGGTGATACTTCCCACGTTACTCCCACGGTGATACTTCCCACGTTACTCCCACGGTGATACTTCCCACGTTACTCCCACGGTGATACTTCCCACGTACTCCCACGGTGATACCTCCCACGTTACTCCCACGGTGATACCTCCNGGTGGCTGTTGTGAGTGCGGTGGTTGTTGTGGTGGCTGTTGTGAGTGCGGTGGCGGTTGTGGTGGGTAGTAAGATGGTGTAGTTGGAAGTATGGTGGTCGTGCTTGTGGGTGCTGTTGGTTGTACTGTTGGTGCTGGTAGTGTGGTGGTTGTTGTGGGTAATATGGTGATTGTTGGCAGTATGATGGTTGCTGTGGGTAATATGGTGGTTGCTGGTACGGTGGTGATTGTGATGATTGTCAGGATGGAGTTGGTACCGTGTTCGTTGGACCAGAATGCACCAGTCCGGGGGGTCCCGCAGTGACATCATCCCCTGGAGTACCTTGTTGGACTGGGGTGGATGTTCTACTGGGGTGGTCCACAACCCCATCACTCCCTATGGCAGCACCAATCATCGTGATATCTGTTGACCGAGAGCCACCCAACGAAAGCCTGCTATCGTCCAGGGCTGCTGGCCCCTGGGCACCCGGATCCGTTTCTCCCGCCTGGGCGTTACCTGGGTTACCGAGAGAGTCACCTAGCCCTTCCGTGGAGTCCGCTTGGGGTCCCTCCTCAAGGAATAACGTCTGTACCCATACCCCACCAGTTGAGGGTCTGTTGATGGCGCCCCCACGGTATGCTCGTTGTCTACTATACCTTGACTTCTGAGATTCATGTACTTACAACACAACATTCCTTCGCCAATCCCCGTAAAGCGACCCTTAAATGGAGAAACAGGCTCAATACTCTGTGAAGGAATACCCGACTCTTTTTTTTTCAACGTTAAAACTCTGGAGCAACTAGCCCGAGACTACCCTTCACTCACCTCTTTAACCGCCTTCCACAGCCCTAGTGTGAGGACCATAACACCTAGCCCGTTGACAAGGCGATGACAGATGCCGGCGGCAGAATCTCGCTGACTAGGCTCCACCAAATGAATGAAATTCTTGCGTCTTGTTTGCCTCCCCTATAATTCGTAATTAATGCGGAGAAAAATCGAAAATGCACAAGAGAATGGACTACCGTGAATCACTGAGAAGCACAACACTGTAGACAACGTTTGAATAAACACTGTGTGCAAATTACAAACAAAATAAAAAAGTTCTTTAATCCGTTAAATGCCAGAAAATAACAAGGATGAATTTGATCACATATAATCATTTACTATATTTATTTGACACTCGAAGTTGACTGGTATCGCAATAACTAAATTAAAGTAAGAATTTCTCGCTACTTAACTCCAAGTCCAATACAATCCTTAAAGCAAATTAAATTAATTACTGAACTCTTACACAATTATACCGACACGTGGACAAGTAATATTTTTACAAAAGGAACTACACTGAAATCACTGTAAATAGTTTACCTTTAGCCCTCGTTTATTTAAACAACATAGCCTAAGTCTTGTCGACCAGCGGGCAATTAAGAGAACACTTTATGTTAACTGAATTGTACAAACTTTTGGTAATTCTTAGGCGCGCTAGGATTAATGACGTTACTGTAAGAATTAAATACTGGCTCCCCGTTTAAATCTTCAACAATGATTTACTTCTTAACGCCCGACCTTAACAACGGCACTCGGAAATAATTAAAATATTTATTCGTTAAAAAAACTTTCTAATGTTAAATTACTTCTTTACGTTACTGAATGAGCTTGATGTTTAGATAGTATTAACACTGAGAAATTAACACTGATAGCCGTACCGCTCGCAGCCACAAATAGAGTCGCGCTGAACCTTAATTACAATTAGTAAATATTCTCTCAAAATTATAAGTTAAATATTGTCGTGTAGTTGAAAATTTCTAACAGATATAACATGGGAAACAGAGCTCAGGGAAAAGACGGCCCAAGATATGATGGACTACATCACACAGAAGTGCAAGGACGCAGCAAACAAGTTTCTCCCAGTTCAAAAGAAAAACAGTGAAATGAAGATGAGAAACCCATGGTTTAATCAGATGTTGTTAAAGATTCGCTACCTGGAACAAGTAGTTCCAAGTAGCACGGGCTATGGTGAGCCCGTAAGGCACTTGTTTAATCAGAGATGTAGGCTAGATAAGCAGCAAAGTAAAAGGGCATGGAGAAACTATAGGAATAACAGGACACTTGAGAGCAGAGAAAGATACCAGAATGCCAGGAATGAATATGTCAGGATGAGAAGAGAGGCAGAAAGACAATACGAAAATGACATCGCAAGCAAGGCAAAGACTCAGCCTAAATTGCTGCACAGCCACATCAGGAGAAAAACAACAGTAAAGAAACAGGTAATGAAATTGAGGATAGGGGCAGAAGGATTCACTATAATATTCACTATTCACCATAGTGTATAACAAGTCACTGGCAATAGGGGAACTGCCAGAAATTTGGAAAGCAGCTAATGTAGTTCCAATATACAAGAAGGGGGATAGACAGGAGGCACTGAACTACAGGCCAGTGTCCCTAACCTGCATACCATGCAAGCTGAACACTACCAGCACCATCAACACCACCAGCACCATCAACACTACCAGCACCATCAACACTACCAGCACCATCAACACCACCAGCACCATCAACACTACCAGCACCATCAACACTACCAGCACCATCAACACCACCAGCACCATCAACACTACCAGCACCATCAACACTACCAGCACCATCAACACTACCAGCACCATCAACACTACCAGCACCATCATCGCTAGTAAGGTAAGACAATCATCAGGAGAATGCACTAAGCCCTGGAGGGACATAAGGTGAAAGATCTGGAACTGGACGAAGGAAAGGAATAGTGCCCAACCACTTCAAAGGTCCAGTATTGAACCGCGACCTTCAAGTAGCGAGGCCGTCGCTGTACTGCACAGTCCAAGTAACCATAAACCTGAATAACCATTCCTAGGCTAATTGGTTGTAAGAAGAAAGCAGCTACTGTGAACAGGTTGTTGTTACTTAGGCACTGTGAACAGGTGGCATTCTCATGATACTTGTGCTGATAATTCGGCACATCTTTATAGGTAGACCAGACCACACACTAGAAGTTGAAGGGACGACGACGTTTCGGTCCGTCCTGGACCATTCTCACAAGTGACTTGAGAATGGTCCAGGACGGACCGAAAAACGTCGTCGTCCCTTCAACTTCTAGTGTGTGGTCTGGTCAACATACTTCAGCCACGTATTGTGACTCTTCGCCGCATCTTTATAGGTAGTTTCAATTTTCACCAAAACTACTTTAGTCCATATGCGGCTTTTTCCTCTTCTTCCCAATCGTAATTAACAAGTCTCTCTATTTCTTCTAGTGACAATGACTTAATAGCCGCAAGTACATGAGCATCCAAAGTATGTCCAAATCAGACATTAAAATTTACCTCCTAGTTCATAATCAAAATCATCTATTGTTATCTGCTTCACTGCACCTTCCGGTTATGCACTTGTGACCTTTTCGAGTGCTTTTTGTGGACCCTTTAGGAAGTACTTCTTATGAAGTATTAACCTTTTCAGCTGTACTCGTGCCAGCTTTTGTAATCGGGAGTACTTTTTATCCACTTTATTGGGCGTTGATACCTTAACGTCGGCCTTAGGATTACTTGCGCGAGACCTGTTCACAACAAACTAAAAAAATTATTATCACAGAAATAATACCAGTTACTAATACAACAATTATTAAATATACACAACGACAATCTCTTTTTCCAATCTCTTCTTCTTCAGCTTCCTCATCTTCCATGTCTTTTTCATCTTCCTCCTACATCACTTCTGCTCTTTGGTCAGTGCGCAGCGGTCGTTAACCTTTACCTGAGAGCGTGTGTTGTGTCGGGGTTGGTGGTGTAATCTTTCTGATATTGTAGTATGTATTTTCTCTCATCATTTCAGCATATTATCATTGGGTTAATAGTTCAGCTAGCCAGGGTTGGTGGTTGAGTCCTCCCGTGGTTGGTCCATAGTTATAATGAGGGTTGCAATGTTGTGGATTATGGCTGAACTCTGTTTCCTTGGCCACATTTGTTCTTCTGTTTAAGTCTGTTTCCTTGGCCACATTGATCTTCTGTTAAGTCTGTTTCCTTGGCCACATTTGATCTTCTGTTAAGTCTGTTTCGTTGAGAATTTGACCTTCTAGTCAGACAGACAAATGCTGAGGCGGAGGATGTCGTTCTTCAGGGAAATTTGATCCTTTTGAGAACTTTGTAATAATTGTTGACGGGAAAGTTGAATTTGGAAATTTTTTCTTAAACACTTATTTCTAGACGATATTCAATTTCTCTCTCTGAAGTTCGCGGTAACTTGACTTTGCAATATAAGTTGTTTTCTCAGTGATTTGATCAACAACGGGGTTGAGGTAACAACTCTATATTATCAATTTCTTTTTGTTCGAACAACAACTCATAAATCTTATATTTTATATCTTATATACAAACAATTAAATGTGTTTCACATTTTTCACATCTTCAATGAGATTAATTTTGAGATCAAAGTTATCAATTGATCCACATTTTGTGGAGAGACGCCTTTTCTTGTCATTCATAATTATGAATTATTAGTTTTGTTATATAAACTACTCAATACTAAATCTTTGTAATTCTCTTAAGATCCGTGTTCGGGTTGTAATTAATAGTTGGGTTCGATTATTACAAAAGGAGAGGTGTTGAGTCACGTGTTTAGGTTGTTGTCACGAAGTCAGGTGTTGAGTCACGTATTTAGGTTGTTGTCACGAAGTCAGGTGTTGAGTCACGTATTTCAGGTATTGACAGAAAGAAATTGTTAGGGTGAGATTCATGGTCTCTGAGAGATGATGTGTTGTTATAGTGTGTAGGTTATGTTGTATGCTGTGGTGTAGTTGACCTGTATATGGTACTGTAGTTGTTCAGATGTGTCGCTGCAGTTGTCCTGTAAGTGGTGCTGTAGTTAATCTATAGGTGGTTCTGTAGTTGTCGTGTATGTGTTGCTGTAGTTCTGTATGTGGTGCTGTAGATGGTCTACGCGTAGTACTGTAGTTGTTCTCTATGCAGTGATGTAGTTGTCCTGTATGCAGTGCTGTAGTTGTCCTGTATGCAATGACATTGTTGACCTGTATGCAGTGCTGTAGTTGTCTTGTATGTAGTGCTGTAGTTGTCTTGTATGCAGTGCTGTAGTTGTCTTGTATGCAGTGCTGTAGTTGCCCTTTATGAAGTGCTATAGTTGTCCAATATGCAGTGCTGCAGTTGTTCGGTATGCAGTGCTGCTGTAGTTGTCCTGTATGCAGTTCTGTAGTTGACCTGTATGCAGTGCAGTTGTTGTCCTGTATGCATTGCTGTAGTTGTCCTGTACGCTGTGCTGTAGTTGTCCTGTATGCTGTGCTGTAGTTGTCCTGTATGTTGTGCTGTAGTTGTCTTGTATGCAGTGCTGTAGTTGTCCTGTATGCTGTGCTGTAGTTGTCCTGTATGCAGTGCTGTAGTTGTCCTGTATGCTGTGCTGTAGTTGTCCTGTATGCAGTGCTGTAGTTGTCCTGTATGCTGTGCTGTAGTTGTCCTGTATGCAGTGCTGTAGTTGTCCTGTATGCTGTGCTGTAGTTGTCCTGTATGCAGTGCTGTAGTTGTCCTGTACGCTGTGCTGTAGTTGTCCTGTATGCAGTGCTGTAGTTGTCCTGTATGTTGTGCTGTAGTTGTCTTGTATGCAGTGCTGTAGTTGTCCTGTATGCTGTGCTGTAGTTGTCCTGTATGCTGTGCTGTAGTTGTCCTGTATGCAGTGCTGTAGTTGTCCTGCATGCAGTACTGTAGTTGTCCTGTATGCAGTGCTGTAGTTGTCCTGTATGCAGTGCTGTAGTTGCCCTGTATGCAGTACTGTAGTTGCCCTATATGCAGTACTGTAGTTCCTCTGTATGCAGTACTGTAGTTGCCCTGTATGCATTACTGTAGTTGCCCTGTATGCAGTGCTGTAGTTGTCCTGTATGCAGTGCTGTAGTTTTCCTGTATGCAGTGCTGTAGTTGTCCTGTATGCAGTGCTGTAGTTGTCCTGTATGCAGTGCTGTAGTTGCCCTGTATGCAGTGCTGTAGTTTTCCTGTATGCAGTGCTGTAGTTGTCCTGTATGCAGTGCTGTAGTTGCCCTGTATGCAGTGCTGTAGTTGTCCTGTATGCAGTACTGTAGTTGACCTGTATGCAGTGCTGTAGTTGTCCTTGTATGCAGTGCTGTAGTTTTCCTGTATGCAGTGCTGTAGTTTTCCTGTATGCAGTGCTGTAGTTGTCCTGTATGCAGTGCTGTAGTTGTCCTGTATGCAGTGCTGTAGTTGTCCTGTATGCAGTGCTGTAGTTGACCTGTATGCAGTGCTGTAGTTGTCCTGTATGCAGTGCTGTAGTTTTCCTGTATGCAGTGCTGTAGTTGTCCTGTATGCAGTGCTGTAGTTGTCCTGTATGCAGTGCTGTAGTTGTCCTGTATGCAGTGCTGTAGTTTTCCTGTATGCAGTGCTGTAGTTTTCCTGCATGCAGTGCTGTAGTTGTCCTGTATGCAGTACTGTAGTTGTCCTGTATGCAGTGCTGTAGTTGTCCTGTATGCAGTGCTGTAGTTGTCCTGTATGCAGTGCTGTAGTTGTCCTGTATGCAGTGCTGTAGTTGTCCTTTATGCTGTGCTGTTGTTGCCCTGTATGCAGTGCTGTAGCTGTCCTGAATGCGGTTCTGTAGTTGTTCTGTATGCTGTGACGGTGCTCCGTCCCACATCTTCCCTACTCCGGCGTAAAGAGTCATATCTCTGCAACCCCCACGTTCTTGGATGCTCAAGGAACATTTTGGTAGATATAAAGGTATTTAAAGATGTCGTGTAGGAAGAAAGGAAGGAAACTATCAGGTGAAGCGCCAAGCAATTACGACTATATAGCACTAGGAAAGGATCAGGATAAGGATTTTGGATGGGACGGGGGGAGGAAGAGGAATGGTACCCAACCATTTGTTGATTTAGTTTTGTCACTACAGGTGGCTTTCGTCCTTTAGTATCGCAAGATGGCGCCGGGGAGAGGATGTTCCTGCCAGAGTGAGCCTGACGCAAGCCGTCTGGTGACTGGCCAGGTATGGTTACTGGGAGACACAGCCCGTCGCGTACAGAGCGCCAGGTGCTCAGAGATTTGCGACGATTCATTGAGAGTGGACGTTCGCTGGTTGAGCTTTCGAGTTCCGATGTCTAGGAGCCTCATTCAGTGGATTTACACTGCCTGACAAGTTTATAGTGACTACCAAAGACTGCAGTACTTCAGGGAAGTGCGAGGAGCCGAGTTCCAGCGGTGTAAGGGTGCCGAGGACTGTGAGCTGATAGTCTGGGAGGAGTCGAGAGAGTTACGGCAGCTGGAGTAGTAAGTGACTCGCCGTCAGTGGAACTCCGAAGTACTCACGACTGTTGTGATTGGATCACACCCACTGGGAACTCAGAAGGGAGAAGACGTATCCTGATTCATGAGGGAGTGGTCTCGGTGAAGGAGTAGTTGAGGTAAACGACGTGTGCAGTGACGACTGGTGCTGTCAGTGCCCAGGAACTATGTTAAGGGAACGAGTACGGCGATGACAAATGTCTTCACGACACCTATGGACATGTGACTCATCTGGAACGTCAAGAAACGACGTGAGGGACTGAGGACCCACCAACCACCGGAGTCCAGGAGTCTCTGGACTGGAGTGGATAAGGTAGATAGTTTTTCCCTCCAATATTTCCCTTGTGTTATGATCTCAGGCTGCAGGAGAAACGAATTTACCCCCCTGAGAGTTATTCTGTCAGACCTGACCTAAGAGGTCAAGGAGATATAAACCTGGAAGTGTACATAGCAGACATTAGATTAAATGTGACGAATAATTAAAAGCATGGGCAGTGAATAAGAATGAATATAAATTACTTCACATGGGATGTCGAAAGTTTGTGAGGAAGGCATGAGGCTCATGTCAGGGTTCTTGACCTTACTCGAGTAATGGAAGTCGTAGGAGCAAGATGCAGTGTCTTTGAGCTCCTGGTAGCAGAGAAAGAATCTCGTTACGTGCTCCGTCAAGGGGAGAATTAGTAAGGCGTTCTTGTATGAAGCCTGGGGACGACTTTGTGCTCGAGTCAGGAAGGAGAGAAGCCCTGTAGAGACGTTTAAATGGCAATTTTGTGGGCTGAGGAGTGCGCCAACGTCCGACGCTGTTGCCAGGGCTCGCCCTTGTACATCGAATTTTTGTGGTTTAAATAGAGGAGAGGTTGGTGGGAGAACTTCAAGGTCAGAGGAGGAGTTAGTGGAACTCCAAGGCTGCTGGAGGAGCAGTATACTTTGAGAAAGAGTATCCCTATAGGGAGGAGTAGAGGACCTAGAGCTGTGAGGAGAAGCAGTGAAGAGGAGTGCCACGTGCTTCAGTGTTACCCAGGGAGAAGCACCATAGCTGTATAAGATAAACATCATTCATGGTGTAGCAGGCTGGAGGAGCTGTGGAGGACCCTGGTAGATAATCCTGGAAGAACCTGAAGACGTTCTGGGCAGAGAGAACCTCAGGATGTAGAGGAAGCCTTTATTGACTGCTTGTAGAGAGTTGTCGGAGTGTTTGAGTATCATTAGCGAAAAAGGCGCAGTGGAAGGTGGGTGACTGGTTATCTTTCTGGTATCAAGGAGTATGAGTATTTATATTGATGTTTATCATATTACAACACTACCAGCTCCATCAACACTACCAGCACCTTCAACACTACCAGCACCATTAACACTACCAGCACCATCAACACTACCAGCACCATCAACACTACCAGCACCATCAACCCTACCAGCACCACCAACAATACCAGCACCATCAACACTACCAGCACCATTAACACTACCAGCACCATCAACACTACCAGCACCATCAGCACTACCAGCACCATTAACACTACCAGCACCATCAACACTACCAGCACCATCAACACTACCAGCACCATTAACACTACCAGCACCATCACCACTACCAACACCATCAACACTACCAGCTCCATCAACACTACCAGCACCATCAACACTACCAGCACCATCAACACTACCAGCTCCATCAACACTACCAGCACCATCAACACTACCAGCACCATTAACACTACCAGCACCATTAACACCACCAGCTCCATCAACACTACCAGCACCATCAACACTACCAGCACCATCAACACTACCAGCACCATTAACACTACCAGCACCATCAACACTACCAGCACCATCAACACTACCAGCACCATTAACACTACCAGCACCATTAACACTACCAGCACCATCAACACTACCAGCACCATCAACACTACCATCACCATCAACACTACCAGCACCATCAACACTACCAGCACCATTAACACTACCAGCACCATCAACACTACCAGCACCATCAACACTACCAGCACCATCAACACTACCAGCACCATTGACACAACCAGCACCATCAACACTACCAGCACCATTAACACTACCAGCACCATCAACACTACCAGCACCATCAACACTACCAGCACCATCAACACTACCAGCACCATCAACACTACCAGCACCATCAACACTACCAGCACCATTAACACTACCAGCACCATCAACACTACCAGCACCATTAACACTACCAGCACCATCAACACTACCAGCACCATCAATACTTCCAGCACCATCAACACTACCAGCACCATCAATACTACTAGCACCATCAACATTACCAGCACCATCAACACTACCCGTACCATCAACACTACCAGCACCATCAACACTACCAGCACCATCAACACTACCAGCACCATCAACACTACCAGCACCATCAACACTACCAGCACCATCAACACTACCAGCACCATCAACACTACCAGCACCATCAACACTACCAGCACCATCAACACTACCAGCACCATCAACACTACCAGCACCATCAACACTACCAGCACCATCAACACTACCAGCACCATCAACACTACCAGCACCATCAACACTACCAGCACCATCAACACTACCAGCACCATCAACACTACCAGCACCATCAACACTACCAGCACCATCAACACTACCAGCACCATCAACACTACCAGCACCATCAACACTACCAGCACCATCAACACTACCAGCACCATCAACACTACCAGCACCATCAACACTACCAGCACCATCAACACTACCAGCACCATCAACACTACCAGCACCATCAACACTACCAGCACCATCAACACTACCAGCACCATCAACACTACCAGCACCATCAACACTACCAGCACCATCAACACTACCAGCACCATCAACACTACCAGCACCATCAACACTACCAGCACCATCAACACTACCAGCACCATCAACACTACCAGCACCATCAACACTACCAGCACCATCAACACTACCAGCACCATCAACACTACCAGCACCATCAACACTACCAGCACCATCAACACTACCAGCACCATCAACACTACCAGCACCATCAACACTACCAGCACCATCAACACTACCAGCACCATCAACACTACCAGCACCATCAACACTACCAGCACCATCAACACTACCAGCACCATCAACACTACCAGCACCATCAACACTACCAGCACCATCAACACTACCAGCACCATCAACACTACCAGCACCATCAACATACCAGCACCATCAACACTACCAGCACCATCAACACTACCAGCACCATCAACACTACCAGCACCATCAACACTACCAGCACCATCAACACTACCAGCACCATCAACACTACCAGCACCATCAACACTACCAGCACCATCAACACTACCAGCACCATCAACACTACCAGCACCATCAACACTACCAGCACCATCAACACTACCAGCACCATCAACACTACCAGCACCATCAACACTACCAGCACCATCAACACTACCAGCACCATCAACACTACCAGCACCATCAACACTACCAGCACCATCAACACTACCAGCACCATCAACACTACCAGCACCATCAACACTACCAGCACCATCAACACTACCAGCACCATCAACACTACCAGCACCATCAACACTACCAGCACCATCAACACTACCAGCACCATCAACTACCAGCACCATCAACACTACCAGCACCATCAACACTACCAGCACCATCAACACTACCAGCACCATCAAACTACCAGCACCATCAACACTACCAGCACCATCAACACTACCAGCACCATCAACACTACCAGCACCATCAACACTACCAGCACCATCAACACTACCAGCACCATCAACACTACCAGCACCATCAACACTACCAGCACCATCAACACTACCAGCACCATCAACACTACCAGCACCATCAACACTACCAGCACCATCAACACTACCAGCACCATCAACACTACCAGCACCATCAACACTACCAGCACCATCAACACTACCAGCACCATCAACACTACCAGCACCATCAACACTACCAGCACCATCAACACTACCAGCACCATCAACACTACCAGCACCATCAACACTACCAGCACCATCAACACTACCAGCACCATCAACACTACCAGCACCATCAACACTACCAGCACCATCAACACTACCAGCACCATCAACACTACCAGCACCATCAACACTACCAGCACCATCAACACTACAGCACCATCAACACTACCAGCACCATCAACACTACCAGCACATCAAACACTACCAGCACCATCAACACTACCAGCACCATCAACACTACCAGCACCATCAACACTACCAGCACCATCAACACTACCAGCACCATCAACACTACCAGCACCATCAACACTACCAGCACCATCAACACTACCAGCACCATCAACACTACCAGCACCATCAACACTACCAGCACCATCAACACTACCAGCACCATCAACACTACCAGCACCATCAACACTACCAGCACATCAACACTACCAGCACCATCAAACACTACCAGACCATCAACACTACCAGCACCATCAACACTACCAGCACCATCAACACTACCAGCACCATCAACACTACCAGCACCATCAACACTACCACATCCATCAAACTACAGCACCATCAACACTACCAGCACCATCAACACTACCAGCACCATCAACACTACCAGCACCATCAACACTACCAGCACCATCAANATGTTCAGCCATGCCTCATACTGAACATGTTCAGCCATGCCTCATACTGAACATGTTCAGCATGCCTCATGCTGAACATGTTCAGCCATGCCTCACGCTGAACATGTTCAGCATTGCCTCATACTGAACATGTTCAGCCATGCTTCATGCTGAACATGTTCAGCCATGCCTCATACTGAACATGTTCTACCCCCAACCCGTCCTCCTAACGTAACGTCGCATTTTGACGTACAGTTTACCTAAGACCAAAAATCGTCGTACTAGAAAATGGAAGCGGCTCCCGAAATTGACCCACTGTCTCATTTTCTGTTTTGGGTCCTCTGGTAAGTTAGGAAAGGCACTTTTGAACGAAAATTTCATGACGTTGAGAAACCTTAGGAGGACGAGCTTAAACTTCCCTGTGTAAATAACCTCTTACACACGTGATATGCATCAATATATATCTTTAACCCACTAAATGTTTCTGAATTAGGCTAAATTAGAGTGAATAGGGCTAGAAATTGAGTGAACTTTGAGGTTATGTGGAATATTGCCTTATCATCCTCCCTCAATGTTAATAGTTTGTAATCAACGGACATAAATGTTAATATCATCCTATGAGTATGATATAATAGTGAACCCAGATGTAAGTCAGGTTAGAGAAAATTAGGTCGTGTTGATGATTGGCAGGTATACATACACGGTCTATATGGTATACATACACAGTCTATACATACGCGGTCTATACGGTATACATACATGGTCTATAATGATTTCCTAACACAACTCGTCCTCACACTAGGCTGGTTAAAGCAGCGGCCGTCCTCCCCAGACGCATTCATCAGTTTCAATATAATGTGCATTAAAAATAAGTTTGTTCTCGTATATAAATTTATAATATTATTCATAAATATTCTTTGTATAGTCAGGCGTAGGTTAGGTTAGGTGTTTAGGATCTTTTGGAGATTATTTATAGTACGTTGTGGATCGAACAAAAGTGGTCAGTGAAGCACTTGTTCCAGAAGTGTTCGGACGTCAACAGTTGTGAGTTGTGTGTAAGCCGTTGTTCATTCATCAACAGGGGGTTTGGCGGGTGCATGGAATGGACTTTGGCCTTTGTTTATGAGAACGGGCTGGCTCCACGGTCCCCGTGGAAACACACTCACCATGCGCTTCGCAAGCGATTCGGCCTGGGTTCGTATCCTGGCTGGGGATGATTGACAAGGTGCCGGACCTTAACTGCATGCCTTTGTTCACCCAGCAGTAAATAAGGTACTTGGTTGTTAAACGATTTCGCGGGTCGTATTCTTGGGGATATTATGATTAAGGTCCTGACCGTGACGCTATACCTACTAACGCTATGAATACCTGGTTGATACCTGGTTGATGGGGTTCTGGGAGTTCTTCTACTCCCCAAGCCCGGCCCGAGGCCAGGCTTAACTTGTGAGAGTTTGGTCCGCTAGGCTGTTGCTTGGAGTGGCCCGCAGGCCCACATACCCACCACAGCCCGGTTGGTCCGGCACTCCTTGAAAACACAGTCTAACTTTCTCTTGAAGATGTCCACGGTTGTTCCGGCAATATTTCTTATTGTCGCTGGTAGGACGTTGTACAACGGCGGACCTCTGATGTTTATACAGTGTTCTCTGATTGTGCCTATGGCACCCCCGCTCTTCACTGGTTCTATTCTGCATTTTCTTCCATATCGTTCACTCCAGTACGTTGTTATTTTACTGTGTAGATTTGGGACCTGGCCCTCCAGTATCTTCCATGTGTATATTATTTGGTATCTCTCTCGTCTCCTTTCTAGTGAGCACATTTGGAGAGCTTTGAGACGATCCCAATAATTTAGGTGCTTTATCTCGTCTATGCGTGCCGTATATGTTCTCTGTATTCCCTCTATTTCAGCAATCTCTCCTGCTCTGAAGGGGGAAGTGAGTACTGAGCAGTACTCGAGACGGGACAACACAAGTGACTTGAAGAGTACAACCATTGTGATGGGATCCCTGGATTTGAAAGTTCTCGTAATCCATCCGATCATTTTTCTGGCTGACGCAATATTTGCTTGGTTATGCTCCCTAAACGTTAGGTCGTCGGACATCATTATTCCCAAATCCTTAACATGCTCTTTCCATATTATGGGCAGATTCGATTGTGTTTTGTACCCTGTATTATGTTTCAGGTCCTCATTTTTACCGTACCTGAGTACCTGGAATTTATCACCGTTAAACATCGCTGTTACCAATGCTATGTGTAATATTGCTATGCGTACTAATGCTATACATACTAACGCTATGCATATTAATGATATGCGTACTAAAGCTATACATACTAACACTATGCGTAATAATGCTATGAGTACTAATGCTATGCATATTAATGCTATGCGTACTAATGCTATGAGTAATAATGCTATGAGTACTAATGCTGTGCATACTAATGTTTGGCATACTAATGCTATGCATAGTAATGCTATGCATACTAATGCTATTCGTAATAATGCTATGAGTACTAATGCTGTGCATATTACTGCTATGCGTAGTAATGCTATACATACTAACGCAATGCGTAATAATGCTGAGTACTAATGCTATGCCTACTAACGTACTAACCATGCTACAGTGACTTGTGCAGCATGGTACACTATACAGCACCGCTCTATAGTGACTTGTGCAGCATGGTACACTATACAGCACCGCTCTATGATGACTTGTGCAGCATTGGGCACTATAGAGCACCGCTCTATAGTGACTTGTGCAGCATGGTACACTATAGAGCACCACACTATAGTGACTCGTGCAGCATTGGGCACTATAGAGCACCACGCTATAGTGACTCGTGCAGCATTGGGCACTATAGAGCACCACGCTATAGTGACTCGTGCAGCATTGGGCACTATAGAGCACCACGCTATAGTGACTCGTGCAGCATTGGGCACTATAGAGCACCACGCTATAGTGACTCATGCAGCATTGGGCACTATAGAGCACCACGCTATAGTGACTCGTGCAGCATTGGGCACTATAGAGCACCACGCTATAGTGACTCGTGCAGCATTGGGCACTATAGAGCACCACGCTATAGTGACTCGTGCAGCATTGGGCACTATAGAGCACCACGCTATAGTGACTCGTGCAGCATTGGGCACTATAGAGCACCACGCTATAGTGACTCGTGCAGCATTGGGTACTATAGAGCACCACGCTATAGTGACTCGTGCAGCATTGGGTACTATAGAGCACCACGCTATAGTGACTCGTGCAGCATTGGGTACTATAGAGCACCACGCTATAGTGACTCATGCAGCATTGGGCACTATAGAGCACCACGCTATAGTGACTTGTGCAGCATTGGGCACTATAGAGCACCACGCTATAGTGACTTGTGCAGCATTGGGCACTATAGAGCACCACGCTATAGTGACTCGTGCAGCATTGGGCACTATAGAGCACCACGCTATAGTGACTCATGCAGCATTGGGCACTAAAGAGCACCACGCTATAGTGACTCATGCAGCATTGGGCACTATAGAGCACCACGCTATAGTGACTCATGCAGCATTGGGCACTATAGAGCACCACGCTATAGTGACTCATGCAGCATTGGGCACTATAGAGCACCACGCTATAGTGACTCGTGCAGCATTGGGCACTATAGAGCACCACGCTATAGTGACTCATGCAGCATTGGGCACTAAAGAGCACCACGCTATAGTGACTCATGCAGCATTGGGCACTCTAGAGCACCACGCTATAGTGACTCATGCAGCATTGGGCACTATAGAGCACCACGCTATAGTGACTCATGCAGCATTGGGCACTATAGAGCACCACGCTATAGTGACTTGTGCAGCATTGGGCACTATAGTGTAACACCATAAATGGTTTTATTTTATATTTCCCTTTCAAAGAGTGAGTCACACAGGATACTGGGGGCGCCAGGCAGTCTGCCTTAGCAATTCAAAAGTAACACCTTTTCTAGTGTTAGTTGTTGACACGATGAGTAGAGGTCAGGTCGCATCACGTGACCTTGCTCTCTACTAAGCTGATAATTACAGACAGGTAGCTGTGTTGTTTCCGTCAGACAAGCCGCTGTCTAGGTGAAGTAGGAAGATAGCCAGAGGCTATCTCCTGGTAGGTGGAGCTTAGCTCCCGGTTTCCCCTTAAATACCAGTGGAATTGTACATTTGTGAGGCAGAACAGTGATAGCTAGAGACTCCAGAGTGGTTCCATCAGACAAGACTGGCTGTCACAGGCCGGTGGGGGGACTGTCACCCATACACCCCCCCTCCCCTTTGCTCTTTACAAAACTTAGTCTCAGAGACTTTGGTGAGTGAACTTGTAAGAATGACATATATTGTGTTTTCAACTTAACGTGTTGTGTGACTTTGAGAGGCAGTCAGCCATAGTTGACTTCAATTTCATGTGTGGTGACTCTAATTCTGAATTAATGTTGACATTTGATCATCAAGTGAAATGGTTGAACTATGATATCCATAATAGTAAATATATAAATTATAACTTTTTAATTGTCCTTAATTCTGATTCCCAGATCTTGGATAGGGATAGCTAGAGTGGAGAGCACTCTGAAGTTTAATGTCTTAAAGATTCTGGTCTATGTGAGATATAACACTAGGTAATATTGTTGTGAAAACACGTTCCATTCCATGTGTTATGAATGGATGGTGGCAGCACTTTCTCCTCTTTTTTCCAACTTTCTTACTACTTCTCTCCTTTCTTCCTCTTTCCTTGTCCTCCCATGTTCTCTCATCCTAAAACTTTCCCTTTCTCCTGACTACTCTTCCCCACTCCTCCTTTCCCTCTCTATATCTCTCTCACTCTGAGTTATCTTTCTTTCTCCAATTTTCTATGTGTTACAATCCCACCGCTGCCACCATTGTAACGTATCAGAAATTGGAGAAAGAAAGGAAGATAACTCAGAGTGAGGGTAGTATAGAGAGGGAAGGGAGGAGTGAGGAAGAGTGGTCAGGAGAAAGGGAAAGTTTTAGGATGAGAGAACATGGAAGGAAAAGGAAAGAGGTAAAAAGGAGGGAAGTAGTAAAAAAGTTGGAAAAAAGAGTAGATGCAAATATTATGACACAAATGTTGACTGAAATCAGATGACGCAGATGTTTAGATGTGCAAATGTTTTGACGTAAATGATTTGTAAAGTGTATGTTGCCATCAGAACCAAGGTTTAAACGCCAAAATATAAACAAGAGCGAAGGATAGAGTGGCCGTAATAAACACAGATTATACTTAAGCCAAGCTCTAAAACCAGCCTCTTAAACCAGCCTCTTAAACCAGTTGTGGGAAAATGTATCTGATGGGATTCTTACTTCAGTATATCTGTATTCAATTTATCTGATGGCACACAATTCCACACCGTTGGGGAGGGACGGTGATGTAATTCAGATCTTACAGTTTATATGGTAAATTGTAGAAATTAAATGTTGACTACTGCTTTGAGTTCAATCAAAAACCTTCACGGATTGTGGATAAACATGTCAACTAACCCGTACAATACGAAATGACAGAATCACACGTCCACTGCCAGAGGAGCGAACTCGGGATCAAAATTAATTAATTAGATTAACTATACTGTACGATCTGAATTATGTTAGCAAAACAAGAATTTCATATCAGGTATGATGATTTCATTCTGTTTGGTAACATGTATATACGATCATCCGGGCCCCCAGAGGCGCTGTGATGATGCAGGTCGTTGCAGGAGGCCACCTGACCGCTGGTGGCGTTGCAGGAGGCCACCTGGCCACTGGTGGCGTTGCAGGAGGCCACCTGGCCACTGGTGGCGTTGCAGGAGGCCACCTGGCCACTGGTGGCGTTGCAGGAGGCCACCTGGCCACTGGTGGCGTTGCAGGAGGCCACCTGGCCACTGGTGGCGTTGCAAGAGGCCACCTGGCGGCTGGTGGCGTTGCAGGAGGCCACCTGGCCACTGGTAGCGTTGCAGGAGGCCACCTGGCCGCTGGTGGCGTTGCAGGAGGCCACCTGGCCACTGGTGGCGTTGCAGGAGGCCACCTGGCCGCTGGTGGCGTTGCAGGAGGCCACCTGGCCACTGGTGGCGTTGCAGGAGGCCACCTGGCCACTGGTGGTCTTGCAGGAGGCCACCTGGCGGCTGGTGGCGTTGCAGGAGGCCACCTGGCCACTGGTAGCGTTGCAGGAGGCCACCTGGCCGCTGGTGGCGTTGCAGGAGGCCACCTGGCCACTGGTGGCGTTGCAGGAGGCCACCTGGCCGCTGGTGGCGTTGCAGGAGGCCACCTGGCCACTGGTGGCGTTGCAGGAGGCCACCTGGCCGCTGGTGGCGTTGCAGGAGGCCACCTGGCCACTGGTGGCGTTGCAGGAGGCCACCTGGCCACTGGTGGCGTTGCAGGAGGCCACCTGGCCACTGGTGGCGTTGCAGGAGGTCACCTGGCCACTGGTGGCGTTGCAGGAAGCCACCTGGCCACTGGTGGCGTTGCAGGAGGCCACCTGGCCACTGGTGGCGTTGCAAGAGGCCACCTGGCGGCTGGTGGCGTTGCAGGAGGCCACCTGGCCACTGGTAGCGTTGCAGGAGGCCACCTGGCCGCTGGTGGCGTTGCAGGAGGCCACCTGGGCACTGGTGGCGTTGCAGGAGGCCACCTGGCCACTGGTGGCGTTGCAGGAGGCCACCTGGCCACTGGTGGCGTTGCAGGAGGCCACCTGGCCACTGGTGGCGTTGCAGGAGGCCACCTGGCCACTGGTGGCGTTGCAGGAGGCCACCTGGCCACTGGTGGCGTTGCAGGAGGCCACCTGGCCACTGGTGGCGTTGCAGGAGGCCACCTGGCCACTGGTGGCGTTGCAGGAGGCCACCTGGCCACTGGTGGCGTTGCAGGAGGCCACCTGGCCACTGGTGGCGTTGCAGGAGGCCACCTGGCCACTGGTGGCGTTGCAGGAGGCCACCTGGCCACTGGTGGCGTTGCAGGAGGCCACCTGGCCACTGGTGGCGTTGCAGGAGGCCACCTGGCCACTGGTGGCGTTGCAGGAGGCCACCTGGCCGCTGGTGGCGTTGCAGGAGGCCACCTGGCCACTGGTGGCGTTGCAGGAGGCCACCTGGCCAATGGTGGCGTTGCAGGAGGCCACCTGGCCGCTGGTGGCGTTGCAGGAGGCCACCTGGCCACTGGTGGCGTTGCAGGAGGCCACCTGGCCACTGGTGGCGTTGCAGGAGGCCACCTGGCCGCTGGTGGCGTTGCAGGAGGCCACCTGGCCACTGGTGGCGTTGCAGGAGGCCACCTGGCCACTGGTGGCGTTGCAGGAGGCCACCTGGCCACTGGTGGTCTTGCAGGAGGCCACCTGGCGGCTGGTGGCGTTGCAGGAGGCCACCTGGCCACTGGTAGCGTTGCAGGAGGCCACCTGGCCGCTGGTGGCGTTGCAGGAGGCCACCTGGCCACTGGTGGCGTTGCAGGAGGCCACCTGGCCGCTGGTGGCGTTGCAGGAGGCCACCTGGCCACTGGTGGCGTTGCAGGAGGCCACCTGGCCGCTGGTGGCGTTGCAGGAGGCCACCTGGCCACTGGTGGCGTTGCAGGAGGCCACCTGGCCACTGGTGGCGTTGCAGGAGGCCACCTGGCCACTGGTGGCGTTGCAGGAGGTCACCTGGCCACTGGTGGCGTTGCAGGAAGCCACCTGGCCACTGGTGGCGTTGCAGGAGGCCACCTGGCCACTGGTGGCGTTGCAAGAGGCCACCTGGCGGCTGGTGGCGTTGCAGGAGGCCACCTGGCCACTGGTAGCGTTGCAGGAGGCCACCTGGCCGCTGGTGGCGTTGCAGGAGGCCACCTGGGCACTGGTGGCGTTGCAGGAGGCCACCTGGCCACTGGTGGCGTTGCAGGAGGCCACCTGGCCACTGGTGGCGTTGCAGGAGGCCACCTGGCCACTGGTGGCGTTGCAGGAGGCCACCTGGCCACTGGTGGCGTTGCAGGAGGCCACCTGGCCACTGGTGGCGTTGCAGGAGGCCACCTGGCCACTGGTGGCGTTGCAGGAGGCCACCTGGCCACTGGTGGCGTTGCAGGAGGCCACCTGGCCACTGGTGGCGTTGCAGGAGGCCACCTGGCCACTGGTGGCGTTGCAGGAGGCCACCTGGCCACTGGTGGCGTTGCAGGAGGCCACCTGGCCACTGGTGGCGTTGCAGGAGGCCACCTGGCCACTGGTGGCGTTGCAGGAGGCCACCTGGCCACTGGTGGCGTTGCAGGAGGCCACCTGGCCGCTGGTGGCGTTGCAGGAGGCCACCTGGCCACTGGTGGCGTTGCAGGAGGCCACCTGGCCACTGGTGGCGTTGCAGGAGGCCACCTGGCCGCTGGTGGCGTTGCAGGAGGCCACCTGGCCACTGGTGGCGTTGCAGGAGGCCACCTGGCCACTGGTGGCGTTGCAGGAGGCCACCTGGCCGCTGGTGGCGTTGCAGGAGGCCACCTGGCCACTGGTGGCGTTGCAGGAGGCCACCTGGCCACTGGTGGCGTTGCAGGAGGCCACCTGGCCACTGGTGGCGTTGCAGGAGGCCACCTGGCCACTGGTGGCGTTGCAGGAGGCCACCTGGCCGCTGGTGGCGTTGCAGGAGGCCACCTGGCCGCTGGTGGCGTTGCAGGAGGCCACCTGGCCACTGGTGGCGTTGCAGGAGGCCACCTGGCCACTGGTGGCGTTGCAGGAGGCCACCTGGCCGCTGGTGGCGTTGCAGGAGGCCACCTGGCCACTGGTGGCGTTGCAGGAGGCCACCTGGCCACTGGTGGCGTTGCAGGAGGCCACCTGGCGGCTGGTGGCGTTGCTGGAGGCCACATGGCCGCTGGTGGCGTTGCAGGAGGCCACCTGGCGGCTGGTGGCGTTGCTGGAGGCCACATGGCCGCTGGTGGCGTTGCAGGAGGCCACCTGGCGGCTGGTGGCGTTGCTGGAGGCCACATGGCCGCTGGTGGCGTTGCAGGAGGCCACCTGGCGGCTGGTGGCAGCCTCCACAGTAACGTCCTGGTACTCACACCGCCCGCCGCCACATACGTTATTAAGAAAGTCTTCAATTATGTAAGAACACCCAGTTTATTCGGTGAATAATTTATGAATATAAAGTCATTCTTGGAGTTTAGGAGCTCGTTATCCCGGTCCAGTACTGCTCTGCCTCCCGGTATCTACAACCAGGCCTGACTACGACACCGGGAGGCAGGAATACAAGCTTGGGGTGCGAACAGCCTGGTTTTAGCCCCCCAACAAGGGGCTGTTATTAAGTTGGGACGGATTAAATGAACAAATCCACAAGGGCCGCGACGAGGATTCGAACTTACGTCCGAGATCATCCCAGACACTGCCTTGATCGACTGAGCTACGACATGGCCAAAAGAATTGCAACCAGAAGGTGGGACGGGTTATTACATTACTATTGACCATAATATCTTCTTATTAATTTGATAAACTTTCCAATTATTAACCCCGATTTCCTCTACGTGTGCGTGGGGACACCCACCGCATGGGTTCGAACCTTCATCACGGTTCTACGGATTTTCTCTGTGATGACGTCACGTGAGTGTGATTACTCTCTATGTAGAACGATCATGATCATATTAGTAGTTTACCCGTCTTACCAGAGTAGCAAGAACCTGCCTGGTAGTCTAGAACTACAGCGTCACACGTTTGAACTAAACTTATTATTTCTGAAGAGAGGACAAATCATCATAGTTTAATATTAAGTATAATAAGTAGTTATTCCTAAATGTGGGTAAATATTTCTTAAGCCAGCCTCTTAAACGAGCCTCTTAAAGCAGGCTCTTAAACGAGTGTTTTAAACCACCCTCTTAAACGAGCGCCTTAAACCAGGCTCTTAAACGAGCGTCTTAAACCACCCTCTTAAACGAGCGCCTTAAACCAGGCTCTTAAACGAGTGGATTAAAGCACCCTCTTAAACGAGCGCCTAAAACCAGCCTCTTAAACCAGGCTCTTAAACGAGCGCCTTAAACCAGGCTCTTAAACGAGCGCCTTAAACCAGGCTTTTAAACGAGCGCCTTAAACCAGGCTCTTAAACGAGCGCCTTAAACCAGGCTCTTAAACGAGCGCCTTAAACCAGGCTCTTAAACGAGCGCCTTAAACCAGGCTCTTAAACGAGCGCCTTAAACCAGGCTCTTAAACGAGCGCCTTAAACCAGGCTCTTAAACGAGCGTCTTAAACCATCCTCTTAAACGAGTGGATTAAAGCAGCCTCTTAAACGAGCGCCTTAAACCAGCCTCTTAAACGAGCGCATTAAACTAGCCTCTTAAACAACCATCTGAAGTAGACTTGACTAAATGTAAACTGAAGTAGTTTACTAAATGTAAACTGAAGTAGTCAGCAGAACTACTCGCACACTTTGCGTCATTATATAACGGAATGTGAGAAAATCGCGGAATTCAGAGATAACACCATCAATAGTGTCCAAGAAATATGTAAGTACTTCATTTATAATGATGTGCTGCCAGGAATCTTAGCCAAGTATCCAAAATGTGCTTACTGTAGGTGCAGCCTGCACATGACTGTAAAGCTGCCGCCCAGTTGGGTGGGTGTGGCGCACATGACTGTAAAGCTGCCGCCCAGTTGGGTGGGTGTGGCGCACATGACTGTAAAGCTGCCACCCAGTTGGGTGGGTGTGGAGCACATGACTGTAAAGCTGCCGCCCAGTTGGGTGGGTGTGGAGCAAGACTAGTAACTGTGTAACTCACCATAGATGTAAAGTGCCTTGTATAGTGACTGTTGTGAGCCGCTTGTTGAATCCCTTATGATACAAAAGATTATTGATGTATTTGTGTGGGTGATTGAATATGTGTATGTATGTATATATATATATATATATATATATATATATATATATATATATATATATATATATATATATATATATATATATATACATATATATATATATATATATATACATATATATATATATATATATATATATATATATATATATATATATATATATATATATATATATATCATATAGCGTATCAACCCTGGCTAACACCTACATTGACCTCAGTGTTGCACAACCAGGTGGCGCTGCCACCCACAGGGAAGCAGCCAAATCCCGTAAGTATAGAGAACTTGATCACCACTACAATTTTGTCCCCATTGCTTCTGAGACACTCGGCGCCTGGGGTAAAAGTGCTACCAGTTTTTTGAAGGAACTGGGTTCTAGGCTCATTGAAACAACAAGGGACCCTAGAGCTGCCAGCTTTCTTTTCCAGCGCCTCAGCGTGGCGATACAGAGGGGAAATGCGCACTGCATCCAGGGTTCCTGCCCGCCATCTGAGGAGCTGGAGGAACTCGACAACCTATGATAACCATCTTTGTAACCTATATGTAACTCCTTTTTTGTAACACAGTTCAAATAAAGCAAATATATATGTGTACATACAAAAGAATGGGGTGGTAGGAGAAGAAAATATTAGTGTTCAGTGAGAAACCACAAGGTCTCCTCTGAATACGTTTTATTTTCTTCTCCGAGGCTATGGGTCCCCACATTGGCACCAGAGGTGGTACCCTCACAAACTTTTATCATATATATATATATATATATATATATATATATATATATATTATATATATAGATATATACTCATATATATGATATATATCTCATATATATATATATCTCAGATATATCTCAACTCGGAGAAGTTGCCGAGACACTATTGTCAGAGGTCACGAAGTTTGTCAACGACTGCCTCTCTGGGTTGATCCCAGATACATTTAAACCCTTTTTCTTCGGAGCATCCCTCTGTGCCCTAAGAAGAAGGATGGTGGAGTCAGACCCATTGCCGTGGGTAACACGCTTCGGCGCCTTGTTGCTAGGGCAGCTGTCAGAAAAATTAGCATAGACGCTGCAACGATGCTTCGACCCCATCAACTAGGGTTCGGTGTCCCCCATGGCTGTGAAGCAGCAGCTCATGCAGCACGAGCCTATATCAGCACCTCCCAGAAAATAAGGCATTAATTAAATTAGACTTTAAAATGCCTTCAACCAGGTAAAAAGGGATGTGGTACTGGAAGCAGTTCGAACAAGCTTTCCTTCTCTACGCCCCTTCGTCTCAGCAGGGTACAGTAGGGAATCGACGCTGTTGTTTGGGGAACACGAAGTTGTTCTGCAGAAGGTGTCCAGCAGGGAGACCCACTTGCCCCTTTTCTTTTTGCATGGCTGTTAAAGAGGTTACAAGCAGGTTGACCAGCGAACTCAACATCTGGTTCCTGGACGATGGCACCCTGGCAGGGACAGAGGAGGCCCTGCTAGAAGATCTACAGCTGGTGAAATCTAAGGGAGAGGAGTTAGGACTCACCCTAAACCCTTTAAAGTGTGAAATCATCTCATCTAGCTTCTCACAAGGTGCCTGGCTTTGCCCAGACTGACCTATTTCCTAAGGTGTGCTCCCTCCTTCGACAGCCCAAAATTAACAGAATATGACTCGCTCCTAAGGTCATTAACCGTGAAAGTGTTAAACCTCTCCCTGCAAGATGACCAATGGGACCAAGCAACACTCCCAGTTAGACTCGGGGGAATAGGTATTNCAGCTATGCCTCATGCTGAACATGTTCAGCCATTCCTCATGCTGAACATGTTCAGCCATTCCTCATGCTGAACATGTTCAGCCATGCCTCATGCTGAACATGTTCAGTCATTCCTCATGCTGAACATGTTCAGCCATTCCTCATGCTGAACATGTTCAGCCATGCCTCATGCTGAACATGTTCAGCCATGCCTCATACTGAACATGTTCAGCCATGCCTCATGCTGAACATGTTCAGCCATGCCTCACGCTGAACATGTTCAGCCATGCCTCATACTGAACATGTTCAGCCATGCCTCATGCTGAACATGTTCAGCCATGCCTCATACTGAACATGTTCAGCCATGCCTCATACTGAACATGTTCAGCCATGCCTCATGCTGAACATGTTCAGCCATGCCTCACGCTGAACATGTTCAGCCATGCCTCATACTGAACATGTTCAGCCATGCTCATGCTGAACATGTTCAGCCATGCCTCATACTGAACATGTTCAGCCATGCCTCATGCTGAACATGTTCAGCCATGCCTCACGCTGAACATGTTCAGCCATGCCTCATACTGAACATGTTCAGCCATGCCTCATGCTGAACATGTTCAGCCATGCCTCATACTGAACATGTTCAGCCATGCCTCATACTGAACATGTTCAGCCATGCCTCATGCTGAACATGTTCAGCCATGCCTCACGCTGAACATGTTCAGCCATGCCTCATACTGAACATGTTCAGCCATGCTTCATGCTGAACATGTTCAGCCATGCCTCATACTGAACATGTTCTACCCCCAACCCGTCCTCCTAACGTAACGTCGCATTTTGACGTACAGTTTACCTAAGACCAAAAATCGTCGTACTAGAAAATGGAAGCGGCTCCCGAAATTGACCCACTGTCTCATTTTCTGTTTTGGGTCCTCTGGTAAGTTAGGAAAGGGCACTTTTGAACGAAAATTTCATGACGTTGAGAAACCTTAGGAGGACGAGCTTAAACTTCCCTGTGTAAATAACCTCTTACACACGTGATATGCATCAATATATATCTTTAACCCACTAAATGTTTCTGAATTAGGCTAAATTAGAGTGAATAGGGCTAGAAATTGAGTGAACTTTGAGGTTATGTGGAATATTGCCTTATCATCCTCCCTCAATGTTAATAGTTTGTAATCAACGGACATAAATGTTAATATCATCCTATGAGTATGATATAATAGTGAACCAGATGTAAGTCAGGTTAGAGAAAATTAGGTCGTGTTGATGATTGGCAGGTATACATACACGGTCTATATGGTATACATACACAGTCTATACATACGCGGTCTATACGGTATACATACATGGTCTATAATGATTTCCTAACACAACTCGTCCTCACACTAGGCTGGTTAAAGCAGCGGCCGTCCTCCCCAGACGCATTCATCAGTTTCAATATAATGTGCATTAAAAATAAGTTTGTTCTCGTATATAAATTTATAATATTATTCATAAATATTCTGTATAGTCAGGCGTAGGTTAGGTTAGGTGTTTAGGATCTTTTGGAGATTATTTATAGTACGTTGTGGATCGAACAAAGTGGTCAGTGAAGCACTTGTTCCAGAAGTGTTCGGACGTCAACAGTTGTGAGTTGTGTGTAAGCCGTTGTTCATTCATCAACAGGGGGTTTGGCGGGTGCATGGAATGGACTTTGGCCTTTGTTTATGAGAACGGGCTGGCTCCACGGTCCCCGTGGAAACACACTCACCATGCGCTTCGCAAGCGATTCGGCCTGGGTTCGTATCCTGGCTGGGGATGATTGACAAGGTGCCGGACCTTAACTGCATGCCTTTGTTCACCCAGCAGTAAATAAGGTACTTGGTTGTTAAACGATTTCGCGGGTCGTATTCTTGGGGATATTATGATTAAGGTCCTGACCGTGACGCTATACCTACTAACGCTATGAATACCTGGTTGATACCTGGTTGATGGGGTTCTGGGAGTTCTTCTACTCCCCAAGCCCGGCCCGAGGCCAGGCTTGACTTGTGAGAGTTTGGTCCACTAGGCTGTTGCTTGGAGCGGCCCGCAGGCCCACATACCCACCACAGCCCGGTTGGTCCGGCACTCCTTGAAAACACAGTCTAACTTTCTCTTGAAGATGTCCACGGTTGTTCCGGCAATATTTCTTATAGTCGCTGGGAGGACGTTGAACAACGGCGGACCTCTGATGTTTATACAGTGTTCTCTGATTGTGCCTATGGCACCCCTGCTCTTCACTGGTTCTATTCTGCATTTTCTTCCATATCGTTCACTCCAGTACGTTGTTATTTACTGTGTAGATTTGGGACCTGGCCCTCCAGTATCTTCCAGTGTATATTATTTGGTATCTCTCTCGTCTTCTTTCTAGTGAGTACATTTGGAGAGCTTTGAGACGATCCCAATAATTTAGGTGCTTTATCTCGTCTATGCGTGCCGTATATGTTCTCTGTATTCCCTCTATTTCAGCAATCTCTCCTGCTCTGAAGGGGGAAGTGAGTACTGAGCAGTACTCAAGACGGGACAACACAAGTGACTTGAAGAGTACAACCATTGTGATGGGATCCCTGGATTTGAAAGTTCTCGTAATCCATCCTATCATTTTTCTGGCTGACGCAATATTTGCTTGGTTATGCTCCCTAAACGTTAGGTCGTCGGACATCATTATTCCCAAATCCTTAACATGCTCTTTACCTATTATGGGCAGATTCGATTGTGTTTTGTACCCTGTATTATGTTTCAGGTCCTCATTTTTACCGTACCTGAGTACCTGGAATTTATCACCGTTAAACATCGCTGTTACCAATGCTATGTGTAATATTGCTATGCGTACTAATGCTATACATACTAACGCTATGCATATTAATGATATGCGTACTAAAGCTATACATACTAACACTATGCGTAATAATGCTATGAGTACTAATGCTATGCATATTAATGCTATGCGTACTAATGCTATGAGTAATAATGCTATGAGTACTAATGCTGTGCATACTAATGTTTGGCATACTAATGCTATGCATAGTAATGCTATGCATACTAATGCTATTCGTAATAATGCTATGAGTGCTAATGCTGTGCATATTACTGCTATGCGTACTAATGCTATACATACTAACGCAATGCGTAATAATGCTGAGTACTAATGCTATGCCTACTAACGTACTAACCATGCTACAGTGACTTGTGCAGCATGGTACACTATAGAGCACCACTCTATAGTGACTTGTGCAGCATGGTACACTATAGAGCACCACGCTATAGTGACTTGTGCAGCATTGGGCACTATAGAGCACCACGCTATAATGACTCATGCAGCACTGGGCACTATAGACCACCACGCTATAGTGACTCATGCAGCATTGGGCACTATAGAGCACCACGCTATAGTGACTCGTGCAGCATTGGGCACTATAGAGCACCACGCTATAGTGACTCATGCAGCATTGGGCACTATAGAGCACCACGCTATAGTGACTCATGCAGCATTGGGCACTATAGAGCACCACGCTATAGTGACTTGTGCAGCATTGGGCACTATAGAGCACCACGCTATAGTGACTCGTGCAGCATTGGGCACTATAGAGCACCACGCTATAGTGACTCATGCAGCATTGGGCACTATAGAGCACCACGCTATAGTGACTCATGCAGCATTGGGCACTATAGAGCACCACGCTATAGTGACTCATGCAGCATTGGGCACTATAGAGCACCACGCTATAGTGACTCATGCAGCATTGGGCACTATAGAGCACCACGCTATAGTGACTCGTGCAGCATTGGGCACTATAGAGCACCACGCTATAGTGACTCATGCAGCATTGGGCACTATAGAGCACCACGCTATAGTGACTCATGCAGCATTGGGCACTATAGAGCACCACGCTATAGTGACTCATGCAGCATTGGGCACTATAGAGCACCACGCTATAGTGACTCATGCAGCATTGGGCACTATAGAGCACCACGCTATAGTGACTCATGCAGCATTGGGCACTATAGAGCACCACGCTATAGTGACTCATGCAGCATTGGGCACTAGTGTGTAACACCATAAATGGTTTTATTTTATATTTCCCTTTCAAAGAGTGAGTCACACAGGATACTGGTGGCGCCAGGCAGTCTGCCTTAGCAATTCAAAAGTAACACCTTTTCTAGTTTTAGTTGTTGACACGATGAGTAGAGGTCAGGTCGCATCACGTGACCTTGCTCTCTACTAAGCTGATAATTACAGACAGGTAGCTGTGTTGTTTCCGTCAGACAAGCCGCTGTCTAGGTGAAGTAGGAAGATAGCCAGAGGCTATCTCCTGGCAGGTGGGCTTAGCTCCCGCTTTCCCCTTAAATACCCGTGGAATTGTACATTTGTGAGGCAGAACAGTGATAGCTAGAGACTCTAGAGTGGTTCCATCAGACAAGACTGGCTGTCACAGGCCGGTGGGGGGACTGTCACCCATACACCCCCCCTCCCCTTTGCTCTTTACAAAACTTAGTCTCAGAGACTTTGGTGAGTGAACTTGTAAGAATGACATATATTGTGTTTTCAACTTAACGTGTTGTGTGACTTTGAGAGGCAGTCAGCCATAGTTGACTTCAATTTCATGTGTGGTGACTCTAATTCTGAATTAATGTTGACATTTGAACATCAAGTGAAATGGTTGAACTATGATATCCATAATAGTAAATATATAAATTATAACTTTTTAATTGTCCTTAATTCTGATTCCCAGATCTTGGATAGGGATAGCTAGAGTGGAGAGCACTCTGAAGTTTAATGTCTTAAAGATTCTGGTCTATGTGAGATATAACACTAGGTAATATTGTTGTGAAAACACGTTCCATTCCTTGTGTTATGAATGGATGGTGGCAGCACTTTCTACTCTTTTTTCCAACTTTCTTACTACTTCTCTCCTTTCTTCCTCTTTCCTTGTCCTCCCATGTTCTCTCATCCTAAAACTTTCCCTTTCTCCTGACTACTCTTCCTCACTCCTCCTTTCCCTCTCTATATCTCTCTCACTCTGAGTTATCTTTCTTTCTCCAATTTTCTATGTGTTACAATCCCACCGCTGCCACCATTGTAACGTATCAGAAATTGGAGAAAGAAAGGAAGATAACTCAGAGTGAGGGTAGTATAGAGAGGGAAGGGACGAGTGAGGAAGAGTGGTCAGGAGAAAGGGAAAGTTTTAGGATGAGAGAACATGGAAGGAAAAGGAAAGAGGTAGAAAGGAGGGAAGTAGTAAAAAAGTTGGAAAAAAGAGTAGATGCAAATATTATGACACAAATGTTGACTGAAATCAGATGACGCAGATGTTTAGATGTGCAAATGTTTTGACGTAAATGATTTGTAAAGTGTATGTTGCCATCAGAACCAAGGTTTAAACACCAAAATATAAACAAGAGCGAAGGATAGAGTGGCCGTAATAAACACAGATTATACTTAAGCCAAGCTCTAAAACCAGCCTCTTAAACCAGACTCTTAAACCAGCCTCTTAAACCAGTTGTGGGAAAATGTATCTGATGGGATTCTTACTTCAGTATATCTGTATTCAATTTATCTGATGGCACACAATTCCACACCGTTGGGGAGGGACGGTGATGTAATTCAGATCTTACAGTTTATATGGTAAATTGTAGAAATTAAATGTTGACTACTGCTTTGAGTTCAATCTAAAACCTTCACGGATTGTGGATAAACATGTCAACTAACCCGTACAATACGAAATGACAGAATCACACGTCCACTGCCAGAGGAGCGAACTCGGGATCAAAATTAATTAATTAGATTAACTATACTGTACGATCTGAATTATGTTAGCAAAACAAGAATTTCATATCAGGTATGATGATTTCATTCTGTTTGGTAACATGTATATACGATCATCCGGGCCCCCAGAGGCGCTGTGATGATGCAGGTCGTTCCAGGAGGCCACCTGACCGCTGGTGGCGTTGCAGGAGGCCACCTGGCCACTGGTGGCGTTGCAGGAGGCCACCTGGCCACTGGTGGCGTTGCAGGAGGCCACCTGGCCACTGGTGGCGTTGCAGGAGGCCACCTGGCCACTGGTGGCGTTGCAGGAGGCCACCTGGCCACTGGTGGCGTTGCAAGAGGCCACCTGGCGGCTGGTGGCGTTGCAGGAGGCCACCTGGCCACTGGTAGCGTTGCAGGAGGCCACCTGGCCGCTGGTGGTGTTGCAGGAGGCCACCTGGCCACTGGTGGCGTTGCAGGAGGCCACCTGGCCGCTGGTGGCGTTGCAGGAGGCCACCTGGCCACTGGTGGCGTTGCAGGAGGCCACCTGGCCACTGGTGGTCTTGCAGGAGGCCACCTGGCGGCTGGTGGCGTTGCAGGAGGCCACCTGGCCACTGGTAGCGTTGCAGGAGGCCACCTGGCCGCTGGTGGCGTTGCAGGAGGCCACCTGGCCACTGGTGGCGTTGCAGGAGGCCACCTGGCCGCTGGTGGCGTTGCAGGAGGCCACCTGGCCACTGGTGGCGTTGCAGGAGGCCACCTGGCCGCTGGTGGCGTTGCAGGAGGCCACCTGGCCACTGGTGGCGTTGCAGGAGGCCACCTGGCCGCTGGTGGCGTTGCAGGAGGCCACCTGGCCACTGGTGGCGTTGCAGGAGGTCACCTGGCCACTGGTGGCGTTGCAGGAGGCCACCTGGCCACTGGTGGCGTTGCAGGAGGCCACCTGGCCACTGGTGGCGTTGCAAGAGGCCACCTGGCGGCTGGTGGCGTTGCAGGAGGCCACCTGGCCACTGGTAGCGTTGCAGGAGGCCACCTGGCCACTGGTGGCGTTGCAGGAGGCCACCTGGCCACTGGTGGCGTTGCAAGAGGCCACCTGGCGGCTGGTGGCGTTGCAGGAGGCCACCTGGCCACTGGTAGCGTTGCAGGAGGCCACCTGGCCGCTGGTGGCGTTGCAAGAGGCCACCTGGCGGCTGGTGGCGTTGCAGGAGGCCATCTGGCCACTGGTAGCGTTGCAGGAGGCCACCTGGCCACTGGTGGCGTTGCAGGAGGCCACCTGGCCACTGGTGGCGTTGCAGGAGGCCACCTGGCCACTGGTGGCGTTGCAGGAGGCCACCTGGCCACTGGTGGCGTTGCAGGAGGCCACCTGGCCACTGGTGGCGTTGCAGGAGGCCACCTGGCCACTGGTGGCGTTGCAGGAGGCCACCTGGCCACTGGTGGCGTTGCAGGAGGCCACCTGGCCACTGGTGGCGTTGCAGGAGGCCACCTGGCCGCTGGTGGCAGCCTCCACAGTAACGTCCTGGTACTCACACCGCCCGCCGCCACATACGTTATTAAGAAAGTCTTCAATTATGTAAGAACACCCAGTTTATTCGGTGAATAATTTATGAATATAAAGTCATTCTTGGAGTTTAGGAGCTCGTTATCCCGGTCCAGCACTGCTCTGCCTCCCGGTATCTACAACCAGGCCTGACTACGACACCGGGAGGCAGGAATACAAGCTTGGGGGTGCGAACAGCCTGGTTTTAGCCCCCCAACAAGGGGCTGTTATTAAGTTGGGACGGATTAAATGAACAAATCCACAAGGCCGTGACGAGGATTCGAACTTACGTCCGAGATCATCCCAGACACTGCCTTGATCGACTGAGCTACGACATGGTCAAAAGAATTGCAACCAGAAGGTGGGACGGGTTATTACATTACTATTGACCATAATAACTTCTTATTAATTTGATAAACTTTCCAATTATTAACCCCGATTTCCTCTACGTGTGTGTGGGGACACCCACCGCATGGGTTCGAACCTTCATCACGGTTCTACGGATTTTCTCTGTGATGACGTCACGTGAGTGTGATTACTCTCTATGCAGAACGATCATGATCATATTAGTAGTTCACCGTCTTCACCAGAGTAGCAAGAACCTGCCTGGTAGTCTAGAACTACAGCGTCACACGTTTGGACTAAACTTATTATTTCTGAAGAGAGGACAAATCATCATAGTTTAATATTAAGTATAATAAGTAGTTATTCCTAAATGTGGGTAAATATTTCTTAAGCCAGCCTCTTAAACGAGCCTCTTAAAGCAGGCTCTTAAACGAGTGTTTTAAACCACCCTCTTAAACGAGCGCCTTAAACCAGGCTCTTAAACGAGCGTCTTAAACCACCCTCTTAAACGAGCGCCTTAAACCAGGCTCTTAAACGAGTGGATTAAAGCACCCTCTTAAACGAGCGCCTAAAACCAGCCTCTTAAACCAGGCTCTTAAACGAGCGCCTTAAACCAGGCTCTTAAACGAGCGCCTTAAACCAGGCTTTTAAACGAGCACCTTAAACCAGGCTCTTAACGAGCGCCTTAAACCAGGCTCTTAAACGAGCGCCTTAAACCAGGCTCTTAAACGAGCGCCTTAAACCAGCTCTTAAACGAGCGCCTTAAACCAGGCTCTTAAACGAGCGCCTTAAACCAGGCTCTTAAACGAGCGTCTTAAACCATCCTCTTAAACGAGTGGATTAAAGCAGCCTCTTAAACGAGCGCCTTAAACCAGCCTCTTAAACGAGCGCATTAAACTAGCCTCTTAAACAACCATCTGAAGTAGACTTGACTAAATGTAAACTCTCTGTCAGCAGAACTACTCGCACACTTTGCGTCATTATATAACGGAATGTGAGAAAATCGCGGAATTCAGAGATAACACCATCAATAGTGTCCAAGAAATATGTAAGTACTTCATTTATAATGATGTGCTGCCAGGAATCTTAGCCAGTATCCAAAATGTGCTTACTGTAGGTGCAGCCTGCACATGACTGTAAAGCTGCCGCCCAGTTGGGTGGGTGTGGCGCACATGACTGTAAAGCTGCCGCCCAGTTGGGTGGGTGTGGAGCCATGACTGTAAAGCTGCCGCCCAGTTGGGTGGGTGTGGCGTACATGATTGTAAAGCTGCCGCCCAGTTGGGTGGGTGTGGCGCACATGACTGTAAAGCTGCCGCCCAGTTGGGTGGGTGTGGAGCACATGACTGTAAAGCTGCCGCCCAGTTGGGTGGGTGTGGAGCAAGACTAGTAACTGTGTAACTCACCATAGATGTAAAGTGCCTTGTATAGTGACTGTTGTGAGCCGCTTGTTGAATCCCTTATGATACAAAAGATTATGATGTATTTGTGTGGGTGATTGAAATGTGTATGTATGTATATATATATTATATATATATATATATATATATTATATATATATATATATATATATATATATATATGTATATATATATTATATATATAATATATAGATATATATATATAATATATTATATAGATAATATATATATATATATATATAATATATTATATATATATATATATATATATATATATATATATCATATAGCGTATCACCCTGGCTAACACCTACATTGACCTCAGTGTTGCACAACCAGGTGGCGCTGCCACCCACAGGGAAGCAGCCAAATCCCGTAAGTATAGAGAACTTGATCACCACTACAATTTTGTCCCATTGCTTCTGAGACACTCGGCGCCTGGGGTAAAAGTGCTACCAGTTTTTTGAAGGAACTGGGTCTAGGCTCATTGAAACAACAAGGGACCTAGAGCTGCCAGCTTCTTTTCCAGCGCTCAGCGTGGCGATACAGGGGAATGCGCACTGCATCCAGGGTTCCTGCCCGCCATCTGAGGAGCTGGAGGAACTCGACAACCTATGATAACCATCTTTGTAACCTATATGTAACTCCTTTTTTGTAACACAGTTCAAATAAAGCAAATATATATGTGTACATACAAAAGATGGGGGTGGTAGGAGAAGAAAATATTAGTGTTCAGTGAGAAACCACAAGGTCTCCTCTGAATACGTTTTATTTTCTTCTCCGAGGCTATGGGTCCCCAATTGGCACCAGAGGTGGTACCCTCACAAACTTTTATCATATATATATATATATATATATAATATAATATATATATATATATATATAGATATATACTCATATATATGAATATATCTCAATATATATATATATCTCAGATATATCTCAACTCGGAGAAGTTGCCGAGACACTATTGTCAGAGGTCACGAAGTTTGTCAACGACTGCCTCTCTGGGTTGATCCCAGATACATTTAAACCCTTTTTCTTCGGAGCATCCCTCTGTGCCCTTAAGAAGAAGGATGGTGGAGTCAGACCCATTGCCGTGGGTAACACGCTTCGGCGCCTTGTTGCTAGGGCAGCTGTCAGAAAAATTAGCATAGACGCTGCAACGATGCTTCGACCCCATCAACTAGGGTTCGGTGTCCCCCATGGCTGTGAAGCAGCAGCTCATGCAGCACGAGCCTATATCAAGCACCTCCCAGAAAATAAGGCATTAATTAAATTAGACTTTAAAATGCCTTCAACCAGGTAAAAAGGGATGTGGTACTGGAAGCAGTTCGAACAAGCTTTCCTTCTCTACGCCCCTTCGTCTCAGCAGGGTACAGTAGGGAATCGACGCTGTTGTTTGGGGAACACGAAGTTGTTTCTGCAGAAGGTGTCCAGCAGGGAGACCCACTTGCCCCTTTTCTTTTTTGCATGGCTGTTAAAGAGGTTACAAGCAGGTTGACCAGCGAACTCAACATCTGGTNGTGGTAGGGTGTAACGTGGTAGGGTGGTAGTGTGGTAGGGTGTAGCGTGGTAGGGTGGTAGTGTGGTAGGGTGTAACGTGGTAGGGTGGTAGTGTGGTAGGGTGTAGTGTGGTAGGTGTGGTGTGTAGTGTGGTACGGTGTATCGTGGTAGTGTGGAAGTGTGTAGTAAGGTCTGTGGTAGTGTGTGGTGTGGTAGTGTGTGGACTAGTAGCGTGTGGTGTGGTGTGTGGTAGCGTGCAGTGTGGTGGCCTTGAGGAGAAGTGTGGTGGTGGTGTAGGAGTACTCACCACAATACAGCGACAGGTGACACAGTAGTTGGACTTGGAGTTCTGAAGTCTGGGATGCCACACCTCGCCCGCCTGGTACTCGTGGGACCCCATCCGGCACCTGCACTCAACTGTCCCACAGGAGAGAGAGAGAGAGAGAAGCGTGTTAATAAAACATCTGTGAGTTCCATGCCGGGGCAGGTACTCAATAATCAAAGATCTCACAAAGGGTAACTGGACATTTGCTGTGTTATATATATATGTTGCCGTCGTTATTCTCCACCTAATTGTACTCACCTAATTGTGCTTGCGGGGGTTGAGCTTGGCTCTTTGGTCTCGCCTCTCAACTGTCAATCAACTGGTGTACAGATTCCTGAGCCTACTGGGCTCTATCATATCTACATTTGAAACTGTGTATGGAGTCAGCCTCCACCACGTCACTTCCTAGTGCATTCCATCTGTTAACTACTCTGACACTGAAAAAATTCTTTCTAACGTCTCTGTGGCTCATCTGGGTACTAAGTTTCCACCTGTGTCCTGACGTGTGTGTGCGTGTCTGGTGTTATGCCTCAAGTTACGTGCCTTCCCTTCATCCTGCACTGTATCTGAGGCCTTCTCGCGTCAGTTCCTATCGTCATGACTTTGCATTTGAGAGGGTTAAAGTCTAGTAGCCATTTCTCATGTCATCTGTGGAATTCGTCTTGTAATGTATTGCAGTCCTCCTCGGTTCTGATTCGCCTCATTAGCTTAGGGTCGTCAGGAAGCATTTAGAAAACGTAAGCTTATCTCTTCTGATAGATCGTTTACTTATATTAGGAACAGGATGATCCCTAGTACCGACCCTTGAGGTGCTCCACTCGTTACCGCTCTCCTGTCTCATACTTCTCCTCTTAACTATGACTCTCTGCCTTCTTCCTGAAAGGTACTCCTTCACCCATTTTTTTATTGTTACCGCCGGAGGCGGATAGTTTATTGTGCACCCCATACTCATCCTGTGAGCGGTAGCGCAAAATTATTACGGAGGGCACAAAAGGTCTTTATAAGACCTTATCTTAGATTATTACATAAACAATATTCATCTATCCTTCACACCTTATAGCTACATGTCAGCTAGTTACAGAGAATGTTCTATTTCAAGAGGTATATATTTACAGTAGTCTTTATACATTAAGGGTAGGTCTTATCGCTAATACATAATTGTTTGATCAATGGAGATATTACAGTCATAGGGGAGCTGCTGTTTATTATTAGTCTTCACAATGCTGAGTTTCTTACTCTCATGTCATTTATCTACTGGGAGCGGAATATGGATACAGCGCAAGGATTTCAGGTATTTTATCCTTGGTAATAAGATAGGTTGCCATATCATACAGCGTGAGCTTAGATTTATCTCTAAATGGCTCAATTTTACTACAATCCAAGATATAGTGTTCGAGTGTGTGTCCCTGTCTTTGTCCACACACTGTACACTTTACTTCATCTAGATCCCTATACAAGCCGAACTGCCAGAGATACTTGTAGCCAAGTCTTATACGAGCTGTGACAACATCTGTTAGTCTACTGACTTTGTTACTTGCCCCATACACATGTTTTACTTCACACATTTCATTGTGATGAACAATGGACCTGCTAGTTCCAGTTTGCACTGTTCTACTTTCTTCAAATTCATTCAGGAGTTCTTGTCTAATGACATTTTTAAGGGACCTATTTGATAACTCAAGATTCCGTTCAATACTGTCTTTATTTACTGCAGCCTTATCAAGGGCGTCAACTTTGTCATGTTCCTGCAGGCCAATGTGAGAAGGAATCCACAACATTTTTATATTTACCCTCTTGCTAAGTATGCTTATATATCTACGTCTAGCTTCTGAGACAAGCACGTTATTACTTGATTGCAAACTGTTTATTGCTAGTAGTGAGGAAAGGGAGTCGGAAATAATTAAGCTGTCTACTTCAGTGATGTCAATAATTTCGAGTGCTACCAGTATCGCTACCAACTCGGCTTGCACTGTGGACGCCCAGTTACTAATTCGGATATTCCTTTGAATTGTGCTGCCATCGGGCTGATGAGCAATAACAGCACTTCCTGCCGTCCCTGTAGCTGTATTGAGTGATCCGTCAGTGTATATTGTCTGTGTTATGTTGTTTTCAGTTTGTATATTGTGAATGTGTTCTATGGTGCTTAATTTAGCAGCAAGCTGAGCATGAGGGTTGATTGTGATTAGTTTCTTGGTGGGGTATGCAGGGGTCAGGATGTCAAAAGGTACTATCTGCCAGGGTAGAAGGAAGTGCTGTACTCTTTCATCTGTATATACATCATGCAGTCCCAATATTTTAATATGAGTGGCTGTTCTTTGAATCCATTTAGACTCGCTGGTTCCATTTCGTATGTGTTCTAACAGTTCAACTGACACAATATTGCTTTTGTTATCACACAGAAGATTTAGTCCCATCATAAGATTGATTTCAAATATTCTTCACCCACTATTAGTAATCTTCCTGATAAACCAGCCTATTTCTCGAGTTTGTATAGGAATCGTTTGTGAGCAGCTGACGGAAGCTGTCTGGCAGTCTACCAAAATTCCGGCTGGCCAGCAGTCTCTCTCTCTCTACTGTCTGTCAATATCTTGTCTAGAACTACTCTAATAAATTGGTCAGCAGGATTTTCCTTCGCTGATTCCATGTTGATGCTTGGAAACGATTCGCGCGCGCGCGCGCGTGTGTGTGTGTGTGTGTGTGTGTGTGTGTGTGTGTGTGTGTGTGTGTGTGGTGTGTGTGTGTGTGTGTGTGTGTGTGTGTGTACTCACCTAGTTGTACTCACCTAGTTGTGCTTGCGGGGGTTGAGCTCTGGCTCTTTGGTCCCGCCTCTCAACCGTCAATCAACAGGTGTACAGTTTCCTGAGCCTAATGGGCTCTATCATATCTACACTTGAAACTGTGTATGGAGTCAGCCTCCACCACATCGCTTCCTAATGCATTCCATTTGTCAACCACTCTGACACTAAAAAAGTTCTTTCTAATATCTCTGTGGCTCATTTGGGCACTCAGTTTCCACCTGTGTCCCCTAGTGCGTGTGCCCCTTGTGTTAAACAGCCTGTCTTTATCAACCCTGTCGATTCCCCTGAGAATCTTGAATGTTGTGATCATGTCCCCCCTAACTCTTCTGTCTTCCAACGAAGTGAGGTTTAATTCCTGCAGTCGCTCCTCGTAGCTCATACCTCTCAGCTCGGGTACTAGTCTGGTGGCAAACCTTTGAACCTTCTCCAGTTTAGTCTTATGCTTGACTAGATAGGGACTCCATACTGGAGCCGCATACTCCAGGATTGGTCTGACATATGTGGTATATAATGTTCTGAAAGATTCCTTACACAAGTTTCTAAAGGCCGTTCTTATGTTAGCCAACCTGGCATATGCTGCTGATGTTATCCTCTTGATATGAGCTTCAGGGGACAGGTCTGGCGTGATATCAACCCCCAGGTCTTTCTCTCTCTCTGACTCTTGAAGTATTTCATCTCCCATGTGTGTGTGTCATGTGTGTGTGTGTGTGTGTGTGTGTGTGTGTGTACTCACCTAATTGTACTCACCTAACTGTGTTTGCGGGGTTTGAGCTTTGGCTCTTTGGTCCCGCCTCTCAACTGTCAATCAACTGGTGTACAGTTCCTGAGCCTACTGGGCTCTATCATATCTACATTTAAAACTGTGTATGGAGTCAGCCTCCACCACATCACTGCCTGATGCATTCTATCTGTTAACTACTCTGACACTAAAAAGTTCCTTCTTACGTCCCTGTGGCTCATGTGGGTACTCAGTTTCCACCTGTGTCTCCTTGTTCGCGTCCCGCCAGCGTTGAATAGTTTATCCTTGTTTACCCGGTCGATTCCCCTGAGGATTTTGTAGGTAGTGATCATATCTCCCCTTACTCTTCTGCCTTCCAGTGTCGTAAGGTGCATTTCCCGCAGCCTTTCCTCGTAACTCATGCCTCTTAGTTCTGGGGCTAGTCTAGTAGCATACCTTTGGACTTTTTCCAGCTTCGTCTTGTGCTTGACAAGGTACGGGCTCCATGCTGGGGCCGCATACTCCAGGATTGGTCTTACATATGTGGTGTACAAGGCTCTGAATGATTCCTTTCACAGGTTCCTGAAGGTTGTTCTGATGTTAGCCAGCCTCGCATATGCCGCAGACGTTATTCTTTTTATGTGGGCTTCAGGAGACAGGTTTGGTGTGATATCAACTCCTAGATCTTTCTCTCTGTCTGTTTCATTAAGTACTTCATACGACGAGGGCGTGTGTCTACAAGAGAGGGAAGGTGTTCACATTGAGAGTGACATTGATGACACTAGACAAGGAGCCGTCACCCGCCCCATCCCAGGTGTGCAGTCCGGCTCCGGTAGAGAATTTGGGAGTTACGATTACATTGTTGTGGTTGGCACAGTGTATAGGAGCGAGCAGGTGGAGGCAAGAGCAGCACACCCCTCGCAGTACTGGTCCTGGGGGAGTACACACCACCCTGAGCACGGCCAGTACTGGTCCTGGGGAGTACACACCACCCCTGAGGGCAGCCAGTACTGGTCCTGGTGGAGTACACACCACCCCTGAGGGCGGCCAGTACTGGTCCTGGGGAGTACACACCACCCTGAGGACGGCCAGTACTGCTCCTGGGGAGTACACACCACCCCTGAGGGCGGCCAGTACTGGTCCTGGGGAGTACATACCACCCCTGAGGGCGGCCAGTACTGGTCCTGGGGAGTACATACCACCCCTGAGGGCGGCCAGTACTGGTCCTGGGGGAGTACACCACCCCTGAGGGCGGCCAGTACTGGTCCTGGGGAGTACATACCACCCCTGAGGGCAGCCAGTACTGGTCCTGGGGAGTACACCACCCCTGAGGGCGGCCAGTACTGGTCCTGGGGAGTACACACCACACCTGAGGGCAGCCAGTACTGGTCCTGGGGAGTACACCACCCCTGAGGGCGGCCAGTACTGGTCCTGGGGAGTACACACCACCCCTGAGGGCGGCCAGTACTGGTCCTGGGGAGTACATACCACCCCTGAGGGCAGCCAGTACTGGTCTTGGGGGAGTACACCACCCCTGAGGGCGGCCAGTACTGGTCCTGGGGAGTACACACCACCCCTGAGGGCGGCCAGTACTGGTCCTGGGTAGTACACACCACCCCTGAGGGCGGCCAGTACTGGTCCTGGGGGAGTACACCCCCCCCCTGAGGGCGGCCAGTACTGGTCCTGGGGGAGTACACCCCACCCCTGAGGGCGGCCAGTACTGGTCCTGGGGAGTACACACCCCCCCTGAGGGCGGCCAGTACTGGTCCTGGGGGAGTATACACCACCCCTGAGGGCGGCCAGTACTGGTGGGGGAGTACACCACCCCTGAGGGCGGCCAGTACTGGTCCTGGGGAGTACACACCCCCCCTGAGGGCGGCCAGTACTGGTCCTGGGGGAGTATACACCACCCCTGAGGGCGGCCAGTACTGGTCCTGGGGGAGTATACACCACCCCTGAGGGCGGCCAGTACTGGTCCTGGGGAGTACACCCCACCCCTGAGGGCGGCCAGTACTGGTCCTGGGGGAGTACACCACCCCTGAGGGCGGCCAGTACTGGTCCTGGGGAGTACACACCACCCCTGAGGGCGGCCAGTACTGGTCCTGGGGAGTATACACCACCCCTGAGGGCGGCCAGTACTGGTCCAGGGGAGTATACACCACCCCTGAGGGCGGCCAATACTGGTCCTGGGGAGTACACACCACCCCTGAGGGCGGCCAGTACTGGTATTGGGGAGTACACACCACCCCTGAGGGCGGCCAGTACTGGTCCAGGGGAGTATACACCACCCCTGAGGGCGGCCAGTACTGGTCCTGGGGGAGTACACACCACCCCTGAGGGCGGCCAGTACTGGTCCTGGGGAGTATACACCACCCCTGAGGGCGGCCAGTACTGGTCCAGGGGAGTATACACCACCCCTGAGGGCGGCCAGTACTGGTCCTGGGGGAGTACACACCACCCCTGAGGGCGGCCAGTACTGGTCCTGGGGGAGTATACACCACCCCTGAGGGCGGCCAGTACTGGTCCTGGGGGAGTACACACCACCCCTGAGGGCGGCCAGTACTGGTCCTGGGGAGTACACCACCCCTGAGGGCGGCCAGTACTGGTCCTGGCGGAGTATACACCACCCCTGAGGGCGGCCAGTACTGGTCCTGGGGAGTACACCCCACCCCTGAGGGCGGCCAGTACTGGTCCTGGGGGAGTATACACCACCCCTGAGGGCGGCCAGTACTGGTCCTGGGGGAGTACACACCACCCCTGAGGGCGGCCAGTACTGGTCCTGGGGGAGTACACACCACCCCTGAGGGCGGCCAGTACTGGTCCTGGGGAGTACACCACCCCTGAGGGCGGCCAGTACTGGTCCTGGCGGAGTATACACCACCCCTGAGGGCGGCCAGTACTGGTCCTGGGGAGTACACCCCACCCCTGAGGGAACCCCAAGATATAACTCGGGTGCCAAATTATATTTTCAAGAAAGTACACGTAATTGATGCAAATTTGAACGTGTGGAATATTTAATCAGCCAACTGGTAGTTCCTTGTCGTCATGGCCGCCCTTCATCCACCTGAGCTGTTATCTTTATTCTCGCAAAATGCTGAGAATTGCCCTAATTGGCTGCACTCGTCAAAGCGGCGCGTGACGTCACTAGGGGGATAAGTGCCTATGCTAATTATTATAATCTAGAGGACACAGGCGGCCGTCAAGGTGGAGGCACTAATCATCAGTGACCGCCCACCGGTACTCTTACTTCCTACTTTCTACTCGGGCTCCTAATTTACAGCCTCTGAATGAATAATTTGTGTTAAGTTTGCACCAATTTGGTACATTTTCGTTCACGGGGGGGCGGGGGGGGGGGGAACTGTGTATGGAGTACTCCTGACACTCTTGGGCTGATGCCACCTGTGGCCACTGATATGTGGGTTATATATAACCCACATATCAGTGGCCCACATATCATAATGGAAGTAACTGCAGAGGGCCTAGTGGGTAGAATATAGTTGTGCATTAATTGGCTGTTGATTGCTGGTGTTGACGTTTTGATGTGTAGTGCCTCGCTGATGTTGAGCCTCCTGCTATCGCTGTACCTATCGATGATTTCCGTGTTGTTTGTTAACAAACAACACAGAAATGCAATTCTGTGTTGCATTTCCAATGCAGCACAGAATTGATTTGCATTTCCAATGCAACACAGAAATGCATTCTGTGTTGCATGTGAATTAATTGGCAATTAATGCACACTATATTCTACCCACTTCAATACATCGTTTATTATGTGTGTGTGTGGACCTGCTGCTTGGCTAACAGCTTACGCAAGGGAGGGGGGGGGGAGGACCTGCTGCTTGGGTAACAGCTTCTACCTCCGTATCCTCCTCAGTTTTTTTTTGTGCATTACTACATTCCAGTTTGTCATCGCTGGAGATAGTAGACTCATTTGATTATGTTCCTAAATATTAAGCTTCTGGAATTTAGGAATTAATTCCTAAATTATTAAAATTCTGGAATTTGGAAGAAAAATAATGTAAATTTAAGAAAAACATAAATATATATAATTAAGAAAAATGTCTCATGAATACTGTAGCGGCGCATGTCTGGGGCATTGGGGGAACCCGTCATTAAAATGATGCTTTGATATTAACATTTTCTCTCTAAATATGATATCTCGAGAATATTAAATCTATTGCAGACGATGAGTCACAATAACGGGGCTGAAGAATGATGACCAACCCGCACAGTACATGGTGATGAGACGACCACGTTTCGGTCCGCCCTGGACCATTACCAGGTCGTGTAATGGTCCCCGACGGACCGAAACGTCGTCGTCTTTTCATCTTCTAGTGTGAGGTTTGGTCAGTATTAAATGTAGTGATATGCAGAGAGCGGGTCACAATAGCCTGGCTGAACACCAGGCATCCTAGCCACACTTCTGAACATTGAGGGAGAGACGACGTTTTGGTCCAGTGCTGGAGCCAGTTTCACGAAGCAGTTACGCAAGCACTTACGAACTTGTATATCTTTTCNGAGGAGAGGGAGAGTGAGGGGGGCGGGGCATAAAAGCTGGTGGGAGAGGGAAATTTTTTGCAATCAGGTGAAGGAGCAAAATGTCAACATTCACTTTATAATCTTCCAGTAATTTACCTGTGGTGGCTGGTCGCAGATTTTGCTCAGGTTCATTCCCAGCAGACCAAGTGTTGTTTTGGTGGCGACCTATTGTCTATATTATCTATGTCTGTCTGTTGACCAGACCACACACTAGAAGGTGAAGGGACGACGACGTTTCGGTCCGTCCTGGACCATTTTCAAGTCGATTGAGAATCAATCGACTTGATTGATTCGATGCTTAGGTTAGGTTAGATTGTCACAATCGACTTGAGAATGGTCCAGGACGGACCGAAACGTCGTCGTCCCTTCACCTTGTTGTGTGTGGTCTGGTCAACACACTTCAGCCACGTTATTGTGACTCCTCGCCAGCCTGTGTCTGTCTGTGTACTGTGTTGTACCTCGTGATCACACACACCTCTCCTCGCCTGGACGCCTCTCCTCGTACCTCTTTTTTTCGTATCATTAGTAACGTGTCTTTGTACCTTTTGCAGTGTTGATGTGCCGCTGACAGATGGCCGCCATGCCACCGCTGACAGATGGCCGCCATGCCACCGCTGACAGATGGCCGCCATGCCACCGCTGACAGATGGCCGCCATGCCACCACTGACAGATGGCCGCCATGCCACCGCTGACAGATGGCCGCCATGCCACCGCTGACAGATGGCCGCCATGCCACCGCTGACAGATGGCCGCCATGCCACCGCTGACAGGTGGCCGCCATACCACCGCTGACAGATGGCCGCCATGCCACCACTGACAGATGGCCGCCATGCCACCGCTGACAGGTGGCCGCCATGCCACCGCTGACAGATGGCCGCCATGCCACCACTGACAGATGGCCGCCATGCCACCACTGACAGATGGCCGCCATGCCACCGCTGACAGATGGCCGCCATGCCACCACTGACAGATGGCCGCCATGCCACCGCTGACAGGTGGCCGCCATGCCACCGCTGACAGATGGCCGCCATGCCACCACTGACAGATGGCCGCCATGCCACCACTGACAGATGGCCGCCATGCCACCGCTGACAGATGGCCGCCATGCCACCACTGACAGATGGCCGCCATGTCACCGCTGACAGGTGGCCGCCATGTCACCGCTGACAGATGGCCGCCATGCCACCGCTGACAGATGGCCGCCATGCCACCGCTGACAGATGGCCGCCATGCCACCGCTGACAGATGGCCGCCATGCCACCACTGACAGATGGCCGCCATGCCACCGCTGACAGATGGCCGCCATGCCACCGCTGACAGATGGCCGCCATGCCACCGCTGACAGATGGCCGCCATGCCACCGCTGACAGATGGCCGCCATGCCACCGCTGACAGATGGCCGCCATGCCACCGCTGACAGATGGCCGCCATGCCACCACTGACAGATGGCCGCCATGCCACCGCTGACAGATGGCCGCCATGCCACCGCTGACAGATGGCCGCCATGCCACCGCTGACAGATGGCCGCCATGCCACCACTGACAGATGGCCGCCATGCCACCGCTGACAGATGGCCGCCATGCCACCGCTGACAGATGGCCGCCATGCCACCGCTGACAGATGGCCGCCATGTCACCGCTGACAGATGGCCGCCATGCCACCGCTGACAGATGGCCGCCATGTCACCGCTGACAGATGGCCGCCATGTCACCGCTGACAGATGGCCGCCATGCCACCGCTGACAGATGGCCGCCATGTCACCGCTGACAGGTGGCCGCCATGTCACCGCTGACAGATGGCCGCCATGCCACCGCTGACAGATGGCCGCCATGTCACCGCTGCCTATTCCAATTTTGGTCTCACAAATTTCCTGAAAAGTGTATATAAACTAAATATATTTGTTACAAAGGATACTGCTGTTGGCGAGCCATACCGTCTCATGTATAATTTTCGTCTAGGTATTCTACCAAACTGGAACTGTTTGCCTTCTTGTATGTATTTGCTAAGATTCCTGTATATAAAGATGTCTGGAATATCACTTGAAGTGGAATGCTGGGGTCGGGAGCGCATTCCCTCAGCACTCACGGTGAAACTCCATCTGGGCCAACTGCTTTGTTTTTACCTAGCTCCTTGAGCATCTTTTCCACTTCGTCTAAATTGGAAAAAATGCTTTCCACTATGAACTTTATAGTGTCCTATGAAATCCGTATAGTTTTTCGTTTCCTGAAAACCTCATTTTGCATAAATATATTTTGGAATTATTTACTTAATGTTTTACATAATATATTTTCTCTGTGACTCTGTCCCCCCCCCCCGCTTTTTAATCTCTGGATTTTATGCTTTACCTGCAAATCTGCTTTTAAAGAATTTACAGAATCGGTCTGGTTCTGTTTTACATCTGTCCGCTGTCCCTTGCTCAATTTATTTTTGTCCCTTTCCTTACTGCTGTGTAATTGTTTTTGCTTGTTTGTACTGCTGGAATGTTTGACGGTTAAGCCTCTTCCTATATTGATCCGTTTTTGTCTTTTGTTCTGATTCTCACGCTTTTTCTGATGAACAACTCCTGTTTTCTGCTTTTGCTTCTCTTTTTTTATGAAATATTTTATACTTTATCATATATCTCACAAAATTTTGCTTACATCTCATTTACTTCCTTGCCTCAGGACAAGTCTTTCTAATCAAATGTGGACACTATGGGGAACTTGGTAAATTCACCCGTAGTGTCCTCTTCTTAGATTAAGATTTCAACGGTTTCATTTCCCCATTGGCTTCTAGTTTATAACGCAGTGCATATTTTATTTGCAAAAAAACATGGTCGCTCTTTGAATGTCTATGTCTCTTCTTCCTTTCTGGTAAATACCTGATCCACAATTGAAGAAACATTTCCTTGCCAGAGTTTCGAGGTCTGCTTAACGTGTTGACAGATGAAGGAAGATGAGGTTTACGAATCTGCTGGATCAAATGTCCTCCTTTCCTGCTTCGTAGGCTTACATCATGCAGTCTATTCATTTCAAGTTGAAGTCACCAAAGACTAACAATCGTTATTTATGTTGATGTGCTCTTATTATAATTTCTCTGATGATCATTATCAGACCTTCTCATTTATCATCCAGCTTCTGCTTTGTCCATGTGTTGGTTGCTGGTGGACTGTAAGCATTTATGATTATCTGTTTATTATCTTGATTACAAATCTCCAGTGGCATTATGTCAACTTTTCGTGGGTTGTCGCTTATTATTTGTCATACCTTTAGGTGTTCTTTCACCAGCACAGCTATGCCGCCACCTCGTGAGTTTATCTCTCCCGTCTCCAAATTGAGTGGTCATTGGGAATACGACCTCATTTAATATATTATCTTCAAGTTTCGTCTCCGTTAGTACAATACTGCCTGCCGTCTTAATCTGGATTGCATCGTTTAGCTCGATTGTTTTGTTTATCTCTATCTTTCTGTTAGTATGTACAACTTTCAGAAACGTGTTCCCTTAATCTTTACACTCACTTCCTCTACTGATTTTGGTAAGTTTCTTTTATGTACCATTTCACAGGCTTCCTGTTTCCTATCACCTTGAAGACAAAAAATTATTTATTCCTATTTTCTTCCCACATTTAGTCGTTTTCCTTCAACAAGGCTTAGCTTCAGCATCTGTCTGCCTTCCTATCATAGATCTCATCCTAATGACCATAATATCAAAACCTCATAGCTTTGCAATTTCCTAACATTCCTGATACTTCTTCCATCTGTTTGGCGCCGTTTAGGGTGATCCTTAAGGGTCGCTCTTTCCCTTTCTCGTATCTGTCAATTCTGCCGTCGTCGCAGACATTATCTATGGGTCTAACACTTCCCACTAGCCCAACAATGTTATCACTTCTTTGGCTTCTTCTGTCGGTCTTTCTGTCCTCGATGTTATTTCCTTTTCTTGTAAATTAAATTTATGAGAGCTTTGCTTCGGTCAATCGTGTTCTGTACAGGTTATAGGGTTAATGCCAGTTCCTTCTTAACTTGCTGTGTGTTGTGTGTGATCTTCTGGTCACTGCTGTTTGTGGCTTCCTTAACCGCTTCTTCAAATATTTCTCTCGGGCCTCGTGTTCATAAGTATTTTGCTTCTCCGTCTTGTAGACGTCTGTACCCTGTATTGCCTCCTCCGTCTTCACTGACAAAAGATATTTTCCCTGTTAAATTTCCTTGTCTAACTTAACATATTCACTAACATCTACATTTGACTTAACTTCTTCAAAAGCCATCTGTAATTGTTTATTTCCCTCCTCAGAGACTCTTCCTTTAGCTTCCCAGAGTTCCTCAGCCTTGCCTAATTCCTTTATTTGACGTTCCAAAGCTGTTCTTTACTACTCAATTTGTCATTACTGCTTCTCAGATTCCTAATTATTTCCACACGATAATTTAGTGTGTTGTCTATGCAAATTTGTTTGCAATACATTTAATTTCTCACTGTATCATTGTCAGTGGTCTAAACATCTATGGATATACATTATCCATGGATTATATGCAGGAGCTATTGTGGTGATATAGGGATAATATAGGCCTTATAAGCCCAGCGCCAGACCATTCCCAAGTACTGGGCTTCTTCAGGGTAAGGGCCGGACTTACGCCAAGCCTGGACCCGGGCCGGGCCTGGGTTGTAGAGGAACTCTTGGAACCCCATCCAGGCACAGTCCAGGTACTCACGACCTAAACTGTAGATACGTACTAATTCACCATAGGAACTTGACGAGAAAGCCAAACCGTCTTCGTGATGTAAATTTTGTTTCTTTAATTGCATTTGATTTTAAGAAGTTTTCCTCCACACGGACGTTTGCGTCAACACAGAAGTTTGCGTCAACACGGAAGTTTGCGTCAACACGGAAGTTTGCGTCAAGACGGAAGTTTGCGTCAACACGGACGTTTGCGTCAACACGGACTTTTGCGTCACAACGGAAGTTTGCGTCAACACGGAAGTTTACGTCAACACGGAAGTTTGCGTCAACACGGAAGTTTGCGTCAACACGGAAGTTTGCGTCAACACAGACGTTTGCGTCAACACGGAAGTTCTAAGACAAGCATAAAAACATTAAATGGAATGGTAATGGAATCTGAACTTCACACATGATATTATTAGTTAAGAACCGGTAAATAAGTTATATTTAAAGCAGTGTGGTAGTGTATAGTGTGGTAGTGTATAGTGTGGTAGTGTGGTAGTGTGTAGTGTGGTAGTGTGTAGTGTGGTAGAGTGTAGGTGGTAGTGTGGTAGGGTGGTAGTGTGTAGTGTGGTAGTGTGTAGTGTGGTAGTGTGTAGTGTGGTAGTGTGTAGTGTGGTAGTGTGGTAGTGTGGTAGTGTGGTAGGTGGTAGTGTGGTAGTGTGGTAGAGTGTAGGTGGTAGTGTGGTAGTGTGGTAGGGTGTAGTGTGGTAGTGGGGTAGTGTGGTAGGGTGGCAGTGGGGTAGGTGGTAGTATGGTAGGGTGGTAGTGGGGTAGGGTGTAGCGTGGTAGTGTGGTAGTGTGGTAGTGTGGTAGTGTGGTAGGTGGTAGTATGGTAGGGTGGTAGTGTGGTAGTGTGGTAGGGTGGTAGTGTGGTAGTGTGGTAGGGTGGTAGTGTGGTAGGTGGTAGTATGGTAGGGTGGTAGTGGGGTAGGGTGTAGCGTGGTAGTGTGGTAGTGTGGTAGGGTGGTAGTGTGGTAGGGTGGTAGTATGGTAGGGTGGTAGTGGGGTAGGGTGTAGCGTGGTAGTGTGGTAGTGTGGTAGGGTGGTAGTATGGTAGTGTGGCAGTGGGGTAGGGTGTAGCGTGGTAGTGTGGTAGTGTGGTAGTGTGGTAGGGTGGTAGTATGGTAGGGTGGTAGTGGGGTAGGGTGTAGCGTGGTAGTGTGGTAGTGTGGTAGGGTGGTAGTATGGTAGGGTGGTAGTGGGGTAGGGTGTAGCGTGGTAGTGTGGTAGTGTGGTAGTGTGGTAGTGTGGTAGGGTGGTAGTATGGTAGGGTGGTAGTGGGGTAGGGTGTAGCGTAGTAGTGTGGTAGTGTGGTAGGGTGGTAGTATGGTAGGGTGGTAGTGGGGTAGGGTGTAGCGTGGTAGTGTGGTAGGGTGGTAGTATGGTAGGGTGGCAGTGGGGTAGGGTGTAGCGTGGTAGTGTGGTAGTGGGGTAGTGTGGTAGGGTGGTAGTATGGTAGGGTGGCAGTGGGGTAGGGTGTAGCGTGGTAGTGTGGTAGTGGGGTAGTGTGGTAGGGTGGTAGTATGGTAGGGTGGTAGTGGGGTAGGGTGTAGCGTGGTAGTGTGGTAGTGTGGTAGGGTGTAGTGTGGTAGGGTGTAGCGTGGTAGTGTGGTAGTGTGGTAATGTGGTAGTGTGGTAGCGTGGTAGGGTGGTAGTGTGGTAGGTGTGTGGTAGGGTGGTAGTGTGGTAGGGTGTAGCGTGGTAGGGTGGTAGTGTGGTAGGGTGTAGTGTGGTAGCGTGTGGTGTGGTAGTGTGGTAGGGTGTAGTGTGGTAGCGTGTAGTGTGTAGTGTGGTACGGTGTAGCGTGGTAGTGTGGAAGTGTGTAGTAAGGTCTGTGGTAGTGTGTGGTGTGGTAGTGTGTGGACTAGTAGCGTGTGGTGTGGTAGTGTGGTAGCGTGCAGTGTGGTGGCCTTGAGGAGAAGTGTGGTGGTGGTGTAGGAGTACTCACCACAATACAGCGACAGGTGACACAGTAGTTGGACTTGGAGTTCTGAAGTCTGGGATGCCACACCTCGCCCGCCTGGTACTCGTGGGACCCCATCCGGCACCGGCACTCAACTGTCCCACAGGAGAGAGAGAGAGAGAGAAGCGTGTTAATAAAACATCTGTGAGTTCCATGCCGGGGCAGGGTACTCAATAATCAAAGATCTCACAAAGGGTAACTGGACATTTGCTGTGATATATATATGTTGCCGTCGTTATTCTCCACCTAATTGTACTCACCTATTTGTGCTTGCGGGGGTTGAGCTTTGGCTCTTTGGTCCCGCCTCTCAACTGTCAATCAACTGGTGTACAGATTCCTGAGCCTACTGGGCTCTATCATATCTACACTTGAAACTGTGTATGGAGTCAGCCTCCACCACATCACTGCCTAATGCATTCCATCCGTTAACTACTCTGACACTGAAAAAGTTCCTTCTAACGTCTCTGTGGCTCATGTGGGTACTCAGTTTCCACCTGTGTCCCTTGTTCGCGTCCCCCCAGTGTTGAATAGTTTGTCCTTGTCTACCCGGTCGATTCCTCTGAGGATTTTGTAGGTTGTGATCATATCTCCCCTTACTCTTCTGTCTTCCAGTGTCGTAAGGTGCATTTCCCGCAGCCTTTCCTCGTAACTCATGCCTCTTAGTTCTGGGACTAGTCTAGTGGCATACCTTTGGACTTTTTCCAGCTTCGTCTTGTGCTTGACAAGGTACGGGCTCCATGCTGGGGCTGCATACTCCAGGATTGGTCTTACATATGTGGTGTACAAGATTCTGAATGATTCCTTACACAGGTTCCTGAACGCTGTTCTGATGTTAGCCAGCCTCGCATATGCCGCAGATGTTATCCTTTTTATGTGGGCTTCAGGAGACAGGTTTGGTGTGATATCAACTCCTAGATCTTTCTCTCTGTCCGTTTCATTAAGTACTTCATCTCCTATTCTGTATCCTGTGTCTGGCCTCCTGTTTCCACTGCCTAGTTTCATTACTTTGCATTTACTCGGGTTGAACTTCAACAGCCATTTGTTGGACCATTCACTCAGTCTGTCTAGGTCGTCTTGTAGCCTCCTACTATCGTCCTCAGTTTCAATCCTCCTCATAATTTTTGCATCATCGGCAAACATTGAGAGAAACGATTCTATACCCTCTGGGAGATCATTTACATATATCAGAAACAGTATAGGTCCAAGGACTGACCCCTGCGGGACTCCACTCGTAACGTCTCGCCAATCTGAGACCTCACCCCTCACACTGACTCTTTGTCTCCTGTTGGTTAGGTACTCCTGTATCCAACGGAGTACCTTCCCTTTCACTCCAGCCTGCATCTCCAGCTTTTTCACTAGCCTCTTGTGTGGCACTGTATCAAAGGCTTTCTGACAATCCAAAAATATGCAGTCTGCCCACCCTTCTCTTTCTTGCCTTATTTTTGTAGCATGGTCGTAGAATTCAAGTAACCCTGTGAGGCAGGACCTGCCATCCCTGAACCCATGTTGATGCTGTGTTACAAAGTTCCTTCGCTCCAGGTGTTCCACTAGCTTTCTTCGCACAATCTTCTCCATCAGCTTGCATGGTATGCAGGTTAGGGACACTGGCCTGTAATTCAGTGCCTCCTGTCTATCCCCTTTCTTGTATATCGGGACTACATTAGCTGCTTTCCAAATTTCTGGCAGTTCCCCTGTTGCCAGAGATTTGTTATACACTATGGAGAGTGGTAGGCACAGTTCTTCTGCTCCTTCCTTAAGTATCCAAGGAGAGATTCCATCTGGGCCTATAGCCTTTGTCACATCCAACTCTAGTAAACACTTTCTTACTTCCCCGCTTGTAATCTCAAACTCTTCCAGTGGTTCCTGGTTAGCTATCCCCTCTCCTAACTCTGGGATTTCTCCTTGTTCTAGGGTGAAGACCTCTTGGAATTTCTTATTCAGTTCCTCACATACTTCCTTGTCGCTTGTAGTGAATCCTTCTGCCCCTATCCTTAATTTCATAACCTGTTCCTTTACTGTTGTTTTTCTCCTGATGTGGCTATGCAGCAATTTAGGCTGAGTCTTTGCCTTGCCTGCGATGTCGTTTTCGTATTGTCTTTCCGCCTCTCTTCTCATCCTGACATATTCATTCCTGGCAATCTGGTATCTTTCTCTGCTCTCCAGTGTCCTGTTATTCCTATAGTTTCTCCATGCCCTTTTACTTTGTTGCTTAGCTAGCCTACATCTCTGATTAAACCATGGGTTTCTCATCTTCATTTCACTGTTTTCCTTTTGGACTGGGACAAACTTGTTTGCTGCTTCCTTGCACTTTTGCGTGATGTAGTCCATCATATCTTGGGCCGTCTTTTCCCTGAGCTCTGTTTCCCATGCTATGTCTGTTAGGAATTTTCTTATCTCCTCATAGTTTCCCTTTCGGTATGCTAACCTTTTGGTTTCAGTATCTCTCCTCGAGTTCAATAACCCTTCTTCAATCAGGTATTCAAACTCCAATACACTGTGGTCGCTCATCCCTACTGGGGCCTCAAAACCGATTTCTCTTATGTCAGAGTCGTTCAGGGTGAAGACCAGGTCGAGTCTCGCTGGTTCGTCATTTCCTCTCATCCTTGTGGGTTCTCTGACATGCTGGGTTAAGAAGTTTCTAGTCGCCACCTCCAGTAGTTTGGCTCTCCACGTATCCTCGCTGCCATGCGGTTCCTTGTTCTCCCAATCAATTCTTCCGTGATTGAAGTCCCCCATGATGAGCAGGTGGGATCTATTTCTACAGGCAGCAGAGGCTGCCCTCTCAATTACAGTGTTAACTGCCATGTTGTTGTTTTCATACTCTTGACTGGGTCTTCTGTGTGTGTGTGTGTGTGTGTGTGTGTGAGTGTGTGTGTGTGTGTGATATATATTTAGTAAATATGATAAAGGAAAACACGTTGGGGGTCAGTACATTACGCAAACGACGGTTAGAAAGGCGGGGTCCAAGAGCTAAGAGGTCGACCGTGCAGGCACAAATAGTTAATGCACACCGGCGAGTAAGACCCGCTCTCGACTACCCCAGCTGGCCGCCGTTAACGGGCCCCTTCTTCTCCGTTGCACCACGTGAGGCCATCAACAACAGTTGCAAGGTGCAAATACCGAGTCTGACCTGCACAAGGTTCACTTTGGTGGGTAACGTCTCTGATGTTGCAGAGGGAGGGAGGGAGTTATGAGGAAAAAGCTCCAAGCCATTATGACTATATAGCACTTGGAAGGGGTCAGGATAAGGATTTGGGATGGGACGGGGAAGGAAGGAATGGTTCCCAACCACTGGGACGGTCGGGGATTGAACGCTGACCTGCATGAAGCGAACAATTACTTAACAATATAATTGACGTGTGAGTGATAGGGTTTTCAGGTGTAGGCTAGACACCTGAATGTTCTAGCGTGAAAATAATAGAAGTTGCCTAGTGTATAGGCAAATATAGGCCTAGAGGCCCTATAGGCCTACTTTGGTTTCCAATATTATTTTCATCTATTCGTACATATGGAATTACAAGCAAATCATTTAAAGAAAGAAATCATTAATTTTCTAGGAGTAAAAATCACAAGCTTAAACGGGAGAGTTAGATTCAATAGTGTACCTGAATTACCTGCGGGGCTACCATCTCTAGTGGCCTCGACGAACAGGAAGTGGAGGCGGGTCAAAGGTCATGCAGGTGTTCCTGAGGATTTGTCATCTAAATTCCAAATTATAATAAACAATTATAAGGCAGACTTGGTGAAGCGGGAGAAATTGACTGGATTTCCAAGGATATTTTAAAATCAAGAGCGTCTTGAAGTTCTTCGACAGACACCCCCTTCAAGTTGTACCTCGGAGATCGAGCCAATCCAGGAAGGTGGTAGTAAAGCGACCCAAATATTCACAGACCGACAATTGTAAGACGAATCCTGGAGTATGCAGCTCCAGCCTGGAGCCCATACCTAGTTAAACACAAGACAAAGTTAGGTAAGATTCAGAGGTATGCCACCAGACCGGTCCCGGAACTGAGAGGAATGAGTTACGAGGAAAGGCTAAGGGAGCTGAACCTCACATCCCTGGAAAACAGAAGAGTAAGGGGAGACATGATAACCACCTACAAAATTCTCAGGGGTATTGACAGGGTGGACAAAGACAAACTCTTTAGCTCAGGTGGAACACGAACAAGGAGACACAAGTGGAAACTTAGTAGCCAGATGAGCCACAGAGACGCTAGAAAGAATTTTTTCAGTGTCAGAGTAGTTAACAAATGGAATGCATTAAGTAGTGTTGTGGTGGAGGCTGACTCCATACACAGTTTGAAATGTAGATATGATAGAGCTCAGTAGGCTCAGGAATCTGTACACCAGTTGATTGACAGTTGAGAGGTGGGACCAAAGAGCCAGAGCTCAACCCCCGCAAACACAACTAGGTGAGAACAACTAGGTGAGTACCACCAACATCGCACATCAACAAAGTTCTTTATAAAGATGATGACGAGAACAGTCACAGCGTCTCCATAACCCTTACAACAAGAGCTTAGAGGAAGACACCGCTGCCTCTCTCAGTTAACAGACCACTATGATATGCTCCAGGATGCTGTACAAGGCGAGCATAACGCTCACGTAATGAACTCAGGAGGAATTGGTGTAGGCCCACACACAATTTCATAACCAACAGAACCCAGAGACTAATAGTCAGCAAATTGTAATCTGGATCTTCCACCATGCAAGGCTCAGTCTCCAAGAGTACCGAGTACTTCAGTACTCGTTCATCCTCTTATATGACATAGACAAGGACGCAAACTCTAGTACCGGATCATCTTTTGCAGATGACACTAGAAGTTTCATGAGAGCAGATAATACTGTGTACAGCACACAGCAAACCTTCAACTTGTTCAGTGGTGAACTGAAAAATCATAGCAGGCTCTACTTATAAAACAAAAGGACATCCCACTACAGAAAGACAAAGAAACATAAAATACCTGGAAGTTATAATGTCCGAAGACTTTACCTTTATTGAGCACAATAAAGTAGTTGTCACACTCGCAAGAAATAAAGACAGGTTGGATAAAAAGATTTGGTATATCTTGTGAATAATAAGATACCATCAAGATATCATCTCTCGTGAAGCTAGAGATATCAGACCGGTGCTTGTTATCTTCTAAGACACTACTGTTCTCTAAGGCATAGAATATTGCTCCTCACTAACAACGCAATTTAACTCTGAAGTTGTTGATCTGGAGAACATGCAAAGGTCACTTACTGCCCAAATCCATTCAGTTAAACCTCTGAATGATTGGGACAGCAGAAAATCTCTGAATCTATACTGTTTGGGGAGCAGTCAAGGAAGATACATAATAATTTATACTTTAAAGATATTAGAGGGAATGGTTCCAAATCTGCACATTGAAATAACCCCTTTACAAACCTGCAGGAGGTATGGCAGGAAGTGCAAAATAGCCCCGTCGAGAAATAGAGGTGAAATAGCTATACCAAGTGAGTACTCAATAAACATTAAGGGACCAAGACTGTTGAACACTACGTCTGTACATAAGGGGCATAACTAGTTGACCTTTCAAGGTGTTCAAAAGAGAACTTGATAAACCCCTCCAAAAGGAAACCTGATCAACTGGGCTATGATTCATATTTCAGACTACGAGCAGCGGCGTTCAACAGCCTGGTTGAGCAGCCCACCAAGTACAAGACTTGGTCAGAGACCGGGCCGCAGGGACATTGATTTTTGTGAACCACCTCAAGATAACCACTGAAAATCTTATATGGTTCCCTTGAAGCCCTTCGGTGAGCCTTCTAGGGACTCCTTAACCACCAGTTGAGACACTTCCCTCAGGGGCTCCACCAACACGTGAGAACCAACAGAGAGAAAGATCTTGGAGCTGATATCACGCCAAACCTGTCTCCTGAACCCCACGTCAAAAGAATAACCTCTGCGGCGTATGGGAGACTGGCTAACATCAGAACTGCCTTCAGGAACTTGTGTAAGGAATCATTCAGAACCTTGTACACCACATATGTAAGACCAATCCTGGAGTATGCGGCCCCAGCATGGAGCCCGTACCTTGTCAAGCACAAGACGAAGATGGAAAAAGTTCAGAGGTTTGCCACTAGGCTAGTCCCAGAACTAAGAGGCATGAGTTACGAGGAAAGGCTGCAGGAAATGCACCTTACGACGCTGGAAGACAGAAGAGTAAGGGGAGACATGATCACTACCCACAAAATTCTCAGAGGAATTGACAGGGTAGATAAAGATAAACATTCAACACTGGTGGGACGCGAACAAGGGGACACAGGTGGAAACTGAGTACCCACATGAGCCACAGAGACGTTAGAAAGAACTTTTTCAGTGTCAGAGTAGTTAACAGATGGAATGCATTAGGCAGTGATGTGGTGGAGGCTGACTCCATACACAGTTTCAAATGTAGATATGATAGAGCCCAGTAGGCTCAGGAATCTGTACACCAGTTGATTGACAGTTGAGAGGCGGGACCAAAGAGCCAGAGCTCAACCCGTGCAAGCACAATTAGGTGAGTACACAGTGGAAGGCGCCAGTCAGGACCCGGAAGAAGAAAGAGGGAATGAAGATTGCCGCAAGGAAGCCCGTATCTCACCCTCCCTCCCCCACCACCCCTTCCCCCACCTCCCTATCTGTCCCACCCCCACCCCCCCTCCATCCCCCCCCCATCCCGTGGTCCACAGCAAGAAAACCACCACCAACCACTACCATAACCCGGAAGTCACAAATATCCTTCAAGTTTGAGATTTGTTGTAATCAGATTAGAGGTTAGTGCGAGGAGGGTCAAACCCCCCACCCAGCGGAACCCTCCCCCACCCCCAATGGCCCCGGTACCCCCCCCCCAACCGGACAGTCGACGTCATTGCCTCTTGCTGTAAAATAATTAGGCTCAATGGGTTCTCTCCGGGATGACTGATGGGTCGTACCCTAGAGCACCATGGTTCCGCGATGAATAGGCTAAAGAAAATTGATTTGTAAGGTAGATGCGGAGAAATACCAAAACAGATCCGGGCCTTTCTAAGGATTACAAAAAATCAACGCTTGCATGTAAGGATAAATGTGAACATGAAAAACATGGGGAATAGG
>WNGS01164858.1:774733-787286 GCA_020271785.1 Procambarus virginalis | reverse complement strand
TTCACTGAAAATGAAAAATAAATGTGTGAAACACTAAATGAACAGTTCCAAAGTTTGTTTGTGCAAAATGAAGATTTCATAGAGCCGGACCCATGTCAACTCCAGAAAACATCATAGAGTACATAGAGGTGTCAAAGACGAAGTGAAAAAATTACTCAAGGGACTGGGAAGAAATAAAGCAGTTGGACCAGATGGAGTTTCACCTTGGGTGCTGCGAGAATGTGCAACTGAGCTGAGCATTGCACTTCAATTAGTATTCCAAACATCCTTGTACACAGGAGTCTTAGCAGATAAGGAAAAAGACAAATATAGTACCAATCTATAAAAATGATAGTGGAGAGGAACCAGTAAACCCGTATCATTAACAAGCGTGGTCGTCCAAATACTATAAAAATAATTAAAACCAAATGGGTTGAACACCTAGAGTAATGAGATAATAACAGACAGACAGTGTAACAGTATGTATGACAGACAGGCAGTAGACAGTAGGGTTCTCGAACAGGAAGATCCTGTGTAACAAATCTACTTGGCTTTTATGATAGAGCCACAGAGATACTACAGGAAAGAGGTGGTTGGGTTAACTGTCTATCTGGACCTAAAAAAGGCTTTTGACAGTCCCACACAAGATGCTGTTCTGGAAACTGGAACATGCTGGAGGGGTGACAGGGAGACTTCTGACACAGACGAAACATTACCTAACTGACAGACAGATGAGGGCGGTAATCAGAGACAATGTATCTGACTGGAGGAGTGTTACTAGCGGAGTACCACAGGGTTCAGTTCTTGCACCAGTAATGTTCATCGTCTACATAAACCATCTACCAGAAGGAATACAGAATTATATGAACATGTTTGCTGATGATGGGGAGCCGGTCAGCCGAGAGGACAGCACACTGGACTTGTGATCCTGTGGTCCCGGGTTCGATCCCGGGCGCCGGCGAGAAACAATGGGCAGAGTTTCTTTCACCCTATGCCCCTGTTACCTAGCAGTAAAATAGGTACCTGGGTGTTAGCTGTCATGGGTTGCTTCCTGGGGGTGGAGGCCTGGTCGAGGACCGGGCCGCGGGGACACTAAAGCCCCGAAATCATCTCAAGATAACCTCAAGAAGATGATGCTAAGATACTGGGGAAGACAGGAGACGCAGACGATTGTAATGCCCTTCATATTGATCTAGATAAATTAAGTGCTTAGAGCGTCAAATGGCAAGTGGAATTCAATGTGAATAAATGCCATGTTATGGAATCTGGAATCAGAGAAAATAGACCACACACAACTTACAAATTATGTGGAAAAGAATTACAGAACTCTAACTGAGAACAAGACCTTGGGGTAGTTGTGGAGAGTAAGGTGTCGCCAGAGGAACACATAAAGAACATTGTGAGAGGAGCGTATGCGTCGCTTTCCAACTTTAGAATAACTATTAATTATATGGATGGTGAATTACTAAAGAAACTGTTAATGACGATCGTAAGACCAAAATTGGAATATGCAGCAGTTGTATGGTGCCCATATGTCGAGTAGCACATACATTGAAGAAGGTTCAAAGGTATGCTACAGAATGGCTTCCGGAACTGAAAAACAAGAGTTACGAGGAAAAACTAGAGGCGTTAAACATGCCAAAGTTGAAAGATAGAAGAAAAAGAGGTGATATGATCCCCAGTTTCAAAATACTAACAGGAATCGACCAAATTGACAGAGGAATTCGTGAAACCAGCAACATCACGAACAAATGGACATAGACTCGAGATAAGGAAACAAAGGTGCCGAAAAAATTAGAAAAGTTGATTTTCGCAGAGTGGTAGAGGGCTGGAACAAGCTAAATGAGAAGGTGGTGGAGGCCAAAACTGTCAGCAGTTTCAAAGTGTTATATGACAAAGAGTGCTGGGAAGACGGGACACCACGAGCGTAGCTCTCGTCCTGTAACTACACTTAGGTAAAAATAAGTGCCTGTAGGCACACGGATGCACACGCACACACACACACACATATGGACGCACTCGGGTAGCATAGTACATATTACACGGCTTCGATTTCTGGCCGAGACAAAACAAATGAGAAGAATTTGATTCACTTGATGTCTGTGTTCACCTAGCAGTAAACACATATGTGGGAGTTAGCGGCTACGGGCTGCTTCCGCTGTGTGTGTACTCACCTATTTGTGCCTGCAGGATCGAGGTTTAGCTCTTGGACCCCGCATTTCTAGCCGTTGGTTGTCTAATGCAATGACTCCTGGCCTATTACCTTATCATACCTGCTTTTAAAGCTATGAACGGAGTTAGCGTCTACAACCTGCTCCTTTAGGTCAGTCCACTTACTACCCGCACGCTAAAGGAAAACTTCCTCATAACNCTCCGTGTGTCTCATCCTCCGTGTGTTTCATCCTCCGTATGTCTCATCCTCCGTATGTCTCATCCTCCGTATGTCTCATCCTCCGTGTGTCTCATCCTCCGTATGTCTCATCCTCCGTGTGTTTCATCCTCCGTATGTCTCATCCTCCGTATGTCTCATCCACCGTATGTCTCATCCTCCGTATGTCTCATCCACCGTATGTTCATCCTCCGTGTGTCTCATCCTCCGTATGTCTCATCCTCGTGTGTTTCATCCTCCGTATGTCTCATCCTCCGTGTGTTTCATCCTCCGTATGTCTCATCCTCCGTATGTCTCATCCACCGTGTGTTTCATCCTCCGTGTGTCTCATCCTCCGTGTGTCTCATCCACCGTGTGTTTCATCCTCCGTGTGTCTCATCCTCCGTGTGTCTCATCCTCCGTGTGTCTCATCCTCCGTGTGTCTCATCCACCGTGTGTCTCATCCTCCGTGTGTCTGTTTACCTGTCACTCTCAATATTTGATTGGTTGTCAAAGGGGGAAGATTGCCGACCATGTCTGGGACGGTCGGGTTATCTTAAGGTTATCTTGAGATGATTTCGGGGCTTTAGTGTCCCCGCGGCCCGGTCCTCGACCAGGCCTCCACCCTCAGGAAGCAGCCCGTGACAGCTGACTAACACCCAGGTACCTATGTACTGCTAGGTAACAGGGGCATCAGGGGGAAAGAAACATTTTGCACATTTGTCTCCGCCTACACCGGGGATCGAACCCGGAACCTCAGGACTACGAATTCGAAGCGCTGTCCACCCAGCTGTCAGGCGCCAGTCAGGGTTGGTATGGTTCCCTGTACACTCACACACCGACGCCGGTGGCTTTGTGGATAGCACGCTGGACACGTAATCCTGAGGCCCGGGTTCGATTCCCGGCGCCGGCGAGAAACAAAATGGGCAGAGTTTCTTTCACCCTGATGTACCTGTTACCTAGCAGTAAATAGGTACCTGGGAGTTAGACAGCTGCTACGGGCTGCTGCCTTTGTGTACTAACCTAATTGTACTCACCTAATTGTGCTTGCGGGGGTTAAGCTCTGGCTCTTTGGTCCCGCCTCTCAACAGTCAATCAACTGGTGTACAGATTCCTGAGCCTACTGTATCAATCTACACTTGAAACTGTGTATGGAGTCAGCCTCCACCACATCACTGCCTAATGCATTCCATCTGTTAACTACTCTGACACTGAAAAAGTTCCTTCTAACGTCTCTGTGGCTCATGTGGGTACTCAGTCTCTACCTGTGTCCCCTTGTTCGCGTACCACCCGTGTTAAACTGTTTATCTTTATCTACCCAGTCACTTCCTGTGAGAATTTGTTGGTAGTGATCATGTCTCCCCTTACTTTAAATTTTAAATTTTGCCCCGAGGGGGGAGTTTATTGGGCAGCGCCACTCATCTTGTGAGTGGACACACCGCCATAGCAGCATGTACAACACTCCCCAATAGGAAGAAAACCCGCTGGGTTGTTCATCCTGTCACTTGTACCCAGACACAGCTGGGACTTGCTTAACTGTCTCAAGTGAACAGCTCAACAAACAAGAAGATTAACATCTATCAACCCTTAAATGCTTACGTTATCTTGCGGGTGCAAAATGGGGAAATTTGTTTAACACCAGGGGTGTATAAGTAACCCCAGCACTAACACCAGGGGTGTATAAGTAACCCCAGCACTAACACCAGGGAGTGTGTATAAGTAACCCCAGCACTAACACCAGGGGTGTATAAGTAACCCCAGCACTAACACCAGGGGTGTGTATAAGTAACCCCAGCACTAACACCAGGGGGTGTATAAGTAACCCCAGCACTAACACCAGGGGTGTATAAGTAACCCCAGCACTAACACCAGGGGGTGTGTATAAGTAACCCCAGCACTAACACCAGGGGTGTATAAGTAACCCCAGCACTAACACCAGGGGGTGTGTATAAGTAACCCCAGCACTAACACCAGGGGTGTATAAGTAACCCCAGCACTAACACCAGGGGGTGTATAAGTAACCCCAGCACTAACACCAGGGGGTGTGTATAAGTAACCCCAGCACTAACACCAGGGGTGTATAAGTAACCCCAGCACTAACACCAGGGGGTGTATAAGTAACCCCAGCACTAACACCAGGGGGTGAATAAGTAACCCCAGCACTAACACCAGGGGTGTGTATAAGTAACCCCAGCACTAACACCAGGGAGTGTATAAGTAACCCCAGCACTAACACCAGGGGTGTGTATAAGTAACCCCAGCACTAACACCAGGGGTGTGTATAAGTAACCCCAGCACTAACACCAGGGGTGTATAAGTAACCCCAGCACTAACACCAGGGGGTGTATAAGTAACCCCAGCACTAACACCAGGGGGTGTATAAGTAACCCCAGCACTAACACCAGAGGATGTATAAGTAACCCCAGCACTAACACCAGGCGGTGTATAAGTAACCCCAGCACTAACACCAGGGGTGTGTATAAGTAACCCCAGCACTAACACCAGGGGTGTATAAGTAACCCCAGCACTAACACCAGGGGGTGTATAAGTAACACCAGCACTAACACCAGGGGTGTGTATAAGTAACCCCAGCACTAACACCAGGGAGTGTATAAGTAACCCCAGCACTAACACCAGGGGTGTGTATAAGTAACCCCAGCACTAACACCAGGGAGTGTATAAGTAACCCCAGCACTAACACCAGGGGTGTGTATAAGTAACCCCAGCACTAACACCAGGGGTGTATAAGTAACCCCAGCACTAACACCAGGGGGTGTATAAGTAACCCCAGCACTAACACCAGGGTGTGTATAAGTAACCCCAGCACTAACACCAGGGGTGTGTATAAGTAACCCCAGCACTAACACCAGGGGTGTGTATAAGTAACCCCAGCACTAACACCAGGGGTGTGTATAAGTAACCCCAGCACTAACACCAGGGGGTGTATAAGTAACCCCAGCACTAACACCAGGGGTGTGTATAAGTAACCCCAGCACTAACACCAGGGGGTGTACAAGTAACCCCAGCACTAACACCAGGGGTGTGCATAAGTAACCCCAGCACTAACACCAGGGGTGTATAAGTAACTCCAGCACTAACACCAGGGGTGTGTATAAGTAACCCCAGCACTAACACCAGGGGGTGAATAAGTAACCCAGCACTAACACCAGGGGTGTATAAGTAACCCCAGCACTAACACCAGGGGTGTGTGTATAAGTAACCCCAGCACTAACACCAGGGGGTGTATAAGTAACCCCAGCACTAACACCAGGGGGTGAATAAGTAACCCCAGCACTAACACCAGGGGATGTATAAGTAACCCCAGCACTAACACCAGGCGGTGTATAAGTAACCCCAGCACTAACACCAGGGGTGTGTATAAGTAACCCCAGCACTAACACCAGGGGTGTGTATAAGTAACCCCAGCACTAACACCAGGGGGTGTACAAGTAACCCCAGCACTAACACCAGGGGTGTGCATAAGTAACCCCAGCACTAACACCAGGGGTGTATAAGTAACTCCAGCACTAACACCAGGGGTGTGTATAAGTAACCCCAGCACTAACACCAGGGGGTGAATAAGTAACCCCAGCACTAACACCAGGGGGTGTATAAGTAACCCCAGCACTAACACCAGGGGTGTGTATAAGTAACCCCAGCACTATCACCAGGGGTGTGTATAAGTAACCCCAGCACTAACACCAGGGGGTGTATAAGTAACCCCAGCACTAACACCACTAACACCAGGGGGTGTATAAGTAACCCCATCACTAACACCAGGGGGTGTATAAGTAACCCCAGTACTAACACCAGGGGTGTATAAGTAACCCCATCACTAACACCAGGGGGTGTATAAGTAACCCCAGCACTAACACCAGGGGGTGTATAAGTAACACCAGCACTAACACCAGGGGTGTATAAGTAACCCCAGCACTAACACCAGGGGTGTGTATAAGTAACCCCAGCACTAACACCAGGGGTGTGTATAAGTAACCCCAGCACTAACACCACTAACACCAGGGGGTGTATAAGTAACCCCAGCACTAACACCAGGGGGTGTATAAGTAACCCCAGCACTAACACCAGGGGGTGTATAAGTAACCCCATCACTAACACCAGGGGTGTATAAGTAACCCCAGTATTAACACCAGGGGGTGTATAAGTAACCCCAGCACTAACACCAGGGGGTGTATAACTAACCCCAGTACTAACACCAGGGGGTGTATAAGTAACCCCAGCACTAACACCAGGGGTGTATAAGTAACCCCAGTCCTAACACCAGGGGGTGTATAAGTAACCCCAGCACTAACACAAGGGGGTGTATAAGTAACCCAGCACTAACACCAGGGGGTGTATAAGTAACTCCAGCACTAACACCAGGGGTGTATAAGTAACCCCAGCACTAACACCAGGGGGTGTATAAGTAACCCCAGCACTAACACCAGGGGGTGTATAAGTAACTCCAGCACTAACACCAGGGGGTGTATAAGTAACCCCAGCACTAACACCAGGGGGTGTATAAGTAACCCCAGCACTAACACCAGGGGGTGTATAAGTAACCCCAGCACTAACACCAGGGGGTGTATAAGTAACCCCAGCACTAACACCAGGGGTGTATAAGTAACCCCAGCACTAACACCAGGGGTGTATAAGTAACCCCAGCACTAACACCAGGGGGTGTATAAGTAACCCCAGCACTAACACCAGGGGGTGTATAAGTAACCCCAGCACTAACACCAGGGGTGTGTATAAGTAACCCCAGCACTAACACCAGGGGTGTGTGTATAAGTAACCCCAGCACTAACACCAGGGGTGTGTGTATAAGTAACCCAGCACTAACACCAGGGGTGTGTATAAGTAACCCCAGCACTAACACCAGGGGTGTATAAGTAACCCCAGCACTAACACCAGGGGTGTATAAGTAACCCCAGCACTAACACCAGGGGGTGTATAAGTAACCCCAGCACTAACACCAGGGGGTGTATAAGTAACCCCAGCACTAACACCAGGGGGTGTATAAGTAACCCCAGCACTAACACCAGGGGTGTGTATAAGTAACCCCAGCACTAACACCAGGGGTGTATAAGTAACCCCAGCACTAACACCAGGGGTGTATAAGTAACCCCAGCACTAACACCAGGGGGTGTATAAGTAACCCCAGCACTAACACCAGGGGGTGTATAAGTAACCCCAGCACTAACACCAGGGGTGTGTGTATAAGTAACCCCAGCACTAACACCAGGGGGTGTATAAGTAACCCCAGCACTAACACCAGGGGGTGTATAAGTAACCCCAGCACTAACACCAGGGGGTGTATAAGTAACCCCAGCACTAACACCAGGGTGTGTGTATAAGTAACCCCAGCACTAACACCAGGGGTGTGTGTATAAGTAACCCCAGCACTAACACCAGGGGGGTGTATAAGTAACCCCAGCACTAACACCAGGGGGTGTATAAGTAACCCCAGCACTAACACCAGGGGGGTGTATAAGTAACCCCAGTACTAACACCAGGGGTGTTTATAAGTAACCCCAGCACTAACACCAGGGGTGTGTATAAGTAACCCCAGCACTAACACCAGGGGTGTATAAGTAACCCCAGCACTAACACCAGGGGGTGTATAAGTAACCCCAGCACTAACACCAGGGGTGTATAAGTAACCCCAGCACTAACACCAGGGGGTGTATAAGTAACCCCAGCACTAACACCAGGGGGTGTATACAAACATTCCACCTTTGTTGCCTATAACCTTAAGTCCAGAGTCTCTTGTATTTTATATGGTAGGTATACTGACCTTCCCATCAGTATTCAGACTGAGTCTACCATCATTATAAGTGGTTACAACGCTAGGCATAGCAATATTGGTAATTCGTAGTTCAGTAATGGTAACGGCAACCAACTGGTGTCACTATTAGGTAGTCGCGATGATGCACAGGTTGTGGGTGACCTTGAACCGACGCATATCTACGGAGGTATTCTTGATCTATGTCTGGGCGTCAACGTCTCCCACAGCGTGTGCGCCTCGTCAGTAGTGCCAGATATGGCGTCTGATCATCTGGCCAGATTAGCCACTATAAGCATTGGCAGCGCTATCCTCCCCGCCGGAATGTTCAAGCGGAAGAGGTCATCTGCCCATCGGTCATGAGACAATTTTGTTGCTCATGTGTCAGAATGGTACAGTTTATATTGCCTTTATACGATCTGTTGTTCATTATTATGCCTTGCATCTTCTTAATTTTTCTCCTAAACAATTACAAGGCCTAGATGTAGTACAGAATGATGCCATGCGCATCATCCTGGGTTGTCCTAGAACTGTCAGAATTGTTAACATGAGAAAGGAACTAAACTTACCTTCAATTTACGAAAGAATAGTTCTACTTAGTACTATGTTTTGCGCCAAAACTTTGAAAAATAATGGTCCCCCCAGCTCTATTAAATTAATTGAGATCCATTCTAAACAATTCTGACTGTTCTCTCAATCCGCCGCAAAAAGCTCCCTACAGTGTGTGGCTCAGTTGTTGTGCCTATAATCTTCAGAAACTGAATGTGTCTCTTAACCCTGATAAAACTGTTCACTATATTCCCCCTTGGAAAGATGTGGAGGTCTCTCTGCATTATACCCCCATCAGTGTAAAACAAATGTATAACACTGACATTTTGAGATGTATAACATTAGAAGCTATTGACAGTCATCTTCAAATTCTCAAACCGACTGAATCCTATGCCTTTACTGATGGCTCTGTGCAGTTAGGCACTGGTAGAACAGGTTGTGCATGTGCAGTGTATAAAGGGAATGAAATGATCATGTCTAGTACACAGAGATTGAACAACTGGGCAAGCACGACACAGACCGAGCTATTGGGCATTTATCTAGCCACTGAATACCTTAAGCTCAATGGTGGTGGAGTTATTTTCTGTGACTCTAAAAGTGCTCTGCAGTCCTTAAATAACCCATCACAATGTAGGTCGGAAGTAGCTTGTAATATTAAATGAAATGTAATTTGCCAATGATAATAACTATTGTATAAAATTTGTGTGGATTCCATCCCATGTTGGAGTTGGAAAACATGACTTTGTAGATCGATGGGCCAATGAGGCTTGCAGGAAAGAAAACATTGATTATGATTTTGGACTATCTAATGCAATTATTCGAAACATACAAATTAAAGAAATTAAGTCAGATTTAGAAGAACTAAGAAATGCCCAGAGACCTGAAAGCTGCAGTATTAAAAGTTACGACAAGTTTTGTAATAATAGGTATTTGTATGGTCAGCACAGTAACCGAACCAGGCAATGTGATGTAATCATTGCACGAATTCGCCTTGGCTATAGACACATCTGGCAGGTTAGTGAGGCTGAGCCACTACCAGAATACTCAGATTGTAAACTCTGTGATAAACCTTTAATGCATTCACTAGAACACTATATTGTTGAATGTGAAACCGTAAAGGACTTTAGACCTCCTGACCTATTTTACCACAAACTGTGTAACTATTTCCTTGACTCAGGTGTTCTGGACGACATCCTAACAATTTACCCAAAATTTGCTTGTCCATTTTAAAGAATGAAGAACAATTTTTATTTATATTACTTTTAAGCTACATCACTTATGAACCCATCCCTGCCCTTGTGTGGCAGTGTACAGTAGAAAGTTGTTTTCACATATCCATACATTAAAACATTGATTGTAACCATGATATACATGTGCTTCAGCCAACAGTTTAGACCTATTGTCTTATGTATGACCCTCTGTCCTGCGTGACAGTGAATACCAGCATTATCCTCACGTTAGTAAGCCTTAATCGAAATCCTCAAATTAGGCAAAATTGTAATTAATTTTGTCAATAAAGATGTTAATAATAATAATAAGTTCATCTGAGCCTTCTTCGGTTGAAGAGTTTAACAATAAACTCACAGGTACAGCTGATACAATCACTTGATCCATCGTCCAGGCCGCGTAGCCCACATTACACTGGTCATAGCAATTCTGTCTATTATGATGATTCCACATTACAAGCACTAAAAGGCACTGCCAGAAGAATTGGACTAGCTTATAGAAGGACCCGCACTGCTGAAATGCTTAAGCTCTTTCAAACGGCTCTGGCTGAGGCCAGGGAACGTATGGTAGAGCTGAGGCAGACAGACTGGGAAACTTTTGTCAGTGGTCTCAATTCTCACACGCCACTAAGTCGAGCATGGAAGGATATCAATAAGATCAAAGGGAAAAATGCTGCAGAGATCTCGCACCCTAATCCTCTGCACAGAGCAAATGAGCTTATTGATTTTTGGGCCACAACTTACAGCTTTGACAGTCTTCCTTTTCCCATACAGAATGAACTAAATCATAGATATGCTGATAGGGCAAGACTCCTTGACTTCATGCTTCATCAAGAGGATGACTGTGACATGCTTTTTACTGAATACGAACTAGACTCTACTCTACATAAAGGCAAAGCTACATCACCCGGGGAGGATGGAGTTACTTACGGCATACTGCGTATGCTTCTGCTAGTTCCAGGGAATCCCTTGCTTCAATATGAGCTATGTAACTGGGGAGCTTCCAAAGTCATGGACCAACAGTCTTATTATTCCCATTCCTAAACCAAACCAGCAGAGTGCTTTTTGCCCAATCTCCCTCACTAGTTGTCTCTGTAAGTGTCTTGAGAGAATGGTTCTCAACCGTCTCCTTTATAGAATAAATAATATGTTGCCTCCCCAGATATATGACTTTACGCATGGAAAGAGTGTACATCACTTTATTACCACATTCCTCACCCTGCATACTGATAGGTCATATACCGTTTTCCTACATATTAAGTCAGCCTTTGACATTGCTAACCAACACGTCATTCTGAGCGAGCTTGCTAAAATGAATGATGGAGGTTGGCTTTTACCATGGGTAAGAGGCTATCTATCCAACAGGAAGTCGTATGTACTGTTCCAAGGGCATGGGAGTGTAACGAGAGATTTTGAACTGGGCACTCCACAGGGAGGTGTCCTCAGTCCTACTTTGTTCAACGTGTTAATCAATACACTCCTAAACTCAGTAACTAGGAGGCCCAGCGAACACATCATTAGCTATGCGGATGATATACTGATCCACACCAATGGGTATACCAACACCCAAAATGTTCTGAACTCTGTATTGCACACATGTCAGGAACTAGGCTTGGTCATCTCAGTAGAGAAAACAAAGATCCTGAACCGACGCTCACCCAGACAGGGTGGAGCTGTTCGCATGATGGCTCTCTGCTCGACTATGTAACCAGATACAAATACCTTAGTCTTGAGGTTCCGCTGTACCACAATGTTGTAGCCAGACTGGGCAGGCTACCATCCAAGCTATGGCACAAATGTGAGAATTGTCAAAATGATGTATCTCTCATATATTAGATCTCTGATCGATTATGCTGCACCCATGCTTGCTCTAGTGCCTGAGAGAATGCTTGGAGGGCTGGAAAAGATGCAAAACGAAGCCATGAGGATTATCCTCGGATGCCCCCGTACAACTAAATTACTAAACATGAGGAAGGAACTGAATATTCCATGTGTAAGTGATCGTATCACTGAAATTAATACTTTAATTGGTATCAAGATGCTTAGGCTAACCCACCCTAACCCCTGCACTGGAGCCCTCCAAGCCTTCTTGCTTGAAGGTCAGCATCCCTCCAAATGGATTACCAAAACCGCCACTGTGCTCAGAATGAATAATATTCATCACCTCTACCAAGAGATACAACAACGACACTTTCCTGCCCCATTGGAGGTCACCCCTTTCCAAATTACTGTCCCCCACTTTCCCACCCAAGAAGCTGATTAAAGAACAGTCCTTGCTTCGACAAGAAGCAAAGTACAATGCCTTAAGCCAAATTGATGCTTCGGTCAGAGAGGGGTCCTTTTCCCAGATTATTTACACAGATGGATCCTTGCATCAGTCCTAAGGTGCAGCTGGAAGTGCAGTTGTTGTGACAGGGAGAGATGGTTCCATCTCCATGAGTGTGGAACGAGACTAAGTAACTGGGCCTCCACTCTTCAAACAGAATTGGTTGCCATAATCCTTGCACTCGAGCGCGTATATGAATCAAAGTTGAACACGCTAAGTTGTTAGTGACTCTTTGTCATCCTTGACTGCCCTCAGCTCGCTAAGGCATAACTGTGACGTGCTTAATTATCTCTGAAGCTAGGCACAGTTATAATGAAATAATT
>WNGS01164858.1:712397-724854 GCA_020271785.1 Procambarus virginalis | reverse complement strand
ATATATATATATAATATATATATACACACACAAGGAATCCAGCCTTGGGCTACAACACTATAAACATTTGTATAATTATTCCTCAGTACAAAAATGGTCAGCCCCCCCCCCCCTTCCACTGTATCTTGCACGCCAAGAACACTCAAGCACTCTACCAACTCTATATAAGTAGTCACTAAGAACCTCTTCTTACACCCAGAGGTTCACTACCCTGAACATCTTCAGGTCCTCCTAGATATGCCTACCAGGGTCCTCCACAGCTCTTCCGGCTGCTACTCCATGAAATCTTCCTTGAACAGCAATGGTGCTTCACCACTGGTACCACAGAACCACATGAAACTCCACTTCACTGCTTCTCCTCTCAAAGCTTGAGGTCCAGCTCCTCTCTATGGGGACTGCTCTTCCACAGAGCTCGGTATTTCTTCAATAGCCTTGGACTTCCATCCACTGTCTTCTCCTCTACTGGCCCCGAACTTCTCTCAGCAACCCTTTCCCCAGACAAACCTGTAACCCACTGACACGCCAATAAAAATGTTCCTCTACAAACATATAACTAAAATAAACTACACAATAAATGTCTCCACTCGACATTCCTCTGATTTCGGCCTGCCATGAGGTGACTCCCCCACACCCAGGCGAGTCCATTCTCCACCTTCCCTGGGAGCCCTTCGCCTCTTGGGCGGCCCTCACTCAGTCGCCCACAAGCAACCGGCAAGAGAGGGTGCGCCACTCGTCTCTCCAGCTGGCTCCCTCATCTCTATTCTCTTATTTAGGCTTTCTGCCTTAATAAAATATGCCTAATATATCAATAGACACTTGCTACGGTCGCCGGGCACACGACCAACTACAAGCAATCACTGTTAACTGGTTAAAATGGGATTGCCACAGAAATTCGATTCGCTTGCTGATGCTCATTGGCTTGGCAGCGAAACAGGGCGCCCTCGGCTGCCCACTGAACTGCTTTAAACTGCTCCACACTCTTTCTGCAGTTCACGACTTGAGCTGGCACGTCTTCAGACTTTTTCCACAGTCGAAAAGTCCATCCACTTCCTTCTTCTTGAAGTTATATCAAACGGGGCTCAACGGAGCACGGCCTCCCTCACGATTTCTGCAGCTCAAGTAAGGTCGAGACCCTCTGAAGTGAGCCTCACACCTCCAGCAATACTCTCCATATCTCATGTCAAGTCATTTATTTATATTCTTATTCACTGCCCATACTTTTATTATTCCTCAACAGTGGATTATTCCCCAATTGTTTACAGTATACAATCACATATCTATATCTCTTTGACCTCTCGGTGAGGTCAGGCCTGGCAGAATAACTCTCAGGGGGTAATCTCGTTTCTCAAGCTACCCTGGGTTCATAACAGTACTCACCTAGTTGAGCTTGTGGGGGTTGACCTCTGGCTCTTTGGTCCCGCCTCTCAACTGTCAATCAACTGGTGTACAGATTCCTGAGTCTACTGGGCTCTATCATATCTACATTTGAAACTGTGTATGGAGTCAGCCTCCACTACATCATTGCCTAATGCATTCCACTTGTTAACTACTCTGACACTGAAAAAGTTCTTTCTAACGTCCCTGTGGCTCATTTGGGTACTCAGTCTCCACCTGTGTCCCTGGTTCGCATACCACCCGTGTTAAAATGTTTATCCTTGTCTTCCTTGTCAATTCCTCTGAGAATTTTGTAGATTGTGATCATGTCTCCTCTTACTCTTCTGTCTTCCAGTGTCGTGAGGTGCATTTCCCGCAGCCTTTCCTCGTAACTCATGCCTCTTAGTTCTGGGACTAGTCTAGTGGCATACCTTTGGACTTTTTCCAGCTTCGTCTTGTGCTTGTCAAGGTACGGGCTCCATGCTGGGGCCGCATACTCCAGGATTGGTCTTACATATGCGTGTGTTGGGAAGAAAGCTTACTCTCTATTAATTGATTGATATTGAATTAATGGATCAATTTAAATTAATCGAAGGACCACCCTATTTTGACTGAAAAGGGAAACAGATAAAGTTAAATGATAAGGACAGAAACACCAGTGCCTATGGATAAGAAACTATTAAAGATTATTCTTTAATCTTCAATGGGCTGTATAATATTAGTGTTCGAGAATAAACTTTCCGTCCTTCACAAAATGTGGGGTTAATACCAGAAGTAAATCTACTCCCAGTACGCTTCATCGAGGCTGGTTCTCCTCGAATAAAATTAGTAATTTCTACTAAATACTATATTAAGAAACATTAGATAAATTGATTACTGGTTGTTATGGTTGTGGTCAGAGAAACAATCTTCGTCCTCATGGTTTTATTCTCCGCCAGTAACAACAACAAAACAATAATCAGGTACATGAAATATTGTTAACAAGATCATAAACAAAAGAGCATCTGCTCCAAACATGCTACCTCCAACATCTGTAGTACTCAATCCCAACATTCCTCCCCTTTTAAATAAACTCTATCCCTACAGGTTAAGTCTATCAGGCGGTCGTATGACTCTTCCTGATTTTCTCAACTGGAAGTCCTGACCTGTTACTTCTGGGAAACATTCTTCTGAATTACTCCTTGTAGAGTCCATAGGGTTGACTGTATCCCCATAACCCTCTGCTGCCCCTTGCTCTGCCTCACGGTCACCTGCAGGTGCTGCTATCCCTTCATTATTAGGATGGATATCACTAGTTGCCCCACCCCCACCTGAAGGGTCTTCAAAATTCCCTGTGAACCTTGGCATGAGCTGATCGGCATGCCTTTTCCAATTAATGTTCCCAAAACTCTGCACTTGCACAGTGAAGTTCCTGCGGCCCAGGACTTCCCTAATTTTCCCTTCCACCCAGGGCTTTCCACTTCCAAAATTCCTTGCATATACTGCATCCCCCTCATTAAACAACAATTCCTCTCCCTGAGCCAACTGACTGGCCAAGCTAGTTACCGATTTCTCTTTATTGGGATCTGTCTTTACTGCTTCCATGTGCACTTTAAAGTGTCTATTAAACAGTAATTCAGAAGGAGATTTACCAGTAGTAGAATGAACAGTTTTTCTTTGATTATATAAAAATCTACAAAGCCTTGTATTAATAGTACCTTCCGTAAACCGCTTTAACCCTTCTTTCAAGGATCTCACTGCTCTCTCTGCTAGACCATTTGAAGAAGGATTATAGGGGGCAGGTGTTACATGTTTAATACCATTTTTTCTAAAAAAATCCTCCATTTCCACAGAAACAAAATAAGGAGCATTGTCTGAGACAATTATGTCTGGCAATCCAAAATTACAAAATGTTTTCCTTAGTAATTCACAAGTTACAGATGATGTGGTGGAATTACACACATGCACATCCAGAAATTTGGTGTATGAATCCACCACCACTAGGTAATATTTATTATCCATAGGTCCCGCATAATCTACATGAAGTCTAGACCAGGGTTTTCCAGTGCATGGCCAAGAAAGTACTGGGGCCTGGGGTTTCTGATAATTCTTAAAGCAAATATGACAATTTTTTGTTACCTCAGCAATATCCTGGTCTATTTTTGGCCACCAAACCCAACTTCTAGCTTCTGCTTTCATAGCATTTATGCCATTATGGCCTACATGCAGCTGTTCCAAAATCTTACATCTCAGTTCCCCAGGCACCACCACTCTATTCCTATACAAAAGTACATCCTGGTGAATACTAAGGTCAGCCTTCACTGCAGCATACTCTGACAATAACAAATTATCATTCCAACCATATTTGACATATTTCAACAACAGACTTAATTTGGGATCTCTACCAGTTGCCTTCCTAATAGTCTGGAATGAAATATCCTCAAAAGACATAGCTTCCACCAGGTTAACATACTCCACTGGAATACTGGAATTTAATTCTTCTGTCACAGGCAATCTACTTAATGCATCAGCTACTACATTATCCTTGCCTGGCTTAAACTCTAAATCATACTCAAACTGTGAGAGTAGTAATGCCCATCTTTGAATTCTAGCATTGGCATTAACTGGAATTTGCTTACCTCTGCCAAACAATCCTAGCAGGGGTTTATGATCTGTTCTAGCAAGAAATTTCCTCCCCAGCAGAAAATACCTCAGTTTCTTTACAGCATATACCAAAGCTAAAGCTTCTTTATCTAACTGAGAATAATTCTGTTCCGCAGGAGATAATTTCTTGCTAGCAAAATATACTACTTTATCCTGACCATCTACTTCCTGTAATAATACACAACCCACTCCTACTGGGGAAGCATCTACCTCCAGTTTTAATGGGAGTCTACCTGTAAAATTAGTGAGCACTGGAGAATTGATCAATTCCTGCTTAATATTCCTGAATGCATTTTCCTCTCTTGCTGCCCACTTAAATCTAGCCCCTTTTTTCAACAATTCATACAAGGGTGCTAATTTTGTTGAAAAGTTCTTCACAAACTTACAAAAATATGTAACCATCCCAACAAAAGACTGTACTTCCCCAACTGATGTTGGGGCTGGGGCATCTATTATAGCAGCTACATTTTTGTGAGAAGGAGTAAAGCCCTTACCTGAAATATGGTACCCCAGGTATTCAATGGCCTTGGTCTTCAACGTTGTTTTTCCCTTATTAATCTTCACATTGTGCTTTTGCAAAAGATTCAAAACTTGTTCTAATCTAGCATCATGCACTTCCTCATTCTCTCCACATACAATAATGTCATCTAAAAAACTAGCCACACCTTCAATGTTAACTAACAACTGGGACATGAATCTCTGAAAAATTGCTGGAGACGAGGAGAGTCCAAAAGGAAGTCTTTTATACTTAAATAACCCCTTGTGGGTATTAATCACTAACAATTTCTGGCTCTCCTCCTCTACAGGAATTTGCAAGTAAGCATCCTTCAGGTCAATCTTAGAAAAAATTGCTCCTTTGCAGACCACTGACAATAACTCATCTATCTTAGGTAAAGGATACTTCTCACAGTGTATGCGGTTGTTCAGTTCCTTGAAGTCTGCACAGATTCTCAAAGATTTCCTATCTGCCTTCAACACTGGTACAATTGGGGCTGCCCACTCACTATGTGTAATTGGCTCTAAGATGCCTTCTGCCACATGCTTTTCCAGGGCTGATTCTACCAATTGCTTGTAATGAAACGGCACTGTTCTTGCCTTGAAAAATTTAGGTGAAGCCCCACTTTTCAGGTGAATTTTTGCAACCATGCTATTAATTGGCTTATCTGCCTCCACTGAATATTTATCTAACATTTGTTCGGCACTTTTAATTGTTTTAACTATCGACAATTCATCTAGGCCCGCCAAGAAAATTCCCACTTTTTCCATGAGATCCTTACCACATAGGCTAGGATTATGTGAATCCACTACATAAAAATCCTGGACAATTTCTTTTCCATTATAACCTACTTTTGCCGACACCTTGCCATAGACCTTAATCGGTACATTATCATAAGCACTTAAAGATTTTTTACCTGGTTTTACATTCAATTGCAAGGTATCTGCCCAATCTCTAGACAATGTTGACACTGCCGCACCAGTGTCCAGTTCCAAGGGAACTAACTTCCCATTAATTACAAAATTCACCACTTGTGACTTCACTGAACATACCTTTTCTTTCACCGAATATAGTCGGTTTTCCTCACCTGCAGCTTCTTCAGACGGTTTACCTTCCTCTACCGCCTTGACTACAGTACCACTACCTCTTCTTCCTGCATTACCTGGTCGTCTCCTCTCCCAGGCCTTGTTGTTCCTGTTCAGAAATTCCCTACACACTCTCTGCAAGTGTCCCTCCTTGTTACAAAAGTTGCATATATATGCACGAAACTTGCACTTGCTACTTATGTGCCTGTATCCACAGTGTTTGCATCTGGTCTGGCCCTGTACGACCATAATTTCCTGAGTAGAAGTCTTACTTCCAAAAGCCCTTTCCAGGTTCAATATCTTCTCGAGCACTGTCCATGAAGTCATCGATTGTAGATCCAAATTTTCTGCCACCAGGTTAGGGAAATAATTCTCCTTTTCCACTGCCATGAACAACTGGTCCCTAACCCTACCGTCCAACTGTGCTCCGAAGTTGCAGAGGTTAGCCAAAGCCTTCAAATCCGCAAATAAATCCTGTACTGATTCGTGCTGCTTTTTCGTCCTCTTCTGGAAATCCATCAAACTCCTGTGATATGATGGTTTCACCACATACTGACGTTTAAGCAGAGCAATCAGGTCTACATAGGTCTTCGTGTGCGGTAGCTCCGGTGCACACAAATTTCCGAGAACACTATATGCTTCCGAGCCCAGTGAAACTAAGAGTACCGCTTTCTTGTTGGCGTCCTCCTTAATCTCCCGGCACTGAAAGTGTGCTTCCAGCAGGCTGAGCCACAGGTCCAACGAGATCTTGGCAGTGTTTAACGGCTCCATTGACATGAGCGGCGTAGTCATTGTCACGGTGGTAGCACACTGTACTGTTGTGCGCGAAGCGTCCACTCGTCCACACGACGTACCCTGCTCTCTCTTGATCCTCACACCACGTCTCGTACCCAAGCTCTCTGCCGGAGATGTTTAATCCTCGTCGCCACTGTTATGGTTGTGGTCAGAGAAACAATCTTCGTCCTCATGGTTTTATTCTCCGCCAGTAACAACAACAAAACAATAATCAGGTACATGAAATATTGTTAACAAGATCATAAACAAAAGAGCATCTGCTCCAAACATGCTACCTCCAACATCTGTAGTACTCAATCCCAACAATGGTAAAAAGATTATATGTTGATTCACCAAGAAATTATTCTCATTTGACTTTTATGAGGCTATCATATTACATTAGATATCTCAAATCAAATAAACTAAATATTCTTGACTGATAATCAATTCTAGAATTCACTCAATCAAAGAAAATAAATGAAAAGGGTTCAGATGCTTAACTGTAATAGTGAACGGAGAGGTATAGGAGCAATGGCGTCGTCTGCTACTTGCTGCAACACGTGAGCTCGAGCATGGCGTGGGAACACGAGGACCACCACCGCTTTCAACACAGGCTGAAATTTCAACTAAATATACCAATTGTTTATACCTACTATCTAGTATCCTCACTATGCCATAGAAGGAATAAATTAATTCCTCATGGACTTACTTATTGTTTGGGGAGGTCGCGTGGCATAACGATAGACAGTGCACAGTAAATAAATATAAAAAGAGATCTCCAGATATAAATAATACTAGGACACTTAACCTGCTGGTTGTCCACCGAAGCAATCCTAGATTGCTACTGGAGCAATTGCACGCTCCTAGGCCGATTAACTGCAAGGGCCTAACGTAGAATTGATGGAAATTCGACTCTCCCCGGACGGACGATGTGATTGTTGGCGTCGCTTGCTCGTGTGCTTAATGGCGAATGGTGGCGTCTCGCCGCCCTCCATCAACGCGTCTCACGCATTCACAACAGAATTTAATAATCACGGATAATTCTTTTCCGTGTAATTACTGATGTAATACGTTAATGAGAACCGGGTTGCAATTATATGGAATTAAATAATATCATATTCTCGTGTTAATCGAGAAATGGAGAGAAATTTTATTTCCTCCATAGCATTCGTACGTAACAGAAAAACTGTTACTTGATAATAATCTCAGTTAATAACTCTCGGTTTTGGATTATTAGGAGTTATATTATCCGTAGTTAATTATTACACGGAATACTAATAAATTAGAGAACCACATTCAATTCTCGAACATATTGGGAATAAATATGTTTAGATGGAGAAATACTAATTTATGTTAACACTACCGCAATTAGTATACAATAATGATGTATTATAATACAATGGTAGTGTGTCAGTGTTGGAAATTTCCAACACTGTGTACATGGTTCTGAATGATTACTTACACATGTTCCTGAAGGATGTTCTGATGTTAGCCAGCCTCGTGTATGCCGCAGATGTAATTCTTTTTATATGGGCTTCAGGAAACAGGTTTGGTGTGATATCAACTCCTACATCTTTCTTTCTGTCCGTTTCATGAAGTACTTCATTTCCCATTCGGTATCCTGTGTCTGGTCTCCGATTTGCACCGCCTAGTTTCATGACCTTGCATTTACTCGGGTTGAACTTTAGTTGCCATTTGTTGGACCATTCATTTTGTGTGTCTAGGTCATCTTGTAGCCTCCTACTATCATCCTCTGTTTCAATCCTCATCATAATTTTTGCATCATCAGCAAACAATGCGAGGAACGATTCTATACCCTCTGGGAGATCATTTACATATATCAGAAACAGTATAGGTCCAAGGACTGAACCCTGCGGGACTCCACTGGTGACGTCTCGCCAATCTGAGGCTTCACCCTCACAGTGACTAGCATTCTTCTGTTGTTTAGGTACTCCTTTATCCAATGGAGTACCTCCCCTTTCACTCCAGCCTGCATCTCCAGCTTTTTCACTACCCTCTTGTGTGGTACTGTGCCAAAGGCTTTCTGGTAATCCAAAAATATGCAGTCTGCCCACTCCTCTCTTTCTTGCCTGATTTTTGTTGCCTCGGTCATAGAATTCAATTAATCATGTGAGGCAGGACTTGCCATTCCTGAACCCATGCTGGTGCTGTGTTACAAAGTTCTTTCGCTCCAGATGTTCCACAAGCTTTCGTTGCACAATCTTCTCCATCAGCTTGCATGGTATGCAGGTTAGGGAAACTGACCTGCGGTTCAGTGCTTCTTGTCTATCCCCGTTCTTGTATATCAGGACTACATTAGCAGTCTTCAAAATTTTTGGCAATTCCCCTGTTACCAGTGAATTGTTATACACTATGGAGAGTTGCAGGCACAGTGCTTCTGCTCCTTCCTTTAGTATCCAAGGGGAGATTCCATCCGGGCCTATAGCCTTTGTCACATCCAACTCTAGCAAGAGCTTCCTTACATCCCAACTGGTAATCTCAAACTCTTCTAATGGTTCTGGTTAACTATTCCCTCTCTTATCTCTGGAACTTCCCCTTGCTCTAATGTGAAGACTACAGAACCTCATACAGGACAACATCAGCACCACATAAAGGACACCAGCAGCCCCAAATGCAGGACAACTACGGCACCACATACAACACAACTACAGCTATACACAGGACAACTACAGCTAGACACAGGACAACAGCAGCCCCACATTCAAGACACCTTCAGTACCACATTCAGGACAACAAGATAACCACAAACAATACAACTACAGCCCCACACAGGACAATAGCAGTCCCACATACAGGGAAACAGCAGCCCCAAAAACAGGACAAATACTGCAACACATACAAGACAACAGCAGCCCCAAATACAGGACAACTACAGCACCACATACAGGACAATTACAGCCCCACATACAGGACAACTACAGCACCACATACAGGACAACTACAGCACTACATACAGGACAACTACAGCACCACATACAGGACAACTACAGCACCACATACAGGAGAACTACAACACCACAGACAGGACAACTACAGCACCACATACAGGACAGCTAAGACACCACATATAAAACAACCAAAGCACCACATACAGGACAGCTAAGACACCACATATAAAACAACCAAAGCACCACATACAGGACAGCTAAGACACCACATATAGAACAACTAAGGCACCACATACAGGACAGCTAAGACACCACATATAGAACAACTAAGGCACCACATACAGGACAGCTAAGACACCACATATAGAACAACTAGGCACCACATACAGGACAACTAGTAGTAGTAGTAGGCATCCATCAGTCTCAGGAGACTATGGAGTTGCGGTCTGGAGTGGCCTCTCCAGGTCCTCGCCCGTTCAGAGGATTTGAACAGGCGCAAAGCCAGAGTTGGTTGATACGAGGGAGAAGTTGTCACCCATACAGCAAGTCCTCCTTCCCCACGGCGCCGAAAGTCTCCAATGGAAAGGCAAACGCCAATACGATTGGTTCCAGCGCCGCAGCAGAAACTGTCAGAACGAGGCTGTAGTTGCACGAGACAGCTACAGCAGCACATACAGGACAACTACAGCAGCACATACAGGACAACTACAGCAGCACATACAGGACAACTACACCACAACATACAACATTACCTACACACTATTACAACACGTCATCTCTCAGAGACCATGAATCCCACCCTAACAACCTCTTCCTGTCAATTCCTGAAACGCCTGACTCATCACCTGTCCTCGTGTCATAATCCAATCAGACTATTAATTTACAACGTGTATAAGGAATTTAAACAATAAAGATTAACATTTAATGTTTAATAATTTTGATTTGAAGTAATAGCACATAATTATGAATTACAAGAAAAGGCGTCTCTCCACAAAACGTGGATAAATTGATAACTTTGATCTCAAACTTAATTTCACTAAAGATGCGAAAAATGTGAAACACATTTAATTGTTTGTATATAAGATATAAAATATAAGATTTATGTGTTGCTGTTCATACAGAAGGAAATTGATAATATAAAGTTGTTACCTCAACCCCGTTGTTGATCAAATCACTGAGAAAACAACTTATATTGCAGAAGTCAAGTTACCGCGAACTTCAGAGAGAGAAATTGAATATCATCTAGAAATAAGAGTTTAAGAAGAAATATCCAAATTCAAAATTTCCCGTAAAAAATTATTACAAAGTTCTCAAAAGAATAAAATTTCCCTGAAGAACGACATCCTCCGCCTCAGCATTTGTCTGTCTGACTAGAAGGTCAAATTCTCAACGAAACAGACTAAACAGAAGACCAAGTGTGGCCAACGAAACAGACTTAAACAGAAGATAAAATGTTCGCAACGAAACAGACTTAAACAGAAGATCAAATGTGGCCAAGGAAACAGACTTAAACAGAAGAACAAATGTGGCCAAGGAAACAGAGTTCAGCCATAACCCACAACATTGCAAACCCTCATTATAACTATGACCAACCACGGGGAGGACTCAACCACCAACCCTTGCTAGCTGAACTATTAAACCACAATGATAAATATGCAGAAATGATGAGAGAAAATACCATACTACAATATCAGAAAGATTACAACACACAACCCCGACACAACACACGCTCTCAAGGTAACAGGTAACGACCGCTGCGCACTGACTAAACAGCAGAAGTAATGTAGGAGTAAGATGAGGAAGCTGAAGAAGAAGAGATTGGAAATAAGAGATTGTCGTTGTTTATATTAATACTCATTGTAATAGTAATTAGTATTATTACTGTGACAATTATTATTGTAGTTGTTGTGAACAGGTCTCGCGCAAGTAATGTTTAGGTCGACGTTAAAGGTATCAACGCCCAATAAAGTGGAGAAAACGTACTCCCGATTACCAAAGCTGGCACGAGTACAGTTGACGATGTTAGTACTCCTAGAGAACCTCCAGAGAGCTGCAACAGGAAGCAATCAATATGGGTTTTGAGAGAAATATGCAAATGGCAGACGCCAGACCATTCTAAGTTGAGAAGGGTGAAGACAGTGAGGAGTGGACACCCACGGAGGAAATAATCAGAAAGCAAAACGAGAAAAAGAAAAAAGAGACTGTCGAGGTCAAAGGTGAAATGGGCAAGAAGGAACAGACTTAGGACAAAAATAAGTAATCAGGAGAAGGCTTAGAGAACGGTGATAAGAAAGCAGAAGAAAAGGTTGAGAAGAAAGCCGAAGAGAAGGGTAAGGACAAAGACGAAGATATTAGTAAAGACAAAACCGAAGAGAAGGTTGACGATAAATTTAAAGATTTTATTGAAGTTTCCAACCAATATATGCTTTTTTTGCCAGTAAGCAGGGCAGAACTTGATCGGATTGATATGACAAACCTTGATACTCTTAATTCGATTAGGCTACGTGCAGCTGTAGAAAAACTGTCTTAAGAGGAAAAAGACGATCTATATGAGAAGAGTATGTAGAAAAAGAGTCAAGGATTTAGGTATTATCATCAGTGAGAAAAAAAACTGCCTGTAAAGATTTGCTGAATTATCAGGACAAGTATAGTGAGAATGTCACCCTTCACAGTGCATAAGTAACACCGAACAAATGTGAACGGAGCGCACTGTGCAACTACATGACAATGTGAACGGAGCGCACTGTGCATCTACATGACAATGTGAACGGAGCGCACTGTGCATCTACATGACAATGTGAACGGAGCGCACTGTGCATCTACATGACAATGTGAACGGAGCGCACTGTGCATCCACATGACGATATGAACATTAATAACGATGAGTAAATTAGCACAATGAATCCATATATGTATAATGACGAGTGAATTAGATGAAGTAAAATCATATAAGTTCGTGGTGTTGCTGCTTTCTTCTTAAAATTAATTAGGCCTAAGAATGGTTATTTAAGGTGGAACAGGTTAGGCTTATGGTTAATTGGATTGTACGGTACAGTGACGGCCTCGCTACTTGCAAGTCGTCGATCAAGCCCGAACCTTCAAGTTGATTGGGCACTATTCCTTTCCTTCGTCCAACTCCAGATCTTTCACCTTAAATCCCACAAGAGGTTTAGTGC
>WNGS01164858.1:667662-692252 GCA_020271785.1 Procambarus virginalis | reverse complement strand
TTTCTCCTGATGAAGTCTTACTTTACGATAGTGATTATGGTGCTGGTAGTGTGTGGTCTGGTAGTGTTGATGTGCGGTGTGTTGATGGTGCTGGTAGTGTTGATGGTGCTGGGTAGTGTTGATGGTGCGTGTTGATTCGTAGTGTTGATGGTGCTGGTGGTGTGATGGTGCTATGTAGTGTTGATGGTGGTGGTAGTGTTGATGGTGCTGGTAGTGGTTGATGGTGTGATTATGGTCTGGTTTTGATGGTGCTGGGTAATGTTGTTGATGGTGCTGGTGTTGATGGTGCTGGTAGGTGTTCGATGGTGCTGGTAGTGTTGATGTTGCTGGTAGTGTTTGATGGTGCTGGTAGTGTTGATGGTGCTGGAGTGTAGGTGCTTGATGTGTGTGTGGTAGTGTGATGGTGTGGTGTGTTGATGTGCTGGTAGTGTTGATGGTCAAAGGCTGACCGTAAGTCCAAAGTTTTATTTTCTAGTAAGCGCTGCCTTACTGTGGCAGAACCTAGCCCATTAATGAAAGCATCTCTCACATTGTTATCACAAGCTTCTACAGCAGTCACTGCCTTGAACTGGCAATCTTTAGCGAATAACTTTTTATACCTGAGGAAAAACTGATCAAAGCGACTCACTGGTGGTCGTCCTTGTCAGCTGTTTTGTAGCAAGCACATAGCTTGCGAAAACTTCATTCTTGGGCTTCACAAAGAGTTCTGGGAGGGGTACAGAGGTTGTAAAAGGCCGCCAAATTAATTAACTCTAGTATAACTCTAGCTGATGTAAAGGACTATCTGAAAAGCTCTGACTCCTATACGTTGCATTATTTACAACGCCATAAATTCCCTCAGCACGTGAGTTAAGCCCTAAACCACGATTATTTCAAGCTAATATAGACTTGGCCGGATGAATTTATTGACAAACATAACGACGGAGTGATACATACTTATTACGAGGATGTCGTAAGATAGATTTTCTCCAGGTACGCTCACGTATACCCTACGCCAAGGATGGAAAAGTACCAGTAAAGCTCTGGCTTTAATTTTAGATTCACCTCATTCTCAGGGAGTGCGCAAAATTATTCTGATAAGGTGGCAATTTTATAACGCCACTATGAAAAAAATGCTAGCAGCAAAGAAAGTACAGTTATATAGCGTTTTTCTCAGGAGACTAAAGCTTCAATCGCTGAGCGGTTCATACGTACTTGAAAAGGTAATCTTTACAAGTTTATGATGGCGCACAACACTTTAAAATACATGCAGGCTCTACCAGATATTGTGAAAACATATAATTTAACTCCACACAGAGGATTGAAGGGGAAGACACCCATGGAGGTGCACGCTCTATCCTCGCCCAGCGAACACGGCAAACAATTTGATTTAATGTATAAAAGCCCCAGCAAATCAAAGAGAACTGTCATTCCTCGATTGAGTGTTGGTGATACAGTACGCATCACTCTATCTGATCGCATTTCCAAGTTTAAGAAAGTGTTTAAGCAGCAGAACACCCGAGAGATATTTACAGTTACACGTATTGATCGGAGACAACACATCCCTTTATACTTTCTAAAAGATCTGAATGGGGAAGAAATTGATGGTGGCTTCTATAAACAAGAATTAACAGCCACACATTTGCCTCAAACATTTAATATTGAAAAGGTAGTGGGCCAACGCAGAGACTCTGGCAAGCTTCAGTATAAAGTTAGGTACGCAGGTTATGATCGATCATTCGATCAATGGATTGATGTTGCTGAGATATTACATTTATAATGAAGAAGCCCTTAGTTTATAAATACAAGGAATTGATCCAGCTATTATCAAAACTTCAGTATTCCTAGAGAAAACAGTTGATTGAAAAATTGAAGAAACCACATATAAATTGTTTATCTGAAATTTTTAATAACTTTAAAAAAAAAATTGCCTGTACCTGACAAGGTCGTTAAAAAGTTGAAAAAATATAAATTGCCTATTCGGTCACTAGCCTGTAAGAAACCTTCTGTGTCAACTAAGAAACAGATATTAACCAGCAAACAAGGAGGCAGTATTTTATCCATTAATTTGCCGATTGCAGCTAGTTTAATTACACGGTTGTTCAGTAAGTAAGTAAAGTAAGTAAGTAAGTAAGTATGTAAAGTAAAGTAAGTAAAGTACGTAAAGTAAGTAAAGTAAAATGAAAGCCTTTTATCTCGTACCGCGTAAAATAGTGGACAACCGGAAAGCTGCACACAGCCCTGCTTACCCCACTGTGAAAGCTGTTGTTCAACATCTTACTGTCAAACCTCCCCCACCTCAGTTGCATACCAACCCTTCCATAAAATATTTAATAGATTTGAAATTGAAAGTGCGAGATCATGAACATGCAAGATCCTTGCTAAACCATTATGATGCTAGTGGAATCGTTAGTTGGCATCTGAATGGAAATGTATTGGCTCCAGTATCTGGCATACATATAATTAACGACATTATACATATAATGACTGTGCTTAAATCAGTTTTTTTACCTGATAAACTGTCCATTGCTCAACTGTTTTTCTATCTAACTTCTACACCGCGAGATATTCCGTAATACAACGGCAAGCAGTCAAGTGTATGAGGCTCCATCTGTTAAGAGAAAGGCAACTGCGAAGATTGATCCTCACAGTAAAAGGAATGCTTCCTGGATCGTATATTAACAGGTGAGTGTATATATAAATGTGTATGTAATGTGTAACTAGCTTTACTCGGCAAAAAGCAGTCTAAGGAGATAGAGCGATGGACACTCACGTGATATACGCCACCAGCGTAACAGATACGCATTTATTCCCAAATAACATCCCCGCATCGTTCCAAAATCGATTGTTTAACCAGCTAGAATTAGATCCCAGGAGGAGTTATGAAATGTGTCTACAAAAATTACTCCTCTCCACTTCCCATTACGTTATTAAGCGTGATAATCCTGAGGCATATATACGTGTAGGCGTTACGTATGAGAAAGTGGGCGAGGGGAGATACATGCATTCAAAGCATTTATTATCATCTGATGTTTTAGCCGGAACTATAAAAGAAATTAATACCATGATTAATACAGAAATAGAGGCTATATTTTCAAGTAATGCTAAACTGAGTTTTTTAGGAAAGTCATTAAAACAATTTTCAGCTATATACGGAACGCATTTTAATAAATATGATTCTTCCTCCAATCGAAACAAGTTCACTACTGTGATTAGTGAGGAGAATATTAGCTCTGCAACGGGGCATAAAAACATCAGTAGAGTCACATTGTCATTTGAGATGGCTTTTGGGAAAGTGGTAGGCTTAGTTCCAGAAATTGAATATGACATATTCGCAAAACGTCAGTATGCCTCGAGTGTAGTTAACACATGTCTATTCCCGCCAATGCCTAGAGGAGGTGTTGATATTCTGTGTGTTTATTGTGATAAAATCTCTTCTACTAGACATAGGAAGCAGTCTGTAAATATTTTGGATGTAATCTCCCTAAATGGAAGTGATAACAACAACAATAAAAACTATATGTGCGTCTTAACACCAACATGATAGACAGCGTCAGCATCGCTATTAGGGACCAGGATGGTAACCCAATACATTTTGATGAACGTGGGTGTACCATAGCAGTCTTGCATGTACGTCCCGTAGCAGGAGGTATATAACACCAACGCTTTCCCCCCACTCCTCATTCGTCTGAAACAAGTGGAGAAATGCGTGTCCACTTCCCCCCCCCCTCTGTTGAGGAATTATACATTCTGTTAACCCCTCCTAGAGGTGGGAGGACTGATGATATACGGATTTTCAACAGCAGTAGGCGTTATACGCGTGGAGGGGGAATACTTTCCTTTTTAAGCGGGATAGCGCGTCGAGCGGCACCATTTATCATGAGAACACTGGCTCCGGCTGCGCTTAGCTTGGGGCAGAACGTACTAGACGACATTAATAATGACAAACAAACTTTCAAACAATCTCTTAAGAAACGCGGAGTTGAAACATTGAAAGGAATGGGGAAGCAAATGATAGGCGGAAGAGTGCAGAAAAAGAATAAACAAACAAACAAACAAAAATTAGTAAACATCAACCGTTTTACTAAAGCGAAATATAATGATGTGCTGTCATAAATTCTTCTCACTCGGCTTGTGTTGTCTAAAGCACAAACATGGCCGGATATAACGCTCTTGGCCTCCATGTGCCATTAGAACACTATACCGCGGCTGTTAGTGAAGCCTTTCCTAAAGTATTTTCCCCTCGATTGGTAGAATCAAGAATTGCAAGCAGACAAACGGTGGATGTATTACCTGTGAATTCAGGGGTTAATAATAAGTTTACAGACACCTATCTGGAATTCATCATCAAAGGGGTGAATGGGCAACTGGTGGATTTATCATCTATAGCTTTGGAGTTGTCTATTGATCTAACCGAAGAAGATGGAACAACACCTTTAGGAGATGCTAAAAACATCTCGTTAGTGAATGGAATATCGCAAACTCTCTTCAAATCCGCTATTTTGTATTTAAACGAAACAGTAGTTGAAATCAGCTCATTATTCTCATTCTGGTCATACGTAAAGTTATTATCTACGATTTCTGGGTGTAAGGCTAACCACTATGATAAACTGTCACAGTTTTTTAACTGTGTCGATCCTGCTAAAATTGAAGCTGGTTATTTTACTAACGCCTCAGCTGTGGAGAAGCAACGGATGACTGATATGAAAACGAGTGGCGTGAGTACTTGTTTTAAACTAATGCTGGATGTCACATCAGTTAGTGAATATGTTTTGGATAATGTGGACATCAGGGTGCAGCTGGAACTTCAACCCGATAAATGGCTTATACTCAGCGATAATGAACACGCTAATTTTAAATACAATATCAAGTCTACACGTCTATGGGTGGATCGGGTATTGCCATACCCTGATGGATTAGTAGCTGTTAATAAAGCCATGGTGCAGAACAACTCTCCTATTATGTATACTTTTAATAAAACTTTATACAAAACGTATATATTGGGGACAGGTCAGCGCTCGATAACGATGGACCAACCGTGGGGACTGTTATACCAGAACATTTATATATGATCATCCTTGATATGGAGGCAGTGTCTGGTGCATATAATCGCAACCCGCTTTATTTGGAACACTGCGAGCTTAGTAAAGTATTAATATCGCAGAATAGCACTAATATTGTCAATATTGGTTGTGACTTCTCTCATAACTGCACCAAGTTGTATTACACAGCAGTACAAGCCTTAGGCTTCGATAAAGACAATATATTGTCTTATGATACATATGTGAATGGTGGAACCATACTAGCCTTTAATTTACAACCTGAGGATATAGATGACACCATCCCGATTGAAAAAAGTGGTAATCTGCGGATTGCTTTGGAATTTAAACGCGGTGTGGCTAGAAATAGTCATTCTAGTTTACAGGTCTACAACAGGAGTGATCAGCATTAACGCATCATATTACACAGTACAAGCCTTAGGCTTCGATAAAGACAATATATTGTCTTATGATACATATGTGAATGGTGGAACCATACTAGCCTTTAATTTACAACCTGAGGATATAGATGACACCATCCCGATTGAAAAAAGTGGTAATCTGCGGATTGCTTTGGAATTTAAACGCGGTGTGGCTAGAAATAGTCATTCTAGTTTACAGGTCTACAACAGGAGTGATCAGCATTAACGCAGATCGTCGCGTTATTTGCGATACGCGAGGATAAATATTAATATGAATTGTTTGGAAATAAATGAGGCTATCAGAATTAATTTATGTGATAAGGTAAACTATCTAGGATGTTTCCTAGCTGATGACATAAGGAAAATAGCGACAAAAATACATAAAAAAAGACCTGTGGTGTTCATAATCAACACTCTGGAGTCTGGTTCACATAATAAAATGGGACATTGGATAACATTCTATGTAAATAAGGATGAAGGTAGAAGTGAGATAGTTATACTAGACAGTTACGCTAATCCTGCAATAGGATCTTATTCAAGATATTTCGAAGAGTTTATGTCCTACTTCCAAGACTATGTCCTATATATTATGAAGAAAAGGATACAATCCCTGAATAGTTACTTCAAATAGTTTATTTTGCCTATCATTGTTCCAGACTAAGCTTAGAGGCCGCCCTGCTTCACTTTGATGAAGCATTTAAATATGGTCAATTTTGCAAGAAGGATGAAAAAGTGATGAAATTCAATTATGCTCAGATGAAAATGCCTGTGTAAGCAAACATTCTGCTTAAACGGTATTGATGCTGAGTGTGAAATACTGTGTGACGAAGTTGGCTAGGATGATAGTGCGGTGAGTAATACTTTATGTTAGGATTGAATGATGAACATAATAATGTCTGTATTTTATTTTTTACAACACCGACAACAACAAAAACTTATAACCTTTTTCCCCTTTCTACAGATTGGCTGGTTGAATAGCGTGCTGGAAAGGTTCGATGTAGTGGATGAATGACTCACAATCTGTCTACTACCTAAACCCTATCTACAGATTGAATGATTGACTAGGATGACAAGAAGCTTCGATGGACTGGATGAATACCTCTCCCATCTACCTGACGGCTAAAGCATCAAGAAGTCTTATTATTATTATTATTATTATTATTATTATTATTATTATTATTATTATTATTATTATTATTATTATTATTATTATTATTATTATTATTATTATTATTATCGTTGTAAATTGCTTAAGTGTTTAATAAAGAAATAAATTTATATAAAGTGTTTACTTTTCCCTCGTTTATTGCATATATTCTTTCATTCACTAGCGAGAAAACGCAAACAATCTAACTGAGGTGTGTGGTATGCCTTAACTCTCAAAGCAGTCCTCCAGACCCATGATAGATGCGACTTGCCCCTGACGAGGGGGGGGGGCTGATGGGAAGTGGGGGGGGGGCTGAGGGGAAGTGGGGGGGGCTGAGGGGAAGTGGGGTGGGAGGGGAAGATATGATCACACCAGCTACATGGAAATACTCTTCAGTTACCCACTGAAAGGTGGACAGTACACAGGTGGACTTTGAAAAACTATTAAGGGTAATGGACCACATCCGCAAGAGGATGCTCTCTCTCTCTCTCTCTCTCTCTACCCTCCTGTCACTTCCGACCTCTTGTAGGGGGGAACTAATGGACGTCATTGTTATCCTCTCAGGTATGGGGGCTCCCCCTCCCTCCACAACATAATCTACATATGCAGGCGAAGAGTCACAATAACGTGGCTGAAGTATGTTGACCAGACCACACACTAGAAGTTGAAGGGAAGAAGCGACAAGCGACTTGAGAATGGTCCAGGACGGACCGAAACGTCGTCGTCCCTTCAACTTCTAGTGTGTGGTCTGGTCAACATAATCTACATACTCCTCCTCCTCCTCCCTACATGTCTGCATACCAACCACATAGCTTCCAACCCCTACCCAACATGACACTCTCTCAAGTGACGCCTGGCTGGACGCCACGCGTCGAAACTTCCTGGGAAGCACATATCCTCATATTCCATACTCTACCACATACCCCCACATACTCTCCTACCCCCCCCCCACAACATGACCCCCATCTTCTCTGACCGCATAACCCATCACCGGACGCTCACACGTGTCCGGTGCGTGCCAAATTTCCGGGAAAATTCCCCAAAACCCCTTGCGACTAGTCACGTGCGATCCACCTGGCCAGATGGTGCTTGCGGTCGTAGTCGCAGGGGCCCACCTGGCCAGATGGCGCGCGTCATCGTAGTCCTCAACTTCACTACTGGCAAGAACATTTGCAGGGTTTAAATTTGTTGTTTGCTAAGTTGCAAGAGATCAATTTTACTGTTAACCCAAAGAAATGTAACTTTGCTAGAGGTACAATTGTTTATCTAGGGCATGAGGTTGGTTAAGGTAGGGTGATGCCTCTATCTGATAAAATTAATGCCATTGTAAATTATCTTATCTTGACTAACAAAAAACAGGTTCAGCGATTTTTAGGGATGTGTGCCTATTATCGTAGGTATTTGTCACGGTGGTGGATTTGGTGGTGCTACCGCTGACGGACCACCCAACCCACAACTCGACAAATGCTCATATTTCACTAGGAGATCACACTAGGCACTTCTGGCTCTTGGAGAGGGGCTCAACGTCACACGTTTAGGGGATGCGGCTCCAACACGCAGCCTTGTTGTCACGTGCACACACCCACTCGAGCCGCTGTGACTCCCCACTCTCTCCTTATGGAATATGACCTCCTCAATCCCCTTTGTCTTTCTAGACTTCTGTCTTACCCTGTCCACAGCAGTGGTTCCTGTTTCTTGCTCTCTCTCTCCTTCTTTACTATTTCCTGGGAAGCCTCACTGGGACAAGTGCAAACACCAGCAAATTTGAATACATTTACTGGACGAAGTACATAACAATACACGCATACATATAATAATAATGATGAATCCTATACTCTGTACTATTATAATCAGGTTGCACTCCAACACCATCAGAACTCTATCCTCAGCTTGCTAAGTGGTATTCTATCTCTTGGTATTACCTAATATTATCAACCTCCTCAAGTAGATTAAGTCTTACAATATAATGTTACACTACCATCAAGAGAATGTATACATATATATATACCTATAAACACATTTAAGGCAAATCAGCATTTGAAAGCGATAACATACATATATATATATATATCAGTATAAATGATCCGTGCCACACAACGAATCAATCGACCATTCTATCAGTCTTAGAATACATATATATCTGTAGGTACTCCTGCCTACGTCTGTAGCTCTGAACTTCAATATACACTTCTTGGCACATAAATGGCAAACGATCACTCACCTCTCACTGCGTCATTCACGCTAATGACAAATACTCTCACCTCCATACAAGTGATCATTTAGAACTATTTCACTACCCTGACAACTTCAGGTTCCTCAGGGCTTAACCACCAGGATCCTCTGCAGCTCCTCCAGGCTGCTACCATGAAGATTCCTTGAACAACTATGGTGCTTCCCTAATCCTATTAGGATCATCCACAGCTCTCCTGGCTGCTGCACCATAAAGTTTCCTCGAATAACTGTGGCACTTCACCACCTCTGCAGAAGCACGTGACACTCCTCCTCACTGCTTCTTCATAGCTCGGGGTCCTCTCCTCCCCTGCCTTGGAGTCTCATCAACCACTCCCTCTGTGCTGGCTTCCAAGTCCTCAGCAACTTCTTCCCCAAAGACAAACCTGCAACCCATTTGCACTCCAATAAATTGTTTCCCTTTTTAACACATAAACAAAATTAATCACATAATATCTTTGCCTCCACTCCCTATCTGTCCTCTACATTTAATGAGAGTGGACTCCCCCGTGGGCGAGTCCATGCGCCACCTCGCTGGGCGAGCCTCACTCACGCTGGGAGGGGCCTCCTCCCTCAGGAGCCGGGCTCCTTCAGTTGCCCGCCAACGCTCAGAGAAGACGGACGTCGCTCCGCGCTCCTCCCACTTCACTCTCTTATTTTAGGCTTTCTGCCATACCAAAACATTTCTAACTTGAAAATAAACATCGCTACTGTCGCTGGGCACACGACCAACTACAAGCAAACACTATGAACTGGCTTAAATCGGGCTTACCACAGATTATCTGGTCGAGGGCGCTTCTCCCTCTGACAACGTCTGACCAGGGCGCTTGTCACAGCCCACAACACTGTCACTGGGCGGCTTAATACTCTCTCCTCGCCGTCCAGGACTTGAGACCGCAACGTCTTCAGCTCGATTCAACAGCTGGAACGTCTGCACCTTCTCTTCTCTTGGAGATAATATCACTAGGGGTTCCCTCCTGGCGGGAGCTCGTGAAAGCGCGGCTTCTTGCTAAGTGGTATTCTATCTCTTGGTATTACCTAATATTATCAACCTCCTCAAGTAGATTAAGTCTTACAATATAATGTTACACTACCATCAAGAGAATGTATACATATATATATACCTATAAACACATATAAGGCAAATCAGCATTTGAAAGCGATAACATACATATATATATATATCAGTATAAATGATCCGTGCCACACAACGAATCAATCGACCATTCTATCAGTCTTAGAATACATAGACATCCCTGCGATGTCTGGCCTCAAGTGAGGTCATCGCCCTCCACAAGCGAGCTTCACGCCTCCAGTAACTTGTCCACATCTCCTAACAAGTCATTTATTTGTTTTCTAGTTCATTGCCCATAATCTCAAACTTTTATATAAATTCAACAAACCATCTTACATCTGTGTTATCGCCTCTATAATTCCTGGACCTTCCAGTTAGGTCAGGCTTGCTGAATAACTCTCAAGGGGGAGACTCGTTTTTCCTGCAGGCTGAGATCATAACAGTATTGTAAGAACTTTTCTATGGTAGCTTCACCTCTGACTGATTTGTTGCAGCAGAGAGTTAGATTTAAGTGGACTACCCAGTGTCAAGAAGCCTTTGATGGGTTAAAAAGTATCTTTACTTCATTCTCAATCGTCGCTAGTCCTGATTTTACTAAGCCTTTATTCATGTATATAGATGCTTCTGATTTGGGTGCAGGTGCTGTCCTACTCCAGATTGGATGTGATAATGTCGAGCATCCTGTATACTATTTTTCGAGAAAGTTCTCTAGTACAGAGATAAATTACTCTGTTGTTGAGAAGGAGGCTTATGCTCTTGTGTTGGCATGCAAGAAGTTTGAGGTATTTTTACATGGAAATAAGGTTGATGTATATACCGACCATAATCCTTTAACCTTTATTGACAGAACGAAATCCATAATCAAAAATTTTTGAGGTGGTCTTTGTATTTACAGGAATTCAATCTCCATATTCATCATTTTCATGGCAAGTTAAATGTTCTGGCTGATGCTTTATCTAGATGTTTTCCCTGAGAAAACCTATGTGAAGAACCACCCTAAATTTCCTGATTTACTTGATGAGATAATGATTGTAATTACTTGTAAGTGCTGAGTTACTGGTAATTGATTTAAAATTTAATGATGTGATATTCTTATTATATGTTTTATATATTGTAGTAGTTGATGCTGTAATTGTGCTTGCACCTTATATTTGTGCAGCTGATGAAGATTATTGTGAATATTTATGTGTTATTCATGATGTGTTTTTGCTGTCTATGTCAGGTTATCTCGAGATGATTTCGGGGCTTTTTAGTGTCCCCGCGGCCCGGTCCTCAAACAGACCTCCACTCCCAGGAGGCAGCCCGTGACAGTTGACTAACACCAAGGTACCTATTTTACTGCTAGGTAACAAGGGCATAGGGTGAAAGAAACTCTGCCCATTTTTTCTCGCCGGCGCCTGGGATCAAACCCAGGACCACAGGATCACAAGTCCAGCGTGCTGTCCGCTTGGCCAACCAGCTCCCTGTCTGTAAGAATGTGTACACTGTGTCTCACATTGTGCTCATTTTTTGCGATGGAGGGATGTTATGACCACATATACACCAGTATGATCATACTGAGATTGGTGTATGAATGTGCTCAAGCTATACAGTGATATCTTGGTTGATAGCCTCGTATCACAAATATTGTGTATATGATGTAATCTCATGTTACCATATATTATTCTTATTTTATATATTGTCAATGTGTGACATACATTTCCAAGTCTATATTAATTCTGTATCAAAGATGTATGACATGTAATTGTGGATATGTATATTAGATGCCTAGTTATAGCGGTAGCCTAGTGTCATAGATTTGAAAAACATTCTTGTATGTTTATTGTAAGTAATGCTACATCAATGCTATACAGATAACATTATGTGGACCATGTTAGAGAGTGTATACATTTAGTTTCCATATGTATTCATCACATGTATACTGAGAGGATTCCATTTTAGTGTTGTACCTAGCATTGTCCCATTGTCAGTACATTATATGAAATTATGGCACTGTGAAACGTTTTCCACTTAGACAATCTTATGATACACATATTGTATATATTTAATATATTTATTATCTTTGTATGCATATGTATAACCGTTGGCGAATGTCGTTGAATCCACCAACCCCCCCCCCCCTCCCCTCCCTCCTGTGATGGACTTGCCAGTGTTGCCATCTCTTATTAATGTGAATTCTTTGTGTACTTATTTTGTATTTCATGATATTTTCTTTAATGTATTGAACTATTATTATATATCATTATGTAAGGCTGTGCCTTATACTCTTGAGGTTGTTGTATAGTGAATTAGAAGTTTCTGAGTGAGTTTGTATTGTAATGAGTTAGCGAGATTTGAAAGTTGAAGGTCAGTTGACTTATTGGAGTTGGTTACAGTATCGCCTCTCGGCAAGCTTGCCTCAAGAAGTCACTGTTCTCTGATCTCCTCAGGCGAGCGGACCTGTAGGGTTTAGTCCGTGATTTGTGACCTTATTTGGGTAGTGTTGCCTGCTAGAGTTATGCCCATGTAACTGTATGTATTTATATGGATCATTTTCTGCTGTTGTCCATTATGTATACCAGGTGGTAGGTGATTTTTATGTGTCTTAGTGAGGTGATATATTTTGAGGTACTTGTGAAATGCCAAGGAGCTGTATGTGGTATTATTCCTCTTACCTCATGTGTCATTGGTTGACACACCACACCCGTGTTGGTATTTGCCGCATATAGGCACTAGTGTTCCACTGCGCCAGGCAAAGTACCTGGTGTCAGCTTGTGTTGATTGATGCAATTTACAGACCTATATTTGATTGATAATGCCCAGTTGTTGAGAAGCTGGATATATAGTGTTAGTGTGTATGATATTAATGGAGTGTTTTATTTATTACTGTTGTGGAAGGTTCTTAATGCTGGAAACTGGAAAATTTGTTGCTAGGCTTTTACTCCCCTAGTACCTTGATTGATATGTGGCCAGGCTATGTGTTCCAGTGATGCTGTAAGTTACTCCCTTAAGATATGTATATCGAGGTCTTATCTCTCTGACCATAACAAGTACAGGTTGTGTGGTGATGATGCTGCTGGGAGTTGTATGGTGAAGAAGCTGATGCGGTTTGTGTGGTAAAGATGATGAAGGTTGAGTGGTAAAGAAGCTGCTGTGTGATGATGCTGCTGGGGGTTGAGTGGAGATGTTTTGAATTGTGGTGGAGATACTGCAGGAAGTTGTATGGTGAAGATGCTGCAGGAAGTTGTATGGTAAAGATTCTGCAGGAAGTTGTATGGTGAAGAAGCTGCAGGAAGTTTTATGGTGAAGATGCTGCTGAAGGTTGTGTGGAGAAGTTTTTGTTTGGGGGTATTATGACCACGCTTACTGAGGCTGGTGTATTGATGTACTCAAACTATTCAGTGATATCAGGCTATAGCTTGAAAAACCTCCTTGTATGCTTATTGTATGTAATAAATGCTGTATAGGAAACATTATGTTGACCATGTGTAATTACTGTGTAATTTCCATTTCATTGTGGATTTCCACTTCTTCAGCGCATCTGTGGCGTTACGGTCCAGAGTTTGTGACCTTTTTTGTGTTATTTGACTGCAAGGATTATTGTCATGTTGACCTAATGTATACCATGGATCATTTCTACTGTTGTGCATCATTTATACCAGGTGTTAGGTGCTTTTACATGTCTTGTGAGGTGGTATTCTGAGCAACTTAAGTAATGCCAAGGTGCTGTATATGATATTGTTTCCTCATACCTAATTTTTTACTGGTTGTGACACCACCACCCTGTATTGGTATTAGCAGCATAATAGGCGCTAGTGTCTCACTGCACCAGAATAGAGCCTGATATCCACAAGGTCCACTTGGTTTTCACCACTCGAAAAATTCCTCGTTTCCTCAGGATTTACCACCATGGCAATCACAGGGCTGCTCTTACATTTAAGTCCCATAGACCTGGTCACCACACATGAAGGGTACACAACGTTATTCTCTGCGGCTGGTAGATCCAAGGCAACGTACTCTCCAAGATAAGAGTCTGGATGGCACCAGTGTCTCGGAAGATCACCATGTACTTCCAGGAAGAACCCTCAGACGACAAAAGTCTTCCCTTCGAGAAGAATGGGGTAAGCAGGTTCAACCTCTGTGGGTTGGAGGTCCTACACCCTAACCCTTCAGAAGGCCTCAAGCCCTGTGTCACAACAAGAGCATTGGGTCTTTTTTCCTGGGTACAGTTGCAACAACGGCTAGTAATGTGGTTTTCACGTTTACATTGACCACAGAATCGTCGAGGAGAAGATACATTACTAACAGGATTTCCCTTTGGTGCCTGTAATCAAAACACTCTCAGTCAGGTATGTTTATAAAAATATCTTGGGATTTACCTCTAAGCCGCCCCTGTAAGAATTTCACCCACTGTTCCTCTGGCTAGTTCATGGACATGGCCAGTCTCTGAAAATGGTTGAAAAACCTTTCAGGGTCTAGCTCTGAAAATTCAGGCAGGTTATGCTTTTTATCATAATGCCTGGGGTTTGAATCCCCAGCAGGTAGTGGTACAGCGGTATTTACTCTTATTCTTTCCATTTTTGGAAAGAATAGGAGTAAATAAAGTAAAGAGTAAATTCTTTTGGAAAGAATAAGATCTTTCATAAGGATCATTTTTGAGCCTTTGCTTTTCTACCTTAGCATTTTGCTCTGCCACTCTTGCCTCTTGCTCTGCTAGTTTTAATCGGGCCAGCTGTAATTCTGATTCTATCCTGCTAGATTCACTTTCAACTGGACTGGCTTGGCACAAAATTGTATCACTTGCCAATAGGCCCTGGTCTATGCAATTGTGTAAAATTTCATTGGTCTTAACACACTTTTTATTAGTTTCATTTAACTCTAGGCCCAATTCCTTGCCTAACAACACTAATTTAGCTTTGGTCAGCTTCTCAATCTCCACCACAGAAGGTGTTTTTGCCAGTTCCTGCAATTTAGCCTCCATCACTAATTATCCTAGCTACTAGCCAAAGAAAAAATAAAAAATGGGAAAAAATACAAAAATTCGCACGGCCCCTATCACAAGGCCACACTTACCTCAATCGTGAAGAGATCCAGCTGGGTGTCCAGTCAGTGCAAGATGTATCCTTTGCTAGTTTAGCTAGACCCTAGGGTACCACACAACCATTCTGCGGAATGCAAGAATTTTAGTTTTGGCACTCAAAAATCTAAATTTTTTAAAATTTATGTATAATTATTCCAACTACAGGTCAGTCCAAGCACTTGTTATGGAAAAGTATGTAGTTAAACTGAGAGGGCCACTAGTAATAATCAAAGGAGTTCCTAAAATCAGTGGAGATCAAAAAGGCCCGGCACCCAATAAGATTATACCCAGCACTAAATTACTGGCTTTAAAGTAATTTCTGCAGTCTAGTGGTAGATCAACTGCTCCATTTCAACACGAAGAAGGGATACTCCTTTCTTAGTACTGTGACGGTAAAGTGTTGGAAATGGTGTTCGGCAGTCTTCCAATGGCAGGTGTAATTGCCTGGTCACATACAAGAGTAAAAAAAAAGGGACTGCTTGCCTGATAGTCTGTGGTAAGGTAAGGTAAGACACACAAAACACAATATGAACAATGAAATTTAATTACTCTAAAAAACAAATTGAAATAAAGACAATTCCTTGGCATTGAAATAGTGCAAAAGAAATAACAAGTGAAAATATATAACAAGATGAATACAAGACAGGTTACGTTAACAGGAATACAAAGATAAAATGGTGCTGGGAATATATGAGCAAGCTAACAACCGCTATTTGATCACACGAGGTGAATCAATTAGGTGTTCTCAGCTGTAGAGCACAAGATATTCTGAGGTGGTACAGCGCGCTGACTTCGACGGTGACTTGACGATGTGCGTGAGTGGTGGAGAACTGAAGTGGTGAGATGTCGAGCAGCCAATGAGAATACAGGTTCGCAGACGCTTAGGTAGTTTGCTAATTGAAGTGCAGTTGGCGAACAGGCGAGGTGTGCAGGAGTGGGGGGGGGGGTATGCAGGTGCGTGTGGCTGTCTTGATATACGTTTAAGCTACTGTAGAACGTATGTTGAATATAGCTTGGAACATGACGAATATAGGGAAGAGCAGGCTCAATCTCTTGAAAGAGATTACCGTCACAACTCTCCCCCGAAGCCTGCGGTTCCGGTGAAGTCACGCTCTCAGGAGGTAGAGTGGTAGGTGGAGCAGGCTCTACCTCAGTGATGCTGGAGAGGGCGTCTGATATGATGTAGTCAGACTTCTGGGTGTAGCAATCTCCAGGCTGAAATGTTGCAGCTAGCAAGCCCATTGTGGATGTAGTCGATGGTAGAGTTGGGCTGGCTGCAGGAAGTGAAGATGGTTGTGGTCCGTGTAGTTGGTAGTGGACCGAGTACTTTGCAGGTATGATGCAAAGTGTTGCCTGTTCAGGACGATGAGTAGCTCCTTTTTGATCGTGCTGTCGTTTATGGTAGTTGGTAGTGTTACGGTGCCCTCTCCTATCTCTTTTGTTTGCCTGCTGTAAGAGTCATATCGACTCTCCCCACTGTTTCTGTGAGGTACAGGGAAGTCTGTTGGTATGTGTGGCGACCAGATTCGGCCACCATTTAAGGGAGAAAGGTTACATTATAAGTTATGAGTAAAAGGAAATTGGCGCCCTGATGAAAATGAAAGAGTATCCCCTACTGCAGATATGACGTTTTGGAATGGATGCTAGCCGTGTGCGGATTGGGTGGCTTGGGTCACGGGCGACCAATCAGAGCCTGCCGTGACGTCACCGAGTGCCCCGGGCGGCGCCAACGTCAGAGTTGACCTGACAGTAGAGGCGACAGGATGCACCTCAGTCAGCTCTCAAGGATTGGAGGCTTTGCGAGCCTTTCTCAGTGGATTAGAGCTAGCCATCGCAGCCCACCTTATATATTGGAGGCCCCGCGCTTCTGGGAAGCGAAAAGGAACCAAGTTGATTGAGCAGAGAAGTGCCAAACTTGGAACATTGTCAGCGGCGACGCTGGGCGGTGACGCTGGGCGGCGACGCTGGGCGGCGACGCTGGACCTTGAGGGCCTGGGAAGGTGTGGTGGGCAGGCTTAGCTGTGACTGGGTCACATCCGCTGAGGGTGTTGGAGGGACGACACCGTTCCTAGGATGAAGAGCAATGCCTTGTGGAAGGAACGTGTGTGTGAATATAGCGATTAGCTCAGCGCCCATTGATGAACCAGGATTGGGATAGCTGAACCTCAGGGATTGGAATGGCGACGATGCGAAGGCTTCACGACACCTGAGGACCTGTGGGAACGTTCCTGGATCGCCGAGGATCGACTCAGGAAGCGTGGGATCCTCACACCATCGAGGGACAGGCATCGTGAGCCAGGACTGTTAAGGTAGATCATTTTCCCTCTCATTACCCCTTTGTATGAGTAGGCTAGATAGACAATAATAATTACTTATGTATGTGGAATTAGGACATTAATACTTCAGTAGTAGGATAGGCTGCAGGGCAGCTTATGTCCAGGACTGTCAGAGAGGACAGTGTGTGTGGATGGCAGGACAGTGAAGAAGAGGAGCCGACGTGGTGAAGAGGCCCTTCTGTGAGAGAGTGTGCGACTCCTGTCTATCTGCCCAGTTGAAGGAGCCTGGAGAACGTGAGAGAAGAGTTGCTGACAATCTCCAGAGTTATTATTAATATTTTATCATTTTCTTGTATTACTTGTAGTCATATGTGTGATCATGTAATTTGTGTCAGTAAATTCACACATTTTATAATTGTGTTTAAGTGCGCCTCCATTATTATATTTCTATATGAGTATACACGAAGGTCATCATAGTACCACCTAGCTCTTATTGCCTGAAGAGTGGTAAACAGCACAGACTTATATAAAAGTGTACCCTTAGCCATCCGATCAGTACTAGTGCCTGAATGGCGGCAACTAGTAACGTGGTGGCTAGAGAGAGGTAAGGCCACACGGACCTTCATGGGGGAGTACCCTGGGCCGACAGTCCAATAGTAGATCTTGGGAGTAGCAACACTCTGGCAACAGACAACATATATACACCCACTGAACTGCATCGCTGGGGTGCAGATATAATAACCCAGCTGGCGACCTTGTTGAGGAAAAGATAGAGAAGACAGGCGGGAAAGGAGTTCCTGCAACCTTTTTGTCTGGCAGGCAAGACTCAGGGGAGTTACTGTTATAAGGTGAGCCTGAGTCTTCCTTCACTCCTCCTCGGGTCTAGGCCGGAACTGTTAATAGCAGTTTCCCCGTGGTTGACTGAAGGGCTTCCAGGGTGAATCAGTGGCACCCCTTTTCAGTGGTGGAAGCAAAGACCTGCGGAGGTGGGCATTGCTGGTCCTCTCCTGTGGGACCAAGGAGACTCCGGTGAATCCCGGGAGTCGGAGGGGCTGAGCATTCGGCCCTTTGAGCCCCTAGCAGCCGAGTGCTAGCAGAGCCCCGGCCCACCCCCCGTGACAGTACGTAGAATTTCTTTGCCTTGTTGTACCAGGTCACCCCCGATGCCAGTACCAATTGCGTCGATAAGGAAGATGGGAGACTTGGTGATATCTGGCGAGGCGAGAGTAGTATTAGAATAAGGTAAAGGAGCACTATTACTATTATTGTCCTGAAAGTGATTATGGATGTTAGTAAGGATTTCCGAATTAGAAAGCGTTGTCTCAGTGTCAGTGCTTTCGGAAGGAGAAGCAGGGAAGGTCTCACTGTGGCTGTATGGACCTGTAAAGGTGGTGAAGTTGGTTAGCACAGTGGGAGGAACACCATGATAAAGCTTCAATAAGTTGATGTGGCACAGCTGGGTCTTCCGCCGCCTATCGGTGGTCTCGAGAACGTAGTTGAAGTTATTCCTGCACTCCTTAACACGGTAGGGTCCTGAAAACCTGTTTTGTAAAGGAGAACCTGGGATAGGGAAATAGGCAAGGACTAAGTCTCCCGGTTTAAACTTCCTTACTTGGCAGTGCTGGTCGTAACGAGTCTTCATCCTCTCTTGGGCTTTCAGTAGGTTGTTTCTGGCAAAGGAATGGACCCTCTCTAGAATGTGTCGGAGGTTTTGAAGAAACTGGGGCACATTCTGATGCTCACTGAAGGTGGCATCGCGTAGAGAATCCTTGAAAGCCTTGAGAGATGTACGGCACTTACGTCCGTAGAGCATCTCATAAGGAGATACTCCTAGTGACTCGTTGGGAAGACTTCTGAAAATACACATGATGAGATCAAGTTGCCTATCCCAATCCTTTGAGGTCTCATTACAAAACTTTTTTAAGGGTGCCTTGATAGTCTGATGACTACGTTCAAGAGAACCCTGTGAAGCAGGATGATAGGGGCTGGACCTGTTTGATGTTGAACTCCTCCAGAGTCCGTTTGAAGAGATCACTGGTGAAGTTGGTGCCACAGTCGCCCTGAATCTCCCTCGGAAATCCGTACTGGGTGAAGATCTTTAATAAATTCTTCACCACTGTAGCAGCCGTAATGTTTTTCACTGGAACTGCTATCGGGAATCTGGTGGTAGGACACAAGGATAGTTATGATATAGGCGTTGCCGGAACTGGTCCGAGGCAAGGGACCAACACAGTCAATAATAAGTCTGTGGAAAGGTTCCTCAGGCACCTGGATGGGTGTCAGTGGTGCTCTGGGGATAGAAACATTCGGTTTACCTGCCATCTGACACACGTGGCATTGCTTTACATCATTAACCATACCTGGCCAGTAGTAGTCTTGACGAATGCCATGGTATGTCTTGTTAAACCCATAGTGTGATAGTGCTCCGTGGGTCAGGTGTAGAATCGTGGGCCGCAGGCTGGTAGGAATCACTAGTTGTTCAACGTTTGCCCAATCGTCTTCCTCCTTCAGTTTACTGGGTCTGTTTCTGCGATAGAGTAATTCGTTCTCCAAGAAGAACCCAGGAATACTGTCGGATTGAGTCTCAGCCTGAAAGAATAATTGTGTCAAGGTAAGATCTTCTCTCTGTAATTTACGGAACTCCACAGCGGTCAGATTAGGGGGTAGTTTCGAAGGGTTTTGAGGGACAGCGGTAGCAGTAGAGTCAGCTGGCTGTGGTCGTGCAGCTTGAGCACGGGTGGTCACCATAACAGGAGGAGAAACTTCATCACTCTCTTGAACCTTTGCTGGAACATGCTCAAAAATCTGATTATCCAACACAGAGTTACCCACCTGGGGTTTGTCTTTGACGATCAGGTTAGTCGGTTGCAGGTCTTCTGCCAAGTCGTTGCCTAGGAGAAGTTGCACTCCAGGCATGGGAAAAGGCTTTTCCCTGACGGCGACTTGGACTTCACCGGTCACGAAGGGACAATCCAGGTGGACTCTGGCGAGAGGATAAGGAGTAGTAGCAGTGAGGTCAGTGATGAAGACAGTCGCTCCTGTGTAGGCGACGTTGGGCACAGCTGATTTCAAGACGATCGATTGAAGAGCCGCTGTGTCCCTCAAGATCTGAAGTCCAAAACGTCCCTCAGAATCTGAACCGTTGGTAGTGATAGTTCCTGGATACAGATGTTTGCTAAAGAGAGAAAGATCATTAACATGAACACCAATATTCATTACAGGCTTACCGGACTTAGGAGGAGTCTGTTTGGGTTTAGTAGATTCGGTGTTACCTTTATGTGGAGACTTACCACATTTTTCTATGGTATGTCCATAGAGTTTACAATACTTACAGTACAGTTGAGAGGTACCTTGATCGGGGCTCACTTTCTCGTAACTGTACCATGACTTCTTACTGGTAGGTGGTTCTGGTGTCAGCCGGTGGATGAGGCTGTAAGTGTCCGCCGACTTCGCGCATTTCACCAAGTCTGTCTCTTCCTTATCTGCTAAGTATAGGCGGACAGGAGGAGGTACACGCCTCAAGAATTCTTCAACCAGCATGAGGTTGACGAGTTCTGGAAAAGTAGAGACATGTGCTGCCTCCAGCCATTTCATAAAATATCTCCGTTTGGTGTTGGCAAACTCTAAGAAGGTGGTGGTACTTGCCTTTATGTAGTCACGGAATTTTCGTCGGTAGCTTTCGGTGGAGAGAAGGTAGGCGTCCAACACGGCTTGCTTCAGGGTTGGGTAGTCATTCTCAGACGCCAAAGTGCTGAGTGTGACTGCTGCTCTACCTGTAAGATGTACTAGGAGAAGGGTAGCCCATTGGTCGCTAGGCCAACTAAGTTGATTAGCAAGGGTCTCAACAGTTGTAAAAAAAACATCAACCTCCGTTTCTACGAACGGTGGCATTAACTTACTTGCATGGGAGACATTGAAACTTGGAGGATGACTAGCTGCAGCTTGCTGGCGTTGAGCTTGGTGTGTAGTGTCCAACGTGAGTTCTCGGTCACGACATTCTAGAGCCGTTTCCGCTTGCTGTTTGTCGTGTTCGCGTTGCATCTCTAGTTGTCGTCGTCTTGTTTCAAGTTGTACTCTTTCACGCTCTCTGAATAGGGCCAACTGACGTTCTTGTTGTTCTTTAAGCAGTGCGGCCTCCTCTTTCTTGAGTTGTAGAGCTTCTTTCGCCAGGGCTGCCTCTCGTTCTTTGATTGCAGCTTCACGTTCTTGCTCTTCCTTTCTGATGGCAGCCTCACGCTCTTTGAGGTCGGCTTCTCTCTCCTGTTCTTCCTTTCTGATGGCAGCTGCTTCCTTTTGTTGCTGTATGGCTGCTTGCTGTTGCTCCCGCTCGATCTTAGCAAGTTCTAGTTTGAGCTTCATTGCTGTCAAATCATGCTTATCTGAAATAGTGTATTGTTCGTGAGTATCAGAGTCTATAATCCCTTCATCTAAAAAATGATCTAATAGTAGATTATGTACTTCATGCTTGTTGGCTCCATGGGGAACTTCTAGGCGATACTCATGTGCAAGAGTTAACAAGTCGACCCTCTTAGCATGACGTAAGTTCTCTATTTCACCTTCTGGATTTGACTGGAAAGCTTGCATACGAAACATGGTGAAAATAGCAAATAAATGAGACACGAATATACTGTGGTGATATGGTGAATGTCAGAAACAGGAAAACGTGGCAACTGCTACCTATCCTGTGGAATTGTTAACAATTAAAGTTAATTCAAGATGGTAAATGATTAAGGTCGCAGGAAATCTTGTACCCGGTACTCACTGTGGGAGGATAAGGGCAAGAAAATCCTACTAATTAGTTGAAACTGAGTTTCGAAAAACAAGTGAAACACTAAATGGTTCCAAAGTAAATTAGGTAGTCCAAAAATGTAGGCATACCTTGCCGAGTCACTATAGAACATGAGCAAGTTTTCCCCACTAAAATTAAATATGGTACTTACAGAATTAGCGAACTTTGTGCTCAAAACAAAAGAAAGCTAATTCCCTACCTTAAGTAAGTACCATCAATTCTGACCGACGAGTAGGGGTGCGAGTGTCAACTGGTGACGAGAACTATTGGCGAGGTCCCAACTCGTCAATAATAGTCCGTGCGAGAGGAACTATGGCCCTCTCTATCCTCCTAGAGTCGGATTGCAGAAATTAGGTGCTATTGACCCGGAGACAGACCCCAGTACCAGGGTACCTATATGATGATCTGCCGAAAATATGAGAAATATCTGAGGGACAAAAGATGTTAAACACGAGTAATAACACGGAGGGGGGGACGACCAATTAAGAGTATGACTGAGGCCTACAGTCACCACGTAATCCAAAGTTGTCTCAGTAGTAGTAGTAGTAGGCACCATCAGTCTCAGGAGACTATGGAGTTGCGCTCTGGTTGTCGGTCTGGAGTGGCCTCACCAGGGCGCAAAGCCAGGGTAGGTTGAATCGGGGGAGAAGCTGTTACCCAGGCAGCAGGTCCCCCCTCTCCACGGCGCTGAAATTCTCCAATGGAAAGGCATACGCCAATACGATTGGTTCCAGCGCCGTCGCAGGAACTGTGAGTTCCGGGGTTGACCTCGAAGGTGGTGAAGAAGGGCACAGGGACCTCCAACCCCGGAGACCGCCGTGGTCGGGGTCGGAAAAGAACCACCCCAACAAGGGCACGAACGACCCCAGCCTCCTGAAGCAGAGCCTGGGGTCGTAAATTGTCTCACACTCACCATATGGTACTCCCGTAATGCACAGCACCATATGAATAATAAAAATGATTAGTGAAAATATTGAAAGCAAGGGAATGAAAGCCAAGTACGCCTACCACAATTACCAATACCTGAGTATGGCTCCTTGGACAGGCCCCCACGTATATGTGACGGTAAAGTGTTGGAAATGGTGTTCGGCAGTCTTCCAATGGCAGGTGTCAATGCCTGGTCACATACAAGAGTAAAAAAAAAGGGACTGCTTGCCTGATAGTCTGCGGTAAGGTAAGGTAAGACACACAAAACACAATATAAACAATGAAATTTAATTACTCTAAAAAACGAATTGAAATAAAGACAATTCCTTGGCATTGAAATAGTGCAAAAGAAATAACAAGTGAAAATATATAACAAGATGAATACAAGACTGGTTACATTAACAGGAATACAAAGATAAAATGGTGCTGGGAATATATGAGCAAGCTAACAATCGCTATTTGATCACACGAGGTGAATCAACTAGGTGTTCTCAGCTGTAGAGCACAAGATATTCTGAGGTGGTACAGCGCGCTGACTTCGACAGTGACTTGACGACGTGCGTGAGTGGTGGAGAACTGAAGTGGTGAGATGTCGAGCAGCCAATGAGAATACAGGTTCGCAGACGCTTAGGTAGTTTGCTAATTGAAGTGTAGTTGGCGAACAGGTGAGGTGTGCAGGAGTTGGGGGGGGGTATGCAGGTGCGTGTGGCTGTCTTCATATACGTTTAAGCTACTGTAGAACGTATGTTGAATGTAGCTTGGAACGTGACGAATATAGGGAAGAGCAGGCTCAATCTCTTGGAAGAGATTACCATCACAGTACTTATTTATTAAACCCTCTAATAACCCTCATATACATTAATACCATCATCTACTTAACCACTCTACCTTACGTTAACTACCTTCGTCCACTTAGGCAGGGAAGGGAACTATCAGGGGAAAGCGCCAAGTCATTACGACTATATAGAACTGGGAAGGGTCAGGATAAGGATTTGGGATGGGATGAGGGGAAGGAATGGTGCCCCAACCACTTGGACAGTCGGGGATTGAACGCCGACCTGCATGACGCGAGACCGTCGCTCTACCGTCCAGCCCAAGTGGTTTTACACTTACAAAAACTTGTGTAAAGTCTACTTAGAGAACAGCTCTTATAAGGCTTGAAGCCCTGGGTAGCTAAAACCCACGTGGTATCCTAGTCACAATGGAATACACTTAATGATGCCATAACATGTCTTAAAAACCGCCTCTTAACAAAACACAAACCTAGCCAGTAGCACAGTAAACACACGGAATAGTAATACTAAGGAACTTAACTGTAGAATAAACCCAGAATAAGGTAAGGAAAGAGAGGAGGAGGAAGAGGAGGAGACAGAGCCACACAGGAGAGATGTTGACCCCAGCACTGCAGTCCAGACAAGAAGGAAGGAGACCTCAATGTCCGAGCTCTCTCAAGTTGTTGCTGGGAAGATACCTAGCTGATTGTGCAGTTTACAAACATTACAAGTCTTCACCGACATTCAATACTGGTTACTTTAACATTCTAAGAATAGTTGATAACTAGTTCAATGTTTCATTTAATAATCAACAAGCTCAGAGTCTGAATAATCCGTGAGAAACAAGGTTTCTCTTACGTCTGGCAAGGGAAAAT
>WNGS01164858.1:616778-629981 GCA_020271785.1 Procambarus virginalis | reverse complement strand
GGGTGGTGGGCGTGGAGGGCGGCGGGGGGTGGGCGTGGAGGGCGGCGGGGGTGGGCGTGGAGGGCGGCGGGGTGGGCGTGGAGGGCGGCGGGGGGAGGGCGTGGAGGACGGCGGGGGGTGGGTGTGTGGAGGGCGGCGGGGGGTGGTGGGTGTGGAGGGCGGCGGCGGGTGGTGGGTGTGGAGGGCGGCGGGGGGTGGTGGGTGTGGAGGGCGGCGGGGGGTGGTGGGTGTGGAGGGCGGCGGGGGGTGGTGGGTGTGGAGGGCGGCGGGGGTGGTGGGTGTGGAGGGCGGCGGGGGGTGGTGGGTGTGGAGGGCGGCGGGGGTGGTGGGTGTGGAGGGCGGCGGCGGGTGGTGGGTGTGGAGGGCGGCGGCGGGTGGTGGGTGTGGAGGGCGGCGGCGGGTGGTGGGGTGGAGGGCGGCGGGGGGTGGTGGGTGTGGAGGGCGGCGGGGGGTGGTGGGTGTGGAGGGCGGCGGCGGGGGGTGGGTGTGGAGGGTCACCCCGCTACTGATCAGATGAGGCGTGTGGTCACCTCTCTCAGCACTTCCTCTCCTTTATCTCCGCCTGGCTCACTCCTTTCACACACCAACCTATTTTCTCCTAGGCAATGACTGTCATAATACCAGGTGGATGACCTTTCAGGCTTCAACACACACACACACACACACACACACACACACACACACACACACACACACACACAAGGACGCAGCAAACAAGTTTGTCCCTGTTCAAACGGAAACCAATGAAATGAAGATGAGAAACCCATGGTTTAATCAGAGATGTAGGCTAGCTAAGCAGCAAAGTAAAGGGCATGGAGAAACTATAGGAATAACAGGACTCTGGAGAGCAGAGAAAGATACCAGAATGCCAGGAATGAATATGTCAGGATGAGAAGAGAGGCAGAAAGACAATACGAAAATGACATCGCAAGCAAGGCAAAGACTCAGCCTAAATTGCTACACAGCCACATCAGGAGAAAAACAACAGTAAAGGAACAGGTAATGAATATAAAGGATAGGGGCGGAAGGATTCACTACAAACGACAAAGAAGTTTGTGAGGAACTGAATAAGAAATTCCAGGAGGTCTTCACCTCAGAGCAAGGAGAGATTCCAGAGATAAGAGAGGGAATAGTTAACCAGGAACCACAAGAAGAGTTTGAGATTACCAGCAGGGAAGTAAGGACGTGTTTACTAGAGTTGGATGTGACAAAGGCTATAGGCCCAGATGGAATCTTCCCTTGGATACTAAGGGAAGGCGCAGAAGCACTGTGCCTGCCACACTCCATAGTGTATAACAAATCACTGGAAACAGGGGAACTGCCAGATATTTGGAAAGCAGCTAACGTAGTCCCGATATACAAGAAAGGGAGATAGGCAGGAGGCACTGAACTACAGGTCAGTGTCCCTAACCTGCATACCATGCAAGCTGATGGAGAAGATTGCGCGAAGAAAGCTAGTGGAACATCTGGAGCGAAGGAACTTTGTAGCACAGCATCAACATGGGTTCAGGGATGGCAAGTCCTGCCTCACAGGGCCAATTGAATTCTACGACCAGGCAACAAAAATCAGGCAAGAAAGAGAGGGATGGGCAGACTGCATATTTTTGGATTGTCAAAAAGCCTTTGATACAGTACCACACAAGAGGCTAGTGAAAAAGCGGGAGATGCAGGCTGGAGTGAAAGGGAAGGTACTCCATTGGATAAAGGAGTACCTAAGCAACAGGAGACAACGAGTCAGTGTGAGGGGTGAGGTCTCAGATTGGCGAGACGTTACAAGTGGAGTCCCGCAGGGGTCAGTCCTTGGACCTATACTGTTTCTGATATATATGAAAATGATCTCCCAGAAGGTATAGGATCGTTCCTCTCACTGTTTGCTGATGATGCAAAAATTATGAGGATTGAAACAGAGGATGATAGTAGGAGGCTACAGGACAACCTAGACAGACTGAATGAATGGTCCAACAAATGGCTGCTAAAGTTTAACCCGAGTAAATGCAAAGTATTGAAACTAGGCGGTGGAAACAGGAGGTCAGACACAAGATACAGAATAGGAGATGAAGTACTTATTAATGAAACGGAAAGAGAGAAAGATCTAGGAATTGATATCACACCAAACCTGTCTCCTGAAGCCCACATAAAAAGAATTACGTCTGCGGCATATGCGAGGCTGGCTAACATCAGAACAACCTTCAGGAACCTGTGTAAGGAATCGTTTAGAATCTTGTACACCACATACATAAGAACAATCCTGGAGTATGCGGCCCCAGCTTGGAGCCCGTACCTTGTCAAGCACAAGACGAAGCTGGAAAAAGTTCAGAGGTATGCCACTTGACTGGTCCCAGAACTAAGAGGCATGCGTTACGAGGAAAGGCTGCGGGAAATGCACCTTACGACACTGGAAGACAGAAGAGTAAGGGGAGACATGATTACAACCTACAAAATCCTCACGGGAATCGACTGTGTAGACAAGGATAAACTATTCAACACTGGCGGTATGCGAACAAGGGGACACAGGTGAAAACTGAGTACCCACATGAGCCACAGGGACGTTAGAAAGAACTTTTTGAGTGTCAGAGTAGTTAACAGGTGGAATGCATTAGGCAAAGATGTGGTGGAGGCTGACTCCATACACAGTTTTAAATGTATATATGATAAAGCCCAATAGGCTCGCTCAGGAATCTGTACACCGGTTGTATCTGTACACCCCCCCCCCCACTCACACACACAAAATAAATTCTTTTTTTCTACAAAGTGATAGGAGTAGGCAGACCAGTAAAGTGGTACATAAAGGCAAACCAACAAAATCATTAGAGAGAGGGGGAGTGAAAAATAAGAAGAGGGGAAACAAGTTTCTGAAGATTGCATACACCAACATAGACGGAGTAAGATCGAAGATACTGGAGTTAAGTTATGTAATACAGTTGCAGGCACCAGACATTTTGCACTCACGGAGACAAAACTTGAAGATGCTATTTTAAATTAGGTCATATTCCCAAGGGGCTACTCAATTTGGAGACGGGACAGAAAAATTAGGAATGGCTGTGGCGTTGCTGTGCTGGTGAAAGAACACCTAAAGGTGAACGAAATAATGACTGCCAATCCACGAGAAGTTGACATAATAGCATTAGAGATCTGCCATGAGGATGATAAACTAATTATCATAAATGCATATAGTCCACCGCCAAGCAGCACATGGTCAAAGGAGGAGCTAGATAGTAAACGAGAAGGTCTTATAACAATAATGAGAGAGATCATAGCGAGAGCGGATAACGATAGATCACGACTGTTGATAGTCGGCGACTTCAACTTGAAGTCCATAGACTGGGAAGCATATGAAGCTAAAACAGAAGATTTTTGGACCTGTAACTTTGTAGACCTTATCCTGGAAACATTCTTGTATCAACATGTTAAACAAGCTACTAGGATGAGGGAAGGGGACGTTCCCTCCATGCTAGATTTGATATTTACCAGGAAGGAGGAAGAAATATTTGACATTCAGTACCTTCTCCCTTGGGTAAAAGTGACCATGTCTTTTTGGGAATAAAGTATGCAATGTGTTATAATCTGGAAGAAAATATGAAGTTGATGAAATTGAAAAACCTGACTTTAGGAGAGGACATTATGGCAACCTTAGAAAATTTTTGTGAATATAATTGGACAGACTTGTTGCTAGGCAAGGAAGTGAACGAGATGTGTGTCAAGTTTTGTGAAATATATGATAAAGGCACAAAAATTATTATACCAAAACAGAGATGCAGAACTAGGAAACAGGATTGGTTCAACAGAAATTGCGAGAGGGCCAGAGATCAAAAGACACAAAAATGGCATCAATACAGGAAAAGGCCAAACCCCCAAACATACCAGCGATACAAAGATGCGAGAAACAACTACACGGCAGTGAGGAGAGAGACAAAAAGACAAATTCATTTGTCTGCAATCCCTTTTGAAAAAGGGATTGCAGACAAATGTAAAACAGAACCAGGTCTATTCTATAAATTCATAAACAATAAATTGCAGGTAAAGGATAATATTCAGAGGTTGAAAATGGGAAATAGATTCACGGAAAATGAAATGTGTGAAACATTAAACGAAAAGTTCCAAAGTGTGTTTGTAACAATAAGAATTCCAGGGAACAACATAGAGCACATAGAGGTGTCTAGAGACGAAGTGGAAAAAATGCTCAAGGAGCTAAATAAGAACAAAGCAGTTGGTCCAGATGGAGTTTCCCCATGGGTTCTGAGAGAATGTGCACCTGAGCTCAGCATTTCTCTTCAACTGATTTTTCAGGCATCCCTGTTTACAGGAGTAGTAGCTGATGTGTGGAAAAAGGCTAACATAGTTCCAATCTACAAAAGTGGAAGCAGGGAAGACCCCCTTAATTATAGACCTGTGTCATTGACAAGTGTAATAGTCAAAATATTGGAAAAAATAATTAAAACTAAATGGGTAGAACACCTGGAGAGAAATTATATAATATCAGACAGGCAGTATGGTTTTCGATCTGGAAGATCCTGTGTATCAAATTTACTCAGTTTCTATGATCGAGCAACAGAGATATTACAGGAAAGAGATGGTTGGGTTGACTGCATCTATCTGGACCTAAAAAAGGTTTTCGACAGAGTTCCACATAAAAGATTGTTCTGGAAACTGGGAAATATTGGAGGGGGTGACAGGTAAGCTTCTAAAATGGATGAAAAATTTTCTGATAGAAAAATGAGGGCAGTGATCAGAGGCAATGTATCGGACTGGAGAAATGTCACAAGTGGAGTACCACAGGGTTCAGTTCTTGCACCAGTCATGCTTATTGTCTACATAAATGATCTACCAGTTGGTATACAGAATTATATGAACATGTTTGCTGATGATGCTAAGATAATAGGAAGGATAAGAAACTTAGATGATTGTCATGCCCTTCAAGATGACCTGACAAAATAAGTATATGGAGCACCACTTGGCAAATGGAATTTAATGTTAATAAATGCCATGTTATGGAATGTGGAATAGGAGAACATAGACCCCACACAACCTATATATTATGTGAGAAATCTTTAAAGAATTCTGATAAAGAAAGAGATCTAGGGGTGGTTCTAGATAGAAAACTATCACCTGAGGACCACATAAAGAATATTGTGCGAGGAGCCTATGCCACGCTTTCTAACTTCAGAATTGCTTTTAAATACATGGATGGCGATATACTAAAGAAATTGTTCACGACTTTTGTTAGGCCAAAGCTAGAATATGCAGCGGTTGTGTGGTGCCCATATCTTAAGAAGCACATCAACAAACTGGAAAAGGTGCAAAGACATGCTACTAAGTGGCTCCCAGAACTGAAGGGCAAGAGCTACGAGGAGAGGTTAGAGGCATTAAATATGCCAAAACTAGAAGACAGAAGAAAAAGGGTGATATGATCACTACATACAAAATAGTAACAGGAATTGATAAAATCGATAGGGAAGATTTCCTGAGACCTGAACTTTAAGAACAAGAGGTCATAGATATAAACTAGCTAAACACAGATGCCGAAGAAATATAAGAAAATTCACTTTCGCAAACAGAGTGGTAGACGGTTGGAACAAGTTAGGGGAGAAGGTGGTGGAGGCCAAGACCGTCAGTAGTTTCAAAGCGTTATATGACAAAGAGTGCTGGGAAGACGGGACACCACGAGCGTAGCTCTCATCCTGTAACTACACTTAGGTAATTACTTAGGTAATTACATACACACACCCTACAACCCCCCCCACACACACACACACACACCCAGACACACACACCACACCCCAGACACACACACACCACACCCCAGACACACACACACACACCCCAGACACACACACACACACACACACACACAGACACACACACACACACACACACACACACACACACACACACACCACACACACACACACACACACGCGGACAGAGAGGAAAGAGTCACAGAGAGGAAGGTCCCACACTGGAGGCATGTCACCAGCAGGGTCACCCAAGGCTCCGTCCTGGCTCCACTAATGTTCCTAGATGTGAATGAAGCACCTGAGCGAGTGAACTAATGACACAACGTTTAGTAGCATTGCAAAATCCGAGGAGGACCTTGGAAAGCTACAACAAGACCTTGAAAATCTCCAGGAGTCGGCGAGCAAATGGTTACTTGATATCAATCCAGTAAGTGTAAGGTTTCTGAACTGTCAATCAACTAGTGTACATAATTCTGAGCCTTCTGGGCGCTTATCATATCTGCATTTGAAATTATCTCTGCCTCACCACTTCACTTCCATTCCATTTGTTCACTACTCTGACACTGAAATTTTTCGAACGCCTGTGTTCATATATTTGTTCGAATGCCAGGCATTCGATGTGACTCATTTGGGTACTCAAAGTGTCCCAATTGTGTAATTACCTCCCTTGTTAAATGTCTTTGTCTACCATCTCCTAATTAAAAGTCCTTGTCTGCCACCACACGTTAGCTGAGAACTTTGCATGTGGTAATCACGTCTTCCCTAACTCATCTGTCTACCAGCGACGCGAGGTTTAAGTCTTATAGCCATTCCTCGTAACTCTTACCCCTCAGTTCTGGCACTAGTCTTGTGGCAAACCTCTGAACCTTGTCTAGTCTTGCGAGTAGATAAGGACTCCACACTGGAGGAACATCTTGCAGGTTGGGTCATAAATATGTGATATTCGACCTTCAATTCTTGCGACCCCGACCAGCCTATGGCCTCCAAGTAAGACATCATTGCTAAGACAAAATTGTATAATAAGCTGTAGTATTTTTATTCATATATTCGATATGTTGTTTCGCGAGTGAAACACAAATACCGAACTAATTCTGAGCTCCTGGTGCTGGGGAGACCCAGTCCCTGTGAGGCGACGGCTGGTGCTGGGGAGACCCAGTCCCTGTGAGGCGACGGCTGGTGCTGGGGAGACCCAGTCCCTGTGAGGCGACGGCTGGTGCTGGGGAGACCCAGTCCCTGTGAGGCGACGGCTGGTGGTGGGGAGACCCAGTCTCTGTGAGGCGACGGCTGGTGGTGGGGAGACCCAGTCCCTGTGAGGCGACGGCTGGTGCTGGGGAGACCCAGTCCCTGTGAGGCGACGCTGGTGCTGGGGAGACCCAGTCCCTGTGAGGCGACGGCTGGTGCTGGGGAGACCCAGTCCCTGTGAGGCGACGGCTGGTGCTGGGGAGACCCAGTCCCTGTGAGGCGACGGCTGGTGCTGGGGAGACCCAGTCCCTGTGAGGCGACGGCTGGTGCTGGGGAGACCCAGTCCCTGTGAGGCGACGGCTGGTGCTGGGGAGACCCAGTCCCTGTGAGGCGACGGCTGGTGCTGGGGAGACCCAGTCCCTGTGAGGCGACGGCTGGTGCTGGGGAGACCCAGTCCCTGTGAGGCGACGGCTGGTGCTGGGGAGACCCAGTCCCTGTGAGGCGACGGACTGGCCTGAAAGTTTCTCCCCATATGTCTTTATCAGTCACCCTGTGTGTCGTGTCCTCCTGCTGCACCGTGTCCAACTGTGGTCAACACTGGTGGTGGTGGCTAGTGTCCCCAACACTGTGGTCAACACTGGTGGTGGTGGCTAGTGTCCCCCAACACTGTGGTCAACACTGGTGGTGGTGGCTAGTGTCCCCAACACTGTGGTCAACACTGGTGGTGGTGGCTAGTGTCCCCCAACACTGTGGTCAACACTGGTGGTGGTGGCTAGTGTCCCCCAACACTGTGGTCAACACTGGTGGTGGTGGTGGTGGCTAGTGTCCCCCAACACTGTGGTCACACTGGTGGTGGTGGCTAGTGTCCCCCAACACTGTGGTCAACACTGGTGGTGGTGGTGGTGGCTAGTGTCCCCCAACACTGTGGTCAACACTGGTGGTGGCTCCCAATAAGTCCTGCCCAACCACTTGGGCTGGACGGTAGAGCGACGGTCTCGCTTCATGCAAGTCGGCGTTCAATCCCCGACCGTCCAAATGGTTGGGCACCATTCCCTCCCTCCCGTCCATCTCAAATCCTCATCCTGATCTCCCCAAGTTGCTGAATAGTCACAATGGCTTGGCGCTTTCATGGTGTAGAGAGCTCTGCAAGCAGCGTGACAGGCAGCCACGCGGTGGTGTAGAGAGCTCTGCAAGCAGCGTGACAGGCAGCCACGTGGCGGTGTAGAGAGCTCTGCAAGCAGCGTGACAGGCAGCCACATGGTGGTGTAGAGAGCTCTGCAAGCAGCGTGACAGGCAGCCATGTGGTGGTGTAGAGAGCTCTGCAAGCAGCGTGACAGGCAGCACGTGGCGGTGTAGAGAGCTCTGCAAGCAGCGTGACAGGCAGCCACATGGCGGTGTAGAGAGCTCTGCAAGCAGCGTGACAGGCAGCCACGTGGCGGTGTAGAGAGCTCTGCAAGCAGCGTGACAGGCAGCCACGTGGCGGTGTAGAGAGCTCTGCAAGCAGCGTGACAGGCAGCCACATGGTGGTGTAGAGAGCTCTGCAAGCAGCGTGACCAGGCAGCCATGTGGTTGGGTAGAGAGCTCTGCAAGCAGCGTGACAGGCAGCCACGTGGTGGTAGAGAGCTCTGCAAGTAGCGTGACAGGCAGCCACAGGTGTGTAGAGAGCTCTGCAAGCAGCGTGACAGGCAGCCACATGGTGGTGACGCGCCCTGCTGGAGGGCAAGAGTCCATCCATACACAGGTAGCAGCCAAACCTTGTGAAAGCTTGCCAGGAAAACAGTCAGGGAAATGCTATGGTCAATATATAGTATGAAAAATAGTGTCTAATTATAAATATTATAATGTTCGCTATTGTATGACTAGGTGTTCAAAATGACACTAAAACAAATATTTATTTACAACCCACAGAAACAGGTAATTTAAAGAAATAAAATAACTGTGAATTNGTGGGGAATAAACCCACTGAGAAATGGTTGGACATGGGGAATAAACCCACTGAGAAATGGTTGGACGTGGGGAATAAACCCACTGAGAAATGGTTGGACGTGGGGAATAAACCCACTGAGAAATGGTTGGACGTGGGGAATAAACCCACTGAGAAATGGTTGGACGTGGGGAATAAACCCACTGAGAAATGGTTGGACGTGGGGGAATAAACCCAACAAGTCCGCCAGGTCCAGATGAAGTATTGTCAGGGTGCTCAAAGAAATGAAAGAAGAGATTAGTGAGACACTTTTCTTGCATATATAATACATCATTAGAGACGAGCGGATTACCTTAGCTGCGCCCGGGGGGGGGGAGGTGCCCGTGTTTTAAAGTAAATAAATATATAGAATAGATAGACACATCAGCTTATCACACAACACATAAGTCTGCTGTAGGAAAGTTGCTCCAATCAATGGGGGATAAAACCCAAGCGTTTGCATCTTCACAAGCATAGATTAATAAAATATTCACAACCTGGTTTTACTGAGGTCGTGTCCTTCTCTGGCAGTATATCTGGGGCAGTTGTCAGAGGGAAGCAACACTTTATACCTTGACTTTAGCAACGCTTTTGATATCCTGCCTCACCTGAGACACTTTTTAAGTGTTAGTGGCACATTGTATAGGGAGGGGGAGTGTGCTTACTTATAGGGAGGGGGGAGTGTGCTTACTTATAGGGAGGGGGGAGTGTGCTTACTTATAGGGAGGGGGAGTGTGCTTACTTATAGGGAGGGGGGAGTGTCCTTACTTATAGGGAGGGGAAGTGTGCTTACTTATAGGGAGGGGGAAGTGTGCTTACTTATAGGGAGGGGAAGTGTGCTTACTTATAGGGAGGGGAAGTGTCCTTACTTATAGGAGGGGGAAGTGTGCTCACTTATAGGGAGGGGGAAGTGTGCTTACTTATAGGGAGGGGGAGTGTCCTTACTTATAGGGAGGGGGAGTGTGCTTACTTATAGGGAGGGGGGAGTGTCCTTACTTAGGGAGGGGGAGTGTCCTTACTTATAGGGAGGGGGGAGTGTGCTTACTTATAGGGAGGGGGAGTGTCCTTACTTATAGGGAGGGGGAGTGTCCTTACTTATAGGGAGGGGGAAGTGTCCTTACTTATAGGGAGGGGGAAGTGTCCTTACTTATAGGGAGGGGGAAGTGTGCTTACTTATAGGGAGGGGAAGTGTGCTTACTTATAGGGAGGGGAAGTGTCCTTACTTATAGGGAGGGGGAAGTGTCCTTACTTATAGGGAGGGGGAAGTGTGCTTACTTATAGGGAGGGGGAAGTGTGCTTACTTATAGGGAGGGGGAAGTGTCCTTACTTATAGGGAGGGGAAGTGTGCTTACTTATAGGGAGGGGGAAGTGTGCTTACTTATAGGGAGGGGAAGTGTCCTTACTTATAGGGAGGGGGAGTGTCCTTACTTATAGGGAGGGGAAGTGTGCTTACTTATAGGGAGGGGGAGTGTCCTTACTTATAGGGAGGGGGAAGTGTGCTTACTTATAGGGAGGGGGAAGTGTGCTTACTTATAGGGAGGGGGAAGTGTGCTCACTTATAGGGAGGGGGAAGTGTCCTTACTTATAGGGAGGGGGAGTGTCCTTACTTATAGGGAGGGGGGGAGTGTGCTTACTTATAGGGAGGGGGAAGTGTCCTTACTTATAGGGAGGGGGAGTGTGCTTACTTATAGGGAGGGGGGAGTGTGCTTACTTATAGGGAGGGGGGAGTGTCCTTACTTATAGGGAGGGGGGAGTGTGCTTACTTATAGGGAGGGGGGAGTGTGCTTACTTATAGGGAGGGGGGAGTGTCCTTACTTATAGGGAGGGGGAAGTGTGCTTACTTATAGGGAGGGGGGAGTGTGCTCACTTATAGGGAGGGGGAAGTGTCCTTACTTATAGGGAGGGGGAAGTGTGCTTACTTATAGGGAGGGGGGAGTGTGCTTACTTATAGGGAGGGGGAAGTGTCCTTACTTATAGGGAGGGGGGAGTGTGCTTACTTATAGGGAGGGGGGAGTGTCCTTACTTATAGGGAGGGGGAGTGTCCTTACTTATAGGGAGGGGGAAGTGTGCTCACTTATAGGGAGGGGGAAGTGTCCTTACTTATAGGGAGGGGGAAGTGTGCTTACTTATAGGGAGGGGGAGTGTCCTTACTTATAGGGAGGGGGAGTGTCCTTACTTATAGGGAGGGGGGGAGTGTCCTTACTTGGTTTAGGGCATAAATTATTAGAAAGTATTTTATACAGCATTCTCGGCGGTGCCGAGGTCTGTCTCTGTCTGTATAAAGAATGACTGTACATTAATGACCACGATGTCATCAAAGTTTATTCAGTCTTTTAATGGATAAGTATTATTATTTTTACAGTAATCAGCTAAAAATGTATTACGATTTAATAAGACAAATTGGGTGAGGCTAGCCTCAAGCGTTTGACTTTCGACCTCGAACAGACAGCAGGCAGACATTTTTCACAGTAATTGCTGTTGGGTATGTGCCCACATAGGTGAGGCACGGTTGGCATTATTGCAACGATTACCACGTTACATGGTGATAAAGCGACCCCCAGGACGATTTGCTATAGTATTCTGGATTGACTGTGATTTATTCTGTCGTTATTGTAAAACATTAGACTCTGATCACGCCAATATTTTAAAAAATCCAATGATAACATTTACCCTTTAAACGTGTACACAAATTGTGATGACAGAAGCAGAAATAGGGAGAAATATATTCAGAAGAAGGAAACATAGCTACTAGAAGGTTTAAAAAGAGTCATTCAGAATGAACAAAAGATTGCCAGGATGAATTTAAATGCTAAAAAAATGTATGGTTCGGGGCTAAGATGGCAATAATATACATTCTAGATATATGAACAATGTTTAAATTGAAGATCATAATGCAAAACATATTTAGAAGCCATAATTAGGAGTGAACTTAAACCAAGAATTCAAAGCATAAATGTACGGAATAAAACAAACAATATTCATATGCAGGCGATGAGTCACAATAACGTGGCTGAAGTATGTTGACCAGACCACACACTAGAAGTTGAAGGGAAGACGACGTTTCGGTCCGTCCTGGACCATTCTCAAGTCGCTTGTGTCATTCTCAAGTCATTCTCAAGTCGCATTCTCACAAGCGACTTGAGAATGGTCCAGGACGGACCGAAACGTCGTCTTCCCTTCAACTTCTAGTGTGTGGTCTGGTCAACAAACAATATTCATATTTATTTCAAGAAGTATTAGCAAAAATATGTCTATTTTTCAGTTTTATCGTATTAATCAACTTGGATTTGTAGTTAAGTTCAGATCTCTGTAGCACAGAATGAACATTAATTCACTTGAAGGCTTACAGTGCACGATGACACAGTTAGTCCCAGTGGGATAGAACCCTCACTTATTATGTGGTAAATATATCACCACAAAATAGAACATAAAACAATAGATATAAATTGGATAAGTTTGGACTAAGGATAAACCTGGGTAAATTCTGGTTTGGAAATTGGGTGTTTGATTTATGGAAGAAATTGGCAGTTAACACAACAGGCGAGGTTATTTAAGGTGCAGTGCTCAACCTCTCCTCCTACAGATTAGAATAAATTTGGCCGTTTGTCCGTATGGATGAAAATGGACGTAATTTAAAAATTAAAAACATTGAAAAAAAAATTGATATTAAAAAAACCCAGCAGGTTGGGTGGGGTCCTCTGGTCCGTTAGGAGGGCAGGAAGTTCTCCTAAAGTTTCAAAACATCATGAAAACCGTTATTTCAAAGTTTCCTCTCCTAACCTAACAGCCTAAGCCGTAGGACTCAAAACAGAAAACGGGTCAGTACGTCACTTTAGTGAGCAGATTTCATTTAAAATTACGTCCATTTGTGTCTAGTGCGCATACGGCCGAAAAGCGAAGTAATTTTAAGTAAACAGGTTGTTGTGTGTGCGACTAAGTTTGGGTTGGTATAATGGGAGTTGTCTTGTATGGGCCCAAGAACCCTTATGAAGTTTCCGATATTTTTAATTCTTTGTGTTCGTAAGTGTGAGAAATAAGATACAAAGTTAAGAATAACCAGCTCTCCCCACCCACACCAGCACCCCTGCCCCCACCCACACCAGCTCCCCTGCCCCCACCCACACCAGCTCCCCTGCCCCTACCCACACCAGCACCCCTGCCCCCACCCACACCAGCTCCCCTGCCCCCACCCACACCAGCACCCCTGCCCCCACCCACACCAGCTCCCCTGCCCCTACCCACACCAGCACCCCTGCCCCCACCCACACCAGCTCCCCTGCCCCCACCCACACCAGCTCCCCTGCCCCACCCACACCAGCACCC
>WNGS01164858.1:548451-567782 GCA_020271785.1 Procambarus virginalis | reverse complement strand
GTTTACCACATTAAACAGTTCATTACAACCACGTAATACTAGAGTGCTCATACCTTACCACTTCTAACCGGCTTGTTAAATTGTAATTACTCATACAAGACCGGTAAATAGTTGCAGAATGTTGATCAAAGAAAGGGCAATTGAGAAAGTTGCAGGGACTGTAAGACATCGTATAAGACCTGAGGCAGGTTTACATCGGGCAGACAGATAGGAAGTTGTAAACTAAACACAACGCCGAAGATCTGTCAGATATGGACAAGAAAACTCTGCCCTTTCAAATTTCCAAACATGTGAGTGTACAAGTTCATTTAGTAAACTGAGAGAATTCTACTCAACTTGCCTCAATTTGTTGGGTTCTTTCACTCGTAACGTGGTCCCACCCCCCCCCCCCCCGACCTCCTCTTCCTCATTCCACTTCTATTCACTGAGTTGTCTTGAACTCTTCCCTCAATTTACTCTCTCTCTCTCTCTCTCTACTCCTCTCTCTCTCTCTCTCTCTCTCTCTCCGCCTCTCTCCTCTCTCCTCTCTCTCTCCGCTCTCTCTCTCTCTCTCTCTCCTCTCTCTCTCTCTCTCTCTCTCTCTCCTTCATACCATCAACCTAATATTATCAGCACTCTACATTGTCTTCGTCGTTTCTCTCAGCGTCGCTCAGTAACTCCACTCTCTTAACTCAACCTCCCGCACTTCCCAGTGTCATTATCCCTCCTGTGATTCACTCTGTGACCTGCACTCATCCTCTTGTGATTCACTCTAGGACCTGCACTCATCCTCCTGTGATTCACTCTAGGACCTGCACTCAGCTTCCTTTCATGGTGCCGTCAGAGGAACTCTCACTACACTCCGCTGAGTGTGTCGCAACACTCAGAGGAAGAAACACACAAGCAAGACTGATCGTTAAATGTATATATTTGAGTCTGGTAGTTCGTCTCGGTTTTCACGCGATAACCGTTTGAGTGCACTACTTTCAAAGGAATTGGAGGAGGGAAGGTACGAGGAAGAGGAGGAGATAAGGGAATGGAGAGAGGGAGAGGAGAGGAGGGAGGAGAGGAAGGGAATGGAAGAGAGGGAGAGGAGAGAGAAGCGAAGAAGAGGAGTGAGGTTGGTGGATGCATTTGGCAGAAACTTTTTCTCAACACAGAGATAAAATATTTGTTCACAAAAAGTTACTATTGATTATTTTAAAATGTTACTATTATATTATTATACTGGGAAGGGTACCAGCGGCCGCCTCCTGTCCACCACTACCCCCCCCCCTCCCATGCAGTTTCATCTTTGTTATGTTCATGAATCATTTGATTCATGAAATCTTCAATTATTTGTTTTCAAAGATATTGTTTTTCACCCCACACGGTCATCTTCCTGGCTACATATTCAAGAGTTGTATTTTGTTATCATGTGTTGATTACATGAGAGCGCTTACGTCAATTCTGGTCACATATTTTCTTCCTGGTTAATTGTTCACATTATTCATTATGTGTTAATTTCTTTGTGATTTACACACACAAATTAACATATATATTATATATATATATATATATATATATCTATATAATAGAGATATATCTATATAGAATAATATATACACATATATATTATATATTGAGATATATATATTATATATATATATATATATATATTTGTATTAATAGTATAGATATTGATATATGTATATATAGAGTTATATCTATATACGTAATAGAGTATTGTATATATATATATTTATATATATATTTATATAATATATATATATATATATATATATTTATATATCTAATATATTTATATATTATTATTATATCTATTCTATATATAGTATATAGTATCATTATATATATATACTTATATATATATTTATATATAATATAATCTATATATTTATAACTATATATATTTATATTTAGATCTATATTTATATATTTATATCGATATATATATATTTATATATATATTCTATATATATATGTCATATTTTATATAGATATATATTTATATTATATATATATATATAATATATATCTATATCTATTTAATATATATATTTCTTATATATTTATCATATTATTTATATATAGATATATATATATTTATATATATATGTATATATATATAAGTATATCTAATATTTAGGTTGTTGTCAGCTTATGTGGTCACATGTTGTGTGTGTGTCAGCTTATGTGGTCACATGTTGTGTGTGTGTCAGCTTATGTGGTCACGTGGTGTGTGTGTGTCAGATTATGTGGTCACATGTGTGTGTGTCAGATTATGTGGTCACATGTTGTGTGTGTCAGATTATGTGGTCATATGTGTGTGTGTGTCAGATTATGTGGTCACATGTTGTGTGTGTGTCAGATTATGTGATCACATGTTGTGTGTGTGTCAGATTATGTGGTCACATGTTGTGTGTGTGTCAGATTATGTGGTCACATGTTGTGTGTGTCAGATTATGTGGTCACATGTTGTGTGTGTGTCAGATTATGTGGTCACATGTGTGTGTGTGTCAGATTATGTGGTCACATGTTGTGTGTGTCAGATTATGTGGTCACATGTTGTGTGTGTGTCAGATTATGTGGTCACATGTTGTGTCAGACGCTTGCTGTGTCATACTGAAACTCCCTATCAAGCAGGATGGTCCGTCATACAGGGGCGTGTAATAGTTGTTTCCACCGGCGAACATTTTACTGCATTATGCGCATATCCTCAAAAGCACAAGAGTGAATAAAGTAATGGAAAGCTTCAGGCTTCAGGTAACGCTTCAGTCTGCCGGTGGGTAAAGGGAGTAAGTAACGGTCGGCCACGGTAGCGTTGCCTGCTCCAGGCAAGAGCTGTGTCGCACAGTCTGGTGGGTGTTGTGTCTTGACTGTGTACATAGTGTCAGATCTAAACTAATGATGGCTCCATACTAGTGCTTCGAGGCCTTTGAGAGAGTGTAATTTCTCTCCTATCAGACCTGAATGTTTGGAACAACTACCTTGTCTTAACAGCAGAGATGGGCATACCTAGGTGTAGTTCAACTTTATCCTTCTTGTATGCTAATTTGGCTGCAATGTCTGTGTCATCATGATGGGTTATATTTGTGTGAGAGTGTGTCTACATCAAGTTCAAGTTCAAGTATGTTTATTGAGTTAAGCAAGAAATACATCTCAAAGGGATAGAGCAGCTTAGGCTATTTCTACCCCCCTCGTGTGTCTACATAAATTATTCTAAACCCTTTACCTTGTGCAGCGATCATGGCATTTATAATTATCTTATGAGGTCCTTCTTGCCCATCATGCACGAGAAATTTTCATGTGTTTGAATCACAGAAAATTATTCCTCCTCCTGTGTTTTTTTTAGTGTATTGGTAGCTAGTTGTAGTGCAGCTGGTAGGTAGTTGTAGTGCAGCTGGTAGGTAGTTGTAGTGTAGCTGGTAGGTAGTTGTAGTGCAGCTGGTAGGTAGTTGTAGTGCAGCTGGTAGGTAGTTGTAGTGTAGCTGGTAGGTAGTTGTAGTGTAGCTGGTAGGTAGTTGTAGTGCAGCTGGTAGGTAGTTGTAGTGCAGCTGGTAGGTAGTTGTAGTGCAGCTGGTAGGTAGTTGTAGTGCAGCTGGTAGCTAGTTGTAGTGTAGCTGGTAGGTAGTTGTAGTGCAGCTGGTAGGTAGTTGTAGTGCAGCTGGTAGGTAGTTGTAGTGTAGCTGGTAGGTAGTTGTAGTGCAGCTGGTAGCTACTTGTAGTGCAGCTGGTGGCTAGTTGTAGTGCAGCTGGTAGGTAGTTGTAGTGCAGCTGGTGGCTAGTTGTAGTGCAGCTGGTAGGTAGTTGTAGTGCAGCTGGTAGCTAGTTGTAGTGCAGCTGGTAGGTAGTTGTAGTGCAGCTGGTAGCTAGTTGTAGTGCAGCTGGTAGCTACTTGTAGTGCAGCTGGTAGCTAGTTGTAGTGCAGCTGGTAGGTAGTTGTAGTGCAGCTGGTAGGTAGTTGTAGTGCAGCTGGTAGGTAGTTGTAGTGCAGCTGGTAGGTAGTTGTAGTGCAGCTGGTAGGTAGTTGTAGTGCAGCTGGTAGCTACTTGTAGTGCAGCTGGTAGCTAGTTGTAGTGCAGCTGGTAGCTACTTGTAGTGCAGCTGGTGGCTACTTGTAGTGCAGCTGGTAGGTAGTTGTAGTGCAGCTGGTAGGTAGTTGTAGTGCAGCTGGTAGGTAGTTGTAGTGCAGCTGGTAGCTATTGTAGTGCAGCTGGTAGCTACTTGTAGTGCAGCTGGTAGGTAGTTGTAGTGCAGCTGGTAGGTAGTTGTAGTGCAGCTGGTAGGTAGTTGTAGTGCAGCTGGTAGATAGTTGTAGTGCAGCTGGTAGCTACTTGTAGTGCAGCTGGTAGCTACTTGTAGTGCAGCTGGTAGATAGTTGTAGTGCAGCTGGTAGCTACTTGTAGTGCAGCTGGTAGGTAGTTGTAGTGCAGCTGGTAGGTAGTTGTAGTGCAGCTGGTAGCTACTTGTAGTGCAGCTGGTAGCTACTTGTAGTGCAGCTGGTAGCTAGTTGTAGTGCAGCTGGTAGCTACTTGTAGTGCAGCTGGTAGCTAGTTGTAGTGCAGCTGGTAGCTACTTGTAGTGCAGCTGGTAGGTAGTTGTAGTGCAGCTGGTAGCTAGTTGTAGTGCAGCTGGTAGGTAGTTGTAGTGCAGCTGGTAGCTACTTGTAGTGCAGCTGGTAGGTAGTTGTAGTGCAGCTGGTAGGTAGTTGTAGTGCAGCTGGTAGCTAGTTGTAGTGCAGCTGGTAGCTAGTTGTAGTGCAGCTGGTAGCTACTTGTAGTGCAGCTGGTAGCTACTTGTAGTGCAGCTGGTAGGTAGTTGTAGTGCAGCTGGTAGCTACTTGTAGTGCAGCTGGTAGGTAGTTGTAGTGCAGCTGGTAGCTACTTGTAGTGCAGCTGGTAGCTAGTTGTAGTGCAGCTGGTAGCTACTTGTAGTGCAGCTGGTAGGTAGTTGTAGTGCAGCTGGTAGGTAGTTGTAGTGCAGCTGGTAGGTAGTTGTAGTGCAGCTGGTAGGTAGTTGTAGTGCAGCTGGTAGATAGTTGTAGTGCAGCTGGTAGCTACTTGTAGTGCAGCTGGTAGGTAGTTGTAGTGCAGCTGGTAGGTAGTTGTAGTGCAGCTGGTAGGTAGTTGTAGTGCAGCTGGTAGGTAGTTGTAGTGCAGCTGGTGGCTAGTTGTAGTGCAGCTGGTAGGTAGTTGTAGTGCAGCTGGTAGCTAGTTGTAGTGCAGCTGGTAGCTACTTGTAGTGCAGCTGGTAGGTAGTTGTAGTGCAGCTGGTAGCTAGTTGTAGTGCAGCTGGTGGCTACTTGTAGTGCAGCTGGTAGGTAGTTGTAGTGCAGCTGGTAGCTAGTTGTAGTGCAGCTGGTAGCTAGTTGTAGTGCAGCTGGTAGGTAGTTGTAGTGCAGCTGGTAGCTACTTGTAGTGCAGCTGGTAGGTAGTTGTAGTGCAGCTGGTAGCTAGTTGTAGTGCAGCTGGTAGGTAGTTGTAGTGCAGCTGGTAGCTAGTTGTAGTGCAGCTGGTAGCTAGTTGTAGTGCAGCTGGTAGGTAGTTGTAGTGCAGCTGGTAGCTAGTTGTAGTGCAGCTGGTAGCTACTTGTAGTGCAGCTGGTGGCTACTTGTAGTGCAGCTGGTAGGTAGTTGTAGTGCAGCTGGTAGCTACTTGTAGTGCAGCTGGTAGCTAGTTGTAGTGCAGCTGGTAGGTAGTTGTAGTGCAGCTGGTGGCTAGTTGTAGTGCAGCTGGTAGCTACTTGTAGTGCAGCTGGTAGGTAGTTGTAGTGCAGCTGGTGGCTAGTTGTAGTGCAGCTGGTAGCTACTTGTAGTGCAGCTGGTAGGTAGTTGTAGTGCAGCTGGTAGCTACTTGTAGTGCAGCTGGTAGGTAGTTGTAGTGCAGCTGGTAGGTAGTTGTAGTGCAGCTGGTAGGTAGTTGTAGTGCAGCTGGTAGGTAGTTGTAGTGCAGCTGGTGGCTAGTTGTAGTGCAGCTGGTGGCTACTTGTAGTGCAGCTGGTAGGTAGTTGTAGTGCAGCTGGTAGGTGGTTGTAGTGCAGCTGGTAGGTAGTTGTAGTGCAGCTGGTAGCTAGTTGTAGTGCAGCTGGTAGCTAGTTGTAGTGCAGCTGGTAGGTAGTTGTAGTGCAGCTGGTAGCTACTTGTAGTGCAGCTGGTAGCTACTTGTAGTGCAGCTGGTAGATAGTTGTAGTGCAGCTGGTAGATAGTTGTAGTGCAGCTGGTAGCTACTTGTAGTGCAGCTGGTAGCTACTTGTAGTGCAGCTGGTAGGTAGTTGTAGTGCAGCTGGTAGCTACTTGTAGTGCAGCTGGTAGATAGTTGTAGTGCAGCTGGTAGCTACTTGTAGTGCAGCTGGTAGCTACTTGTAGTGCAGCTGGTAGCTAGTTGTAGTGCAGCTGGTAGGTAGTTGTAGTGCAGCTGGTAGCTAGTTGTAGTGCAGCTGGTAGCTAGTTGTAGTGCAGCTGGTAGGTAGTTGTAGTGCAGCTGGTAGGTAGTTGTAGTGCAGCTGGTAGATAGTTGTAGTGCAGCTGGTAGCTACTTGTAGTGCAGCTGGTAGGTAGTTGTAGTGCAGCTGGTAGCTAGTTGTAGTGCAGCTGGTAGGTAGTTGTAGTGCAGCTGGTAGCTAGTTGTAGTGCAGCTGGTGGCTAGTTGTAGTGCAGCTGGTAGGTAGTTGTAGTGCAGCTGGTAGCTAGTTGTAGTGCAGCTGGTAGGTAGTTGTAGTGCAGCTGGTAGCTAGTTGTAGTGCAGCTGGTAGCTAGTTGTAGTGTAGCTGGTAGCTAGTTGTAGTGCAGCTGGTAGCTAGTTGTAGTGCAGCTGGTAGGTAGTTGTAGTGCAGCTGGTAGCTAGTTGTAGTGCAGCTGGTAGATAGTTGTAGTGCAGCTGGTAGGTAGTTGTAGTGCAGCTGGTAGGTAGTTGTAGTGCAGCTGGTAGCTACTTGTAGTGCAGCTGGTAGATAGTTGTAGTGCAGCTGGTAGCTAGTTGTAGTGCAGCTGGTAGGTAGTTGTAGTGCAGCTGGTAGGTAGTTGTAGTGCAGCTGGTAGATAGTTGTAGTGCAGCTGGTAGCTACTTGTAGTGCAGCTGGTAGGTAGTTGTAGTGCAGCTGGTAGATAGTTGTAGTGCAGCTGGTGGCTACTTGTAGTGCAGCTGGTAGCTAGTTGTAGTGCAGCTGGTGGCTACTTGTAGTGCAGCTGGTAGGTAGTTGTAGTGCAGCTGGTGGCTACTTGTAGTGCAGCTGGTAGGTAGTTGTAGTGCAGCTGGTAGGTAGTTGTAGTGCAGCTGGTGGCTACTTGTAGTGCAGCTGGTGGCTAGTTGTAGTGCAGCTGGTAGGTAGTTGTAGTGCAGCTGGTAGGTAGTTGTAGTGCAGCTGGTAGGTAGTTGTAGTGCAGCTGGTAGCTACTTGTAGTGTAGCTGGTAGGTAGTTGTAGTGCAGCTGGTAGCTAGTTGTAGTGCAGCTGGTAGCTACTTGTAGTGCAGCTGGTAGATAGTTGTAGTGCAGCTGGTAGCTACTTGTAGTGCAGCTGGTAGCTACTTGTAGTGCAGCTGGTAGGTAGTTGTAGTGCAGCTGGTAGGTAGTTGTAGTGCAGCTGGTAGGTAGTTGTAGTGCAGCTGGTGGCTAGTTGTAGTGCAGCTGGTAGCTACTTGTAGTGCAGCTGGTAGGTAGTTGTAGTGCAGCTGGTAGCTACTTGTAGTGCAGCTGGTAGCTACTTGTAGTGCAGCTGGTAGCTACTTGTAGTGCAGCTGGTAGCTACTTGTAGTGCAGCTGGTAGCTACTTGTAGTGCAGCTGGTAGGTAGTTGTAGTGCAGCTGGTAGCTACTTGTAGTGCAGCTGGTAGGTAGTTGTAGTGCAGCTGGTAGATAGTTGTAGTGCAGCTGGTAGGTAGTTGTAGTGCAGCTGGTAGATAGTTGTAGTGCAGCTGGTAGGTAGTTGTAGTGCAGCTGGTAGCTAGTTGTAGTGCAGCTGGTAGGTAGTTGTAGTGCAGCTGGTAGCTAGTTGTAGTGCAGCTGGTAGCTAGTTGTAGTGCAGCTGGTAGCTAGTTGTAGTGCAGCTGGTAGCTAGTTGTAGTGCAGCTGGTAGCTAGTTGTAGTGCAGCTGGTAGGTAGTTGTAGTGCAGCTGGTAGCTAGTTGTAGTGCAGCTGGTAGATAGTTGTAGTGCAGCTGGTAGATAGTTGTAGTGCAGCTGGTAGGTAGTTGTAGTGCAGCTGGTAGCTACTTGTAGTGCAGCTGGTAGGTAGTTGTAGTGCAGCTGGTAGGTAGTTGTAGTGCAGCTGGTAGGTAGTTGTAGTGCAGCTGGTAGCTACTTGTAGTGCAGCTGGTAGGTAGTTGTAGTGCAGCTGGTAGCTACTTGTAGTGCAGCTGGTAGCTACTTGTAGTGCAGCTGGTAGCTACTTGTAGTGCAGCTGGTAGCTACTTGTAGTGCAGCTGGTAGCTACTTGTAGTGCAGCTGGTAGCTACTTGTAGTGCAGCTGGTAGGTAGTTGTAGTGCAGCTGGTAGCTACTTGTAGTGCAGCTGGTAGGTAGTTGTAGTGCAGCTGGTAGATAGTTGTAGTGCAGCTGGTAGGTAGTTGTAGTGCAGCTGGTAGATAGTTGTAGTGCAGCTGGTAGGTAGTTGTAGTGCAGCTGGTAGCTACTTGTAGTGCAGCTGGTAGGTAGTTGTAGTGCAGCTGGTAGCTACTTGTAGTGCAGCTGGTAGCTACTTGTAGTGCAGCTGGTAGCTACTTGTAGTGCAGCTGGTAGGTAGTTGTAGTGCAGCTGGTAGGTAGTTGTAGTGCAGCTGGTAGGTAGTTGTAGTGCAGCTGGTAGCTACTTGTAGTGCAGCTGGTAGCTACTTGTAGTGCAGCTGGTAGCTACTTGTAGTGCAGCTGGTAGGTAGTTGTAGTGCAGCTGGTAGCTACTTGTAGTGCAGCTGGTAGGTAGTTGTAGTGCAGCTGGTAGCTAGTTGTAGTGCAGCTGGTAGATAGTTGTAGTGCAGCTGGTAGATAGTTGTAGTGCAGCTGGTAGGTAGTTGTAGTGCAGCTGGTAGCTACTTGTAGTGCAGCTGGTAGGTAGTTGTAGTGCAGCTGGTAGCTACTTGTAGTGCAGCTGGTAGGTAGTTGTAGTGCAGCTGGTAGCTAGTTGTAGTGCAGCTGGTAGCTAGTTGTAGTGCAGCTGGTAGATAGTTGTAGTGCAGCTGGTAGATAGTTGTAGTGCAGCTGGTAGATAGTTGTAGTGCAGCTGGTAGGTAGTTGTAGTGCAGCTGGTAGCTACTTGTAGTGCAGCTGGTAGGTAGTTGTAGTGCAGCTGGTAGGTAGTTGTAGTGCAGCTGGTAGGTAGTTGTAGTGCAGCTGGTAGCTAGTTGTAGTGCAGCTGGTAGATAGTTGTAGTGCAGCTGGTAGCTACTTGTAGTGCAGCTGGTAGCTACTTGTAGTGCAGCTGGTTCTGTTTGTGAAGAGTTCATCCAGCTGTTTAACCTGACAAGGTGACACTGATGATCTGTGTTCAAATATTGTTTCTGTAAATAATAATTAGGTATTATTTACAATAGGCTGCTGCAGTGCGTCATGTTAATGACTGTATTGATCCATCAGAGTAGACACAGTGCGTACTGAGGTCTTAGCTTCTCACTTAGCTAGTGAGGCCATTGTTCTATATATACCATAATTTTTTTATTAATACACGAGGTACATCTGCATTAGTGCAGCTGCCCTAGACTATATGAAGTGGAGTACAGTGTGTCAAAAAAGCTAACTAGGTGATGCTAAGAAATCCCCATCACACAGGATGGTTAGTCATACAGAGGCATGTGATAAGCAGTCTGCACTGGCAGACTCCGGATGCATTTTGAGGGTATCATCAACACAAGATTGAATAAGGTAGCAGTGGTAATAAAGGTCCCCATCTCGCAGGATGGTTAGTCATACAGGGCCATATGTTTAGTAGCCTGCACTGGCAAATTTTGGGTACACTGTGAGGATATCTTCAAGAATACGAGAGTGAATAAAGTAATTGCAAAGCTCCAGGTACCTCATGCCAACTGGTCTGAAAGGTCTAATAACTGGGCATTCAGTGATGTAGTGCGGGAGATCGTGCCGTAGTTCCTGCTCACAGAGTTTGCAACTGGAGTGCTCAGGATTGGGAGATCCGTCACCTGCAGCCACCTGCCACAGGTAACGGTAACCCAACCTGATCCTTGCAACCACTGTGTCGCACAGTCTAGTGGACGTTTTGTGCTGCCCATAGATGTAGGTTTCAGATCTGAACAAATCATAACTTTTTATACTAGTACTTTCAGGTCGTTGGGAGTCAGTAAGTTCTTTGCTATCAGATCTGAGTGCTTGGACCAATACAGTTTTGACAGCAGAGATGGGGATACCTAGATCTAAGTCAGCTTCAAACTTGTTACACGCTAATTTGGCTGCAATGTCTGTCTCATTATGATGGGTTATATTTGTGTGTGAAGGTATCCATATAAAGGAGATTCGAGACCCTTTACTCTGTGCAGCAATTAGGTCATTTATAATTGGGAGTATGAGGTTCTTGCTGTCGATCTTCCAAGAGAAGTTTTCAATTGCTTGAAGAGCAGACTTTGAATCACAGAATATTATTCCTCCTCCAATGTTTTTAGTGTACTCGTAGCTAGTTGTAATGCTGCTAGTTGTGCTTGTGTGGAGGTCAGCCAGTTGTTTAACCTGACACTGTCAGTCTTTGTGCAATATACCACTAATGTCGCTCCCTCCGTGATATAAACCTACGGATATATACTCTCGCGTTTCACATACTTTTTCTCGCCCTGATTTTCGTTTTCAGTTCCAAATTTTTGTTTTCCAGTCAGCAAATTTCCTCCCCGTTATATATTTTTAGATTTCTTTTACAATTTTATGTCTCATTCTTTCTATAAATATATAAAAGTCTTTCGCTTTATAGGTTTTATATAGGCCCTTGCCCCATCAATTCCTTTACCGATGGAAAGCTATCAAATACTTAAGGATTTGGTTCACTGATATATTTTCGACATCTTATTTAATTTTTGAGTGTTGAGGAAGGCCAAAAGTGCGTATGATAACGTGAGCGTGTCCCGAGGGCAGACGAGGAGAGGACCGGTGCCATGAGCTGCATGGTCTTAAGCACAGGCAGAGACCAAAGTCACTCCATAATAAAGTTTACATAGTTAAGCAGCAAGGTAGAGAGATAAGACAGTCTTGATTAGCGACCTCGCGTCAAATTTGAAGTGGTTTTGTTTAACCAGAAGCGTTGGAAGTTGGGAAACTTGCCGATACTATCGTGACTTATGCTCACTTCGGTGAGCGTAATTTCACTAAAGGATCTGAGCTTTGACGATGTTGACGATTGCATTAAGTATGATGACAGGTTGACCTGTAGCCTCTCACTCTTGTCTGAACACCATAAACAGGTTGAACATTTCCTCGTGCACCCGTGACCGTCAGCCAGCCGGCAAGAACTGGGCGCACCAGTATGGGGTTTTCTTCTTAATGATAATGTTCTTAACGTTATTGATAACAAATACGTGTGACTTCCCCCAGACGTGTACCGGGAGCCGGAGCCCAGCAGGGCCTCAGTGGTGGGCGGGTGCGGCCCTCGGCACCATGAGACACCACACTGCTAATTTAAGACATACAACACATTTATGTATGATGGTTCTCAAGATGATTGAGATCACACAAATAATGCAGCTGCTGTAACACCAACAACAACAACAACAACATGTGGACGCGCACACCGACGGCTGCACCACTCAGGAAGGACCAAGTGCACATAACGAGATGCAGGCGTCATAAACCTGCAGGTTATTCGTCCTGGGTAAATAATCGCGCGTCACCACAGTTTACACGTTCCTTCCTAACTCAGCCTCCACGACCTGGGCTGGTTGAGGCGGGACACTCTGCAGTTATCCGGGTCTCCCAATCCGCTCACTCTTATTGGTGTTACAGTTTCATCTCCACGCGTCTTAAGTAAATTTTTAATACATTATGTAAAACAACATAACGAAACCAGTTCCACTGCAACCATACTCCAGCATTTGTTAGTGCTCCTAATATATATTGAATTCAATTCAGTGGTTGATGTAGAATGCTATAAACTCCATGGAAAGTTACTGTAGAGGGTGACAAGTTGCCTGGCATTGTGTACCATGAGACCACACTCGTAAAGAGGTAAAGTGTGTGTGTGTGTGTGTGTGTGTGTGTGTGTGTGTGTGTGTGTGTGTGTGTGTGTGTGTGTGTGTGTGCGCGCGCGAGGTCTGGTACAGAGGCAGGACCGTCCTGAGAGCACCCAGACCTGCCCCAGTACGATGCTCCGTGCAGCCTCCCCAAGAAGCTACACACAACAGCATGCAAGCATCACTGAACCATGGGAGCTGTGTCAGAAGTGACCCACAGCTGGTATGGTCTAATGCTTTAACATTAGATACAACAAAGGACTCAAACGGCAGTAGAGTTAAAAAAGGCACCAGGTACAACCTTACTCTCTCGTAGTCACTCTTAGGTAAACGCACACACACACACACACGCACACACACACACACACACACACACACACACACACACACACACACACACACACACACACACACACACACACACACACACACACACACACACATACGTTTAACGCCTCTAGTCCCTCTTCGTAACTCTTGTTATTCAGTTCTGTAAGCCATGCTACAAAATGGCTCCCGGAAGTGAAAAACAAAAGTTACGAGGAGAGACTAGAGACATTAAACATGTCAAAGCTAGAAGAGAGAATAAAAAATGGTGATATGATCACCTCTTACAAAATACTACTAGGAATCGTCCAAATTGACAAAGAGGAATTCCTGAAACCAGCAACTTCACAAACAAGAGGACACAGATTCCAGCTTAAGGAAACAGAGGTGCCGACAATATATTAGATAGTTTTCTTTTGCAAACAGCTTACTACATCCGTCTACCACTGTAAGTGAGGAGGTGGTATAGTGGTAGAGTATGCGACTTAGCAATGCCATGGTCGTAGGTTCGCGCCCACCTATACCCCCCTTAGTGTATTTTCTCAGTGTTGTGACAAGTTACACAGACTATCATTTTATCTCTGTAATGTTGCACGAGTCACTAGTGACGGGAAAGTTGGGCAGCTGTTGCAACACGGTGGGTATGGCACCAGTACACAACAGTGACGACCACGGTGGGTATGGCACCAGTACACAACAGTGACGACCACGGTGGGTATGGCACCAGTACACAACAGTGACGACATGAACAAATTATTATCTATACCAGTGTCGCCAACAACCATTTCTGCTAAGTACGGGAAAAGAGATATTAGTGAGGCATGTAGAGTTCATTAGGTATGTATAATGGTGCTTAAACATGGCCTTAGAGAAGGTTGTGCGCAATGAACCTATTTGTGGAGTGCCAGAAATCTTTGGACTCGGTTCTGCACAAGAGGTTACTATACACTAGGAGGCAGGCGGAGGTAACTAGAAGAGTGCTGAACTAGGTGACACTAGTAACAGACACTAGGCGATGCTGTAGTGAGGTGGCAAGACGTTGACCTGCCGTAGGGTAACAGTGGAGATCTGCAAGAAACGGTGTTTGAACCCATACTATTCCTAACTATCTAACTAGGGGAGTAGATTCCCTACATAGCCATACTTTTCCACCGTCCATAATTAGCGAGGAGAGTCGAGACAAATGAGGATCGTAAAATATTGAAAGAAGAGAGAGAAGCTTCAGAGTTGGAGAGATGGCTACTTGATTTCAAAACCAGTAAGTGTAAGGTGATATAAATGGAAACAGATGAGGAGACCAGAAGGACAGTGTACAACCGAGAATTTCCTTACTTAAACGAGTATAAGAAAATATCTGGAAGATATAACTTCAAGTTTAGCTCCGGACGCACCATATAAATATAATAACTTCATCAGCATACTCTTAACTGGCTAACATCAGAAAAGTATTCAGGAATTAACAAAAAGGGATATTCAGGTAACTACAAACCACCTACATGAGACTATTCATCATGTATGCAGCCCCATCGTGAAGCCGTCGTCTCAAAAAGTACAAAATAATACTTTAAAGGGTACTGAGGTACGTAACGAGGCCTTGCTCTACAGTTACGACGTATGTATGAAGAAAGGCTGAAAGAGCTAGGCCTAACGTCGTTATAAAAGAGGAGAGAGAGAGAGAGAGAGAGAGAGAGAGAGAGAGAGAGAGAGAGAGAGAGGAAACACGAGAGAACATGCACAAAATAGAGGAATTGAGAGGGTTGAAAAAATAAACATTTCACAATTTATATCAATAGAATAAGAGGGCATGAGCGGAAGCCTGAGAAACAGATGAGCAGCGCAGTCTTAAAATATTTTTTACATTTTATTTCAGAATAAAACTGCAGGAAGATGAAAGGAGTTAAAGGAGGGAGGGAGTAGAAGGTTCCACCACACTTGCTCCATTGATAATATCAACAGTAAACATGACAGAGAGAGAGGTTGCGAGTCAGTGCACTAAACAACCGCAGACCGGCATGCCGGCGTGCAATATTTGTACCTCGAGTCTGAAGGTACAAATAGTTGAGTACAAACAGGTAAAACCTGCACGAGCGCAAAACACCAGCGCGCGCGCGCCCGATATCCCTCAACGTTAGTTAACGAGCCACATAAACATTGGTGCTAAGAGCAATGTTGGGCTTTTATCTCAACGGAAGTGGCCGTAGCTCATGTGTTGGTGGTGGTGCTCCGCCCCCCCTTGTACACCCCAGTTGTCTTGGGCCCTCTTGCTCACTACACCTGTGTTCCTCCCTCGCTCACTACACCTGTGTTCCACCCTTGCTCACTACACCTGTGTTCCACTCTTGCTCACTACACCTGTGTTCCTCCCTCGCTCACTACACCTGTGTTCCTCCCTTGCTCACTACACCTGTGTTCCTCCCTCGCTCACTACACCCGTGTTCCTCCCTTGCTCACTACACCTGTGTTCCTCCCTCGCTCACTACACCTGTGTTCCACCCTTGCTCACTACACCTGTGTTCCTCCCTCGCTCACTACACCTGTGTTCCTCCCTTGCTCACTACACCTGTGTTCCTCCCTCGCTCACTACACCTGTGTTCCACCCTTGCTCACTACACCTGTGTTCCACCCTTGCTCACTACACCTGTGTTCCTCCCTCGCTCACTACACCTGTGTTCCACCCTCTTGCTCACTACACCTGTGTTCCTCCCTTGCTCACTACACCTGTGTTCCACCCTTGCTCACTACACCTGTGTTCCTCCCTCGCTCACTACACCTGTGTTCCACCCTCTTGCTCACTACACCTGTGTTCCACCCTTGCTCACTACACCTGTGTTCCTCCCTCGCTCACTACACCTGTGTTCCACCCTTGCTCACTACACCTGTGTTCCAGCCTTGCTCACTACACCTGTGTTCCACCCTTGCTCACTACACCTGTGTTCCTCCCTCTTGCTCACTACACCTGTGTTCCACCCTCGCTCACTACACCTGTGTTCCTCCCTCGCTCACTACACCTGTGTTCCACCCTTGCTCAAAACACCTGTGTTCCACCCTTGCTCACTACACCTGTGTTCCACCCTTGCTCACTACACCTGTGTTCCTCCCTCTTGCTCACTACACCTGTGTTCCACCCTCGCTCACTACACCTGTGTTCCTCCCTCGCTCACTACACCTGTGTTCCACCCTTGCTCACTACACCTGTGTTCCACCCTTGCTCACTACACCTGTGTTCCACCCTTGCTCACTACACCTGTGTTCCTCCCTCTTGCTCACTACACCTGTGTTCCACCCTCGCTCACTACACCTGTGTTCCTCCCTCGCTCACTACACCTGTGTTCCACCCTTGCTCACTACACCTGTGTTCCACCCTTGCTCACTACACCTGTGTTCCACTCTTGCTCACTACACCTGTGTTCCTCCCTCGCTCACTACACCTGTGTTCCTCCCTCGCTCACTACACCTGTGTTCCACCCTCGCTCACTACACCTGTGTTCCTCCCTCGCTCACTACACCTGTGTTCCACCCTCGCTCACTACACCTGTGTTCCACCCTCGCTCACTACACCTGTGTTCCACCCTTGCTCACTACACCTGTGTTCCACCCTCGCTCACTACACCTGTGTTCCACCCTTGCTCACTACACCTGTGCTCCACCCTTGCTCACTACACCTGTGTTCCACCCTTGCTCACTACACCTGTGTTCCACCCTTGCTCACTACACCTGTGTTCCACCCTTGCTCACTACACCTGTGTTCCTCCCTCGCTCACTACACCTGTGTTCCACCCTTGCTCACTACACTGGCCTGGGAGAGGCTGGCCTCTCCCAGGCCAGCCTCTCCCACGCCAGCCTCTCCCAGGCCAGCCCCTCCCAGGCCAGCCTCTCCCAGGCCAGCCTCTCCCAGGCTATCCTCTCCCAGGCCATCCTCTCCCAGGCCATCCTCTCCCAGGCCAGCCTCTCCCAGGCCAGCCTCTCCCAGGCCAGCCTCTCCCAGGCCAGCCTCTCCCACGCCAGCCTCTCCCACCTCTTCTTTTCCACCAAAGTTAATGGAAATGGTAATGAGTGGGTGTCTGGCTCCCAGCACAGGCCGGCCACCTCCCACGGCTCGTGGCTTTACCTTCCTCTCTCTTCCTCTTAACACACCTTCACCTCTTCCTTCACACACCGTCACCTCTTCCTTCACACACCGTCACCTCTTCCTTCACACACCGTCACCTCTTCCTTCACACACCGTCACCTCTTTCTTCACACACCGTCACCTCTTCCTTCACACACCGTCACCTCTTCCTTCACACACCGTCACCTCTTTCTTCACACACCGTCACCTCTTTCTTCACACACCTTCACCTCTTTCTTCACACACCTTCACCTCTTTCTTCACACACCGTCACCTCTTCCTTCACACACCTTCACCTCTTCCTTCACACACCGTCACCTCTTCCTTCACACACCGTCACCTCTTCCTTCACACACCGTCACCTCTTCCTTCACACACCGTCACCTCTTCCTTCACACACCGTCACCTCTTCCTTCACACACCGTCACCTCTTCCTTCACACACCGTCACCTCTTCCTTCACACACCTTCACCTCTTCCTTCACACACCGTCACCTCTTCCTTCACACACCGTCACCTCTTCCTTCACACACCGTCACCTCCTCGGCTACATCCTGTGAGTGTCCACATGTAAGATATATTCACACAGAGCGAGAGGGCGGGCGCGTGTTTATCAAGAATATTCATAATATTGTATAATTTGTGAGTTATGCCTGGCCTGGCGCCTGGCATACCTCCCTCCAGCCCCTGCATTCCTAACATATCTAGCCGTATGCGCTCTCATATATGTGTATATATATATATATATATATATATATATATATATATATATATATATATATATATATATATATATATATATATATATAATATAGATTTTATAAGCTATATTGCACTCGTATAAAGAATATTTAATGTCAAGTAATCTGGGGATATAATTATTGAGTCACCGTGAAACTAATCCCTTCCATTTTATCTGACGTGGCTTTTACCAAATATAATATTTCCATCTTACCGCATCACCGGGATCTTTTTAGTACCTGGATTGTACCTGGATGAGGTTCTGGGAGTTCTTCTACTCCCCAAGCCCGGTCTAGGGCCAGGCTTGATTTGTGAGAGTTTGGTCCACCAGGCTGTTGCTTGGAGCGGCCCGCAGGCCCACATACCCATCACAGCCCGGTTGGTCCGGCACTCCTTGAAGAAAACCATCTAGTTTCCTCTTGAAGATGTCCACGGTTGTTCCGGCAATATTTCTTATGCTCGCTGGGAGGACGTTGAACAACCGTGGACCTCTGATGTTTATACAGTGCTCTCTGATTGTGCTTATGGCACCTCTGCTCTTCACTGGTTCTATTCTGCATTTTCTTCCATATCGTTCACTCCAGTACGTTGTTATTTTACTGTGTAGATTAGGGACCTGGCCCTCCAGTATTTTTCATGAGTATATTATTTGGTATATCTCTCGTCTCCTTTCTATTGAGTACATTTGGAGAGCTTTGAGTCGATCCCAATAATTTAGGTGTTTTATCGTGTCTATGTATGCCTTATATCCTGTATTCCCTCTAGTTCAGCAACCTCTTCTGCTCTGAAGGGGGAAGTGTGTACTGAGCAGTACTCAAGACGGGACAACACAAGTGACTTGATGAGTACAACCACTGTGATGGGATCCCTGGATTTGACTATCAACTACAACTGTCCTCGTACCACCAGCACCACCGTGATGGTGGCCCAACTACATTGATATGTCCCAACAATATACATAAAAAATGAAGATTTATGTCATCCATAATACACACACACACGTAATTATTGATGTATTCTTGAATGAGATATGTAGGGTGTTAGCATGAGGGGGGGGGTTGGAGTGGGTGTAAGGGCGTGGTGTGTGAGAGGGAGTGTGTGAGGGTGGGTGTGGTGCCAGGGAGTGTGTGAGGGTGGGTGTGGTGCCAGGGAGGGTGTGAGGGGTGGGTGTGGTGCCAGGGAGTGTGAGGGTGGGTGTGGTGCCAGGGAGTGTGAGGGTGGGTGTGGTGCCAGGGAGTGTGAGGGTGGGTGTGGTGCCAGGGAGTGTGTGAGGGTGGGTGTGGTGCCAGGGAGTGTGAGGGTGGGTGTGGTGCCAGGGAGTGTGTGAGGGTGGGTGTGGTGCCAGGGAGTGTGTGAGGGTGGGTGTGGTGCCAGGGTGTGTGAGGGGTGGGTGTGGTGCCAGGGAGTGTGAGGGGTGGGTGTGGTGCCAGGGAGTGTGAGGGGTGGGTGTGGTGCCAGGGAGTGTGTGAGGGTGGGTGTGGTGCCAGGAAGTGTGAGTGGTGGGTGTGGTGCCAGGGAGTGTGAGGGGTGGGTGTGGTGCCAGGGAGTGTGAGGGGTGGGTGTGGTGCCAGGGAGTGTGAGGGGTGGGTGTGGTGCCAGGGAGTGTGAGGGGTGGGTGTGGTGCCAGGGAGTGTGAGGGGTGGGTGTGGTGCCAGGGTGTGTGAGGGTGGGTGTGGTGCCAGGGAGTGTGTGAGGGTGGGTGTGGTGCCAGGGAGTGTGTGAGGGTGGGTGTGGTGCCAGGGAGTGTGAGGGTGGGTGTGGTGCCAGGGTGTGTGAGGGGTGGGTGTGGTGCCAGGGAGTGTGTGAGGGTGGGTGTGGTGCCAGGGAGTGTGTGAGGGTGGGTGTGGTGCCAGGGAGTGTGAGGGTGGGTGTGGTGCCAGGGAGTGTGAGGGTGGGTGTGGTGCCAGGGTGTATGTGAGGGTGGGTGTGGTGCCAGGGAGTGTGAGGGGTGGGTGTGGTGCCAGGGAGTGTGAGGGTGGGTGTGGTGCCAGGTAGTGTGTGAGGGTGGGTGTGGTGCCAGGGAGTG
>WNGS01164858.1:501613-531978 GCA_020271785.1 Procambarus virginalis | reverse complement strand
TGAGGGGGTTTGATAAATGAAAAGAGTAAAATAGGGAGAGGCGGTAGGGGAGGAAGAGGGGAGGGAGAATGAGGAATGCGTGCGATAGGAAAGGGGGAAACAGTGATAGTAGGAAAACAGCTGTCAAGGATTTGGGAATAATGATGTCGACGACCTAACGTTTAGGGAGCATAACCAAGCAAGTATTGCGTCAGTCAGAAAAATGATAGGATGGATTACGATAAACTCAAGTCCAGAGATCCCATCACAATGGTTGTACTCTTCAAATCACTTGTGTTGTCCCGTATGAGTACTGCTCGGTACTCACTTCCACCTTCAGAGCAGGAGAGATTGCTGAAATAGAGGGAATACAGAGAACATATACGGCACGCATAGACGCGAGATAAGCACTAAATGATTGGGATCGACTCAAGCTCTCCAAATGTACTCACTAGAAAGGAGACGAGAGAGATATCAATAATATACACATGGAAAATACTGGAGGGCCAGGTCCCAAATCTGCACAGTAAAATAACAACGTACTAGAGTGAACGACATGGAATGAAAATGCAGAATAGACCCGTGAAGAGCCAGAGGTGCCATGGGCACAATCAGAGAACACTGTATAAACATCAGAGGTCCGCGGTTGTTCAACGTCCTCCCAGCGAGCATCAGAAATATTACAGGAACAACCGTGGACATCTTCAAGAGGAAACTAGATTGTTTCCTTCAAGGAGTGCCGGACCAACCGAGCTATGGTGGGTATGTGGCCTGCGGGAGCTCCAAGCAACTGCCTGGTGGACCAAACTCTCACGAACCAAAGTCAGTCTGGCCTCGGACCGGGCTTGGGGAGTAGAACAACTCCCAGAACCCCATCAACCGGTATCAACCAGGGAATGAATTCTCCGCAATACTATTCATCAGTGATGAACCAGGAGGAGTGAGGTCAGTGGTTGAGAGTGGCAGCACTCGGACTCTTATCTAAGAGCTCTTATGAGGGAAGGTGCGCCGCTACCTTTCACACTGACCAAGCCAGCCAACCAGCCAGCCACCTGACCAAGCCAGCCGGCCATCAACCTGACCAAGCCAGCCAGCCAGCCTCCTGACCAAGCAGCCAGTCAGCCTCCTGACCAAGCCAGCCAGCCAGACACCTGACCAAGCCAGCCAGCCACCTGACCAAGCCAGCCAGCCATCAACCTGACCAAGCCAGCCAGCCATCCACCCTGACCATGCCAGCCAGCCAGCCTCCTGACCAAGCCAGCCAGCCAGTCAGCCACCTGACCAAGCCAGCCAGCCAGTCAGCCACCTGACCAAGCCAGCCAGCCAGCCAGCCACCTGACCAAGCCAGCCAGCCAGCCAGCCACCTGACCAAGCCAGCCAGCCAGCCACCTGACCAAGCCAGCCAACCAGCCAGCCACCTGACCAAGCCAGCCAACCAGCCAGCCACCTGACCAAGCCAACCAGCCAGCCACCTGACCAAGCCAACCAGCCAGCCACCTGACCCAGCCAGCCAGCCACCTGACCAAGCCAGCCAACCAGCCACCTGACCAAGCCAGCCAGCCTCCTCACCCAGCCAGCCAGCCTCCTCACCCAGCCAGCCAGCCTCCTGACCCAGCCAGCCAGCCAGCCAGCCACCTGACCCAGCCAGCCAGCCAGCCACCTGACCCAGCCAGCCAGCCAGCCAGCCACCTGACCCAGCCAGCCAGCCAGCCAGCCACCTGACCCAGCCAGCCAGCCAGCCACCTGACCCAGCCAGCCAGCCAGCCACCTGACCCAGCCAGCCAGCCAGCCACCTGACCCAGCCAGCCAGCCAGCCACCTGACCCAGCCAGCCAGCCACCTGACCCAGCCAGCCACCTGATCCAGCCAGCCAGCCTCCTGACCCAGCCAGCCAGCCAGCCTCCTGACCCAGCCAGCCAGCCAGCCTCCTGACCCAGCCAGCCAGCCAGCCAGCCTCCTGACCCAGCCAGCCAGCCAGCCAGCCACCTGACCCAGCCAGCCAGCCAGCCACCTGACCCAGCCAGCCAGCCAGCCACCTGACCCAGCCAGCCACCTGACCCAGCCAGCCAGCCAGCCACCTGACCCAGCCAGCCAGCCAGCCACCTGACCCAGCCAGCCAGCCAGCCACCTGACCCAGCCAGCCAGCCAGCCACCTGACCCAGCCAGCCAGCCAGCCAGCCAGCCACCTGACCCAGCCAGCCAGCCAGCCAGCCAGCCACCCACCTGACCCAGCCAGCCAGCCAGCCACCTGACCCAGCCAGCCAGCCAGCCACCTGACCCAGCCAGCCAGCCACCTGACCCAGCCAGCCAGCCAGCCACCTGACCCAGCCAGCCAGCCAGCCAGCCAGCCACCTGACCCAGCCAGCCAGCCACCTGACCCAGCCAGCCAGCCACCTGACCCAGCCAGCCAGCCACCTGACCCAGCCAGCCAGCCACCTGACCCAGCCAGCCAGCCACCTGACCCAGCCAGCCAGCCACCTGACCCAGCCAGCCAGCCACCTGACCCAGCCAGCCAGCCACCTGACCCAGCCAGCCAGCCACCTGACCCAGCCAGCCAGCCAGCCAGCCAGCCACCTGACCCAGCCAGCCACCTGACCCGGCCAGCCAGCCACCTGACCCGGCCAGCCAGCCACCTGACCCAGCCAGCCAGCCAGCCACCTGACCCAGCCAGCCAGCCACCTGACCCAGCCAGCCAGCCAGCCACCTGACCCAGCCAGCCAGCCAGCCACCTGACCCAGCCAGCCAGCCAGCCACCTGACCCAGCCAGCCAGCCACCTGACCCAGCCAGCCAGCCACCTGACCCAGACAACTTAGGACCATAAAGGCTTGTTACCCTCATCTTACACACGTGGAGGAGAGACATTGTCTTTTGTTGCCAGGAGAAGCCTTTGTTGTCGTCGTGGGGTCATTCCTTGCAGCTACCTTGCCATGATTTCTGGGCTCAGCGTCCCCGCGGCCCGGTCCCCGACCAGGCCTCATGGTTGCTGGACTGGACATATTACCCAGTATTACCAATTGGGATGTTTTACATGTGGATCTTGAAGATTTTAGTTATACCAGGATGTCACAACATGTTGTTCAGATGTTAGCTACAAGTCTAGATGGTTTTAACAAATAATCTAAAACATACAACCATTCTTCCAGCCCTTCCGTCTAGCCCAACCACTTGGGCTGGAGAGCAACGGTCTCGCTTCATGCAGGTCGGCGTTCAATCCCCGACCATCCGAGTGGTTGGGAACCATTCGTTCCCCCCGTCACACCCCAAACCCATATTCTGATCCCTTTTATGGGCTATATAGTCGTAATGTCATGGAGCTTTTTCCTGGTAGTTCCCTTGTGCCACCTGAGGCAGCCATGGTAGCGCCTGTGGGAAGGCGTGGAGGTGTGGCGTGGAGGCCGGCCACACTGGGGCGAGGTAACTACATTATGGAGGCGTGTACTGGCGCTACCCTGGCCTGCTACGCTCACCCGGCCCCCATGTCAGAGGGGAAGGTCTCTCCCTCGGCCAGGTCCCCCTTAGTGGGGTCTGTCTCCCAGCCAGGTCTTCCATCCCGCCTCTCACACTCAGGTGCAACCCCCCACTGGGTGGGCGGGGGAGGGGAGGGGAGGGATGGAGAGGGAGGGGATGGAGGAGGGGAGGGAAGGGAGGGATGGAGAGGGAGGGGAGGGATGGAGAGGGAGGGAGGGGAGGGAAGGGGTGGGAGGGAGGGGAGGGGAGGGGAGGGGTGTTGAGTTGCAGTGATAGGGTGTTGGGCTTGTGTTCCTACCTAAAAGTACTTATCTAAAGGTTACTACGGCAAAATGGCGTCTGGCGTCTCGTGCCTTGCTATAATTGATGCATTTTGTTGTAACTTTTATGACGGTCGAATGTTGTGATGTATCTGCGTTTTATAGCTGTGTTTGTGGTCTTAACTACCAATATTTCTTTATATTTCTTCGACTCAGGTGCGCTCCTAGCGTCCACGAATGGCCTCTTGTCCCACCGGCTTCTAATTAAAAGTGGCTGTCGTTATCTAGTGTATTCACCTCAGAGTGTTGTTGTACTGATGCTGTCTTCTCCTCTGGTGCCTCTCTCTTCTGAGGTTGTGAGTGTGTGTTGAGCCCGTGCTGGTGCCTTCACCACCACCGGAGAGTGGTGGTGAAGGCCGCTGCTGCATAGTATACTGTTGGTATTACATATAGGCACGTGACAGTGTTTCCAGTCTCCAGTGTGGTCCGTGGTGGTGGAGGGTGGTACGTGGTGGTGGGGGGTGGTACGTGGTGGTGGAGGGTGGTACGTGGTGGTGGAGGGTGGTACGTGGTGGTGGGGGGTGGTCCGCGGTGGTGGAGGGTGGTACGTGGTGGTGGGGGGTGGTACGTGGTGGTGGAGGGTGGTACGTGGTGGTGGGGGGTGGTACGTGGTGGTGGAGGGTGGTGCGTGGTGGTGGAAGGTGGTACGTGGGAGTGGTATAAAATATAATATAATAATCTTATTCTAGGTTTACTTATATATATATATATATATAATATATATATATATATATATATATATATATATATATATATATGGAATGTGCGTTTGTACATAACCGCTAATCTCCAAAAGTTCTTCACCCATTGCTTTGAAATTTTCACACAACGTTCCATTCGCATCCGAGCGTGTTTTTATATACATACTATATAGATGTCACGTCTGTGGCCACGAACAGAATGTTGAAAGGATTGATAGACGGGAGGTTTTCCCCAACATGTCACCCTCAACAAGACTAGATGAATCCTTGAACACTAAATGAGTTCATTAGAGACGTGCTATACTTCCCCCAGCTGGAACGCATTGTGGTGCTTGTTGTACTTGTTGTGTGATGTCACCTGAGGCGCTTACCTTGAGTCGCGTTGACACTTCCTCTTAGGAAGTCGCCATTCTCACTTGTAACACTTAATTTAACTATACACTACAATCTCAGCCTCCCCTACACTGCCTCGCCCCTCGCCACATTACCCACCTGAGTCCTCCCCTACACTGCCTCGCCCTCACCACATTACCCAGCAGAGCCCTCCCCTACACTGCCTCGCCCCTCGCCAGATTACCCACCTAAGCCCTCCCTACACTGCCTCGCCCCTCACCACATTACCCAGCAGAGCCCTCCCCTACACTGCCTCGCCCCTCGCCAGATTACCCACCTAAGCCCTCCCCTACACTGCCTCGCCCCTCACCACATTACCCAGCAGAGCCCTCCCCTACACTGCCTCGCCCTCTCGCCACATTACCCAGCAGGTGGGAGTGTGGAGGCCGTACCAGCACCTCGCCCCTGCCAGTATTACAGCGCCACTTTACATAACTCGCGTGTTATTTCATCAGATACAGCCTCGGGCCCTGTTATGTAACCCTCGTGGCTTGTGCTGCTTCTCTCTACCCCTCCGTCTCTCCCCTCACCTCTCCCCTCACCTGTCCTCTCCCTTCACCTCGCACCACCCCATCACCTTAACTATAACGACAGGATTGCTTATATTCCCCTCTCATGTCCCTCTGCAGCTTGTGTCTCCCCTATCATGTTTCCCCCAGCAGGTTGTGTCTTCCTAAAAAAAACTACTAAAAGCAGCAGAGATAGCACCACTTCATAAAGGAGGAAATAAGGCAGAGGCAAAAAATTACAGACCGATAACACTAACATCACACATCATAAAAATCTTTGAGTGTGCTATGAAGTAAGATCACAAAATACATGGAATCACAGCATCTCTATAACCCTGGACAACGTGGTTGTTTCAGAACAGGGCGCTCTTGCCTGTCACAGTTGCTGGACCACTATGACATGGCACTAGATGCCATGGAAGACAAACAAAACGCTGATGTAATTTACACAGATTTCGCAAAAGCCTTTGACAAATATGACGATGGTGTTATTGCACACAAAATGCGTTCGAAAGGAATTACCGGAATAATAGGCAAATGGATATACTATTTCTTAACTAATAGAACCAAATGTGTAATAGTCAACAAAATAAAATCCGGACCATCAGCCGTGAAGAGCTCAGTCTCTGAGTCCCTCAGACTGAGGGAGAATGAGTCACAGTCCCTCAGGGTACTGTGCTTGCTCCGGTACTTTTCTCATCCTCATATCGGACATAGACAAGGACACAATCTATAGCACTGTATCATCCTTTGCAGGTGACACTAGGATTTTTATGAGAGTAGACAACATAGAGGACACGGCAAACCTCCAATCATATGTAAATCAGGTCTTTCAATCGGCTATTGAAATTAATATGGTGTTTAATGAAGATAAGTTCCAGCTCATGCGCTACGGAAAAAATGAAAATATAAAAGCAGAAACCAGGTACAAAACGCAGTCAAATCATAACATTGAACTAAAAAGCAATGTAAAGGACTTGGGTGTACTCATGTCGGAAGACCTTACCTTTAAAGAACACAGTAAAGTAGCCGTCATAACTGCAAGAAAAATGACAGGTTGGATAACAAGAACTTTTCAAACTAAAGATGCTATACCAGTGATGATACTCTTCAAGATGCTAGAGCTCTCTAGAGTGGAATATTGTTGCACAATGACAGCCCCTTTTCTAAGTTGGAGGAATTGCTGACCTGGAGAGCGTGCAGAGATCCTTTACTGCTAGAATCCACTCAGTAAACATCTAAACTACCGTGACCGACTAAAGTGAAAAAATTTGTATTCTCTTGAGCGCAGGCGGGAGAGATACATAATAATTTACACGTGGAAAATAGTAGAAGGGCTGGTCCCAAACCTGCACACAGAACTAACATCACATGAGACCAGGAGGCATGGCAGGATGTACAGAATATTCCCGTTGAAAAGGAGAGGTGCAACAGGTACTCTGAGAGAGAACTATCAACATCAGAGGCCCGAGACTGTTCAACACACTTCCACTACACATAAGGGGCATAACTGGCCGACCCCTCACAGTGTTCAAGAGAGAACTTGATAAGCACCTCCAAAGGATACCTGATCAATCAGGCTGTGACTCATACGTCAGGCTGCGAGCAGCCGCGTCCAACAGCCTGGTTGATCAGTCCAGCAACGAAGCGGCCTGGTCGATGACCGGGCCGCGGGGACGCTAAGCCCCGAGACCAGCTCAAGGTATACTCCCCTCTCATGTTCCCCCGCAGGTTGTGTCCCCTCTCATGTTCCCCCGCAGGTTGTGTCTCCCCTCTCATGTTCCCCCGCAGGTTGTGTCTCCCCTCTCATGTTCCCCCGCAGGTTGTGTCCCCTCTCATGTTCCCCCGCAGGTTGTCTCCCCTCTCATGTTCCCCCGCAGGTTGTGTCTCCCCTCTCATGTTCCCCCGCAGGTTGTCTCCCCCCTCTTATGTTCCCCCGCAGGTTGTGTCTCCCCTCTCATGTTCCCCCGCAGGTTGTGTCTCCCCTCTCATGTTCCCCCGCAGGTTGTGTCTCCCCTCTCATGTTCCCCCGCAGGTTGTGTCCCCTCTCATGTTCCCCCGCAGGTTGTCTCCCCTCTCATGTTCCCCCGCAGGTTGTGTCTCCCCTCTCATGTTCCCCCGCAGGTTGTCTCCCCCCTCTTATGTTCCCCCGCAGGTTGTGTCTCCCCTCTCATGTTCCCCCGCAGGTTGTGTCTCCCCTCTCATGTTCCCCCGCAGGTTGTGTCTCCCCTCTCATGTTCCCCCGCAGGTTGTGTCTCCCCTCTCATGTTCCCCCGCAGGTTGTCTCCCCTCTCATGTTCCCCCGCAGGTTGTCTCCCCTCTCATGTTCCCCCAGAGGTTGTCTCCCCTCTCATGTTCCCCCGCAGGTTGTCTCCCCCCTCTTATGTTCCCCCGCAGGTTGTGTCTCCCCTCTCATGTTCCCCCGCAGGTTGTCTCCCCCCTCTTATGTTCCCCCGCAGGTTGTGTCTCCCCTCTCATGTTCCCCCGCAGGTTGTCTCCCCCCTCTTATGTTCCCCCGCAGGTTGTCTCCCCCCTCTTATGTTCCCCCGCAGGTTGTCTCCCCTCTCATGTTCCCCCGCAGGTTGTCTCCCCTCTCATGTTCCCCCAGAGGTTGTCTCCCCTCTCATGTTCCCCCGCAGGTTGTGTCTCCCCTCTCATGTTCCCCCGCAGGTTGTGTCTCCCCTCTCATGTTCCCCCGCAGGTTGTCTCCCCTCTCATGTTCCCCCGCAGGTTGTCTCTCCCCTCTCATGTTCCCCCAGAGGTTGTCTCCCCTCTGCCCTACCTCGCATCACCCCTAACCACTCTGCCTTGCCCCAGCCCTGGTCCTCCCTACACGTAGTGGAGCTGCTCACCTCCCCACCTCCATATTACCCGTCCTGCCTATCTGTAGCGCTCTTTCATTACCTGTGTGGCCACCCCTTCCATTTGCCCGCCGCCCTCCCGGCACTCATCTGTTCCAGTGGCGGGTGAGCTTTATACACGGGTCCCGCCTCTTACATGTCAATCAGCGGGACTACTTTTTTCCATTCCACATTGAGCGCTCTTCTCAGTTTCACTGTTTAGAGTCTGGCTCCCCTCCTCACCTGAATCATTCTCCTATTTCCCCTTCAGTGACTCTAGAAATTCTATTCAATACGCCTGCGCTCATTCTGGTATGTATGGGATGTTTACACATTTCTCACCCCGTTATAAATCTTGATAAAATAATTGTTATTGATACTATCTTGAAACAGTTTGCGATAATTAATAACACAGTTAAATCCATTCTACTTGTTATTGAGTAGACTGGCAGAGGTCAGTGAGTATATCATAATCATAACTTTGTTAACCTGCTGGTGAACCCCCATTAGTCGCACACACCACATGGCGGCCACAGATGGTGTCCCTTCTCACTACGTAACATGTCTGGTCAGGTCCAAGTTAATGACTCCTCAATCCGGTGATTTAATTCTGTGATGTAGCCTGGCATGGTGTGCATTCCGGCCTTCATGTTGCCCTATAATAAGAAATCCAGAGGCGTGATATCCGGGAATCGAGGTTACAGAAAGGGCCCCATCCAACGACTACGGAACTTTTCATAGACACCAACGCGCTTCTGGACGGTAGAACGACTGACTTCTCGCAGGTCGGCGTTCAATCCCCGACCGTCCAAGTGGTTGGGCACCATTCTCTCCCCCCCCCGTCCCATCCCAAATCCTTATCCCGACATTTTCCCAACGTTATAAATTTGTAATATCTTAGTTCTTTCACCTGTTAATTACCTTAAGTTAGCTTCACCCCCAGTGAGACGGCGCCCCGCCTTGTGCTGGGAGGGGACTCCGGGACTGCTTTTCCTTCCCATGCCCGGCCCTGACTTGTCGTAGCTTGGTCCAACAGGCTATTGGTTGGGGAGAACAGCAAGCCTTCATATCCACTACAGCTCGGTTGGTCCAGCACTTCTTGTAGAAAACTGTCCATTTTTCTTTTTTAAGAACTCTATTTTTCTTTCGACAATATTTCTTAAAGTTGCTGGAATGATTCTGAAAAGCCGTGAACCTTTGATGTTCATACAGTGATCTCTGATTGTGACTATGGCATCTCTACACTGGCTCTCTTCTACATTTCCTTCCGTATCGTTCACTCCAGTATGGTGTTATTTTACAGTGTAAATTTCGGACCCCGGATGTCCAGTATTTTCCATATATATTAATCTATAGCGCTCTCGTCTCCTTTCTAATAAAATACATTTTGAGAGCTTTGAGACGGTCAAAATAATTTAGGTGCTTTTTCCTGTCTGCGTGCCGTATAGGTTCTCTGTATTTCAGCAATCTCTCCTGCTTTGAAGGGGGAAGTGAGTACTGAGCAGTACTCAAGACGGGACAACACAAGTGACTTGAAGAGTACAACCATTGTGATGGGATCCCTGGATTTGAAAGTTCTCGTAATCCATCCTATCATTTTTCTGGCTAACGCAATATTTGCTTGGTTATGCTCCCTAAACGTTATGTCGTCAGACTTCATTATTCCAAGATGCTTTACCTGCTGCTTTCCTACTATGAGCTTATTTGATTGTGTCTAGTACCCTGTGTTATGTTTAGGTCCTCATTTTTACAAACATAGCTGAGTACCTGGAATTTATCACTGTTAAACATGTTATTTTATGTTGCTTAATCGAAAGTTTTATTAATATCAGCTTGTAGTTTTTAATGCCTTTTACAGAAGTAATTTTCACGTTGATTTTTGTGTCACCCGCAAAAGATGATTCAAAATTGTGCCTTGTATTTTCTCTGTATCTAATATGAGAATAATGAAAAGCAGTGGTGCAAGGACTGTGATCGCAGCTACAGAGCTTTTCATTGTCTTTGGACTCGATTTTATGTGATTAACTGCTACTCTTTGTGTTCTGTTTTATAAATTTAATATCCATCGCCCTTCTTTACCTTGTATTCGTGCTGACCTCATTTTATGGGCTATCGCTCCATGCATGCCTTTGCAAACTCCGTGTATACACATTCGCATTCTGTTTCTCCTCTAATACATCAGTGATTGTCATAGTGGTTGAGTAGCTGCGAAAGGCACGATCTTCCCGCCGTAAATCCACGTTGACTTGGCTTGTGGAGATCATTGGTCTTCATAAAACGGTAGACTCTCACAAAAACATATTATGTGGGACGTTAGTGCAACTGGTCTATAATTATTAGCCATACTTTGCTCCCTCCCTTATGTAGAGGGGAGGGAGATTTAAGCGCATCTGGTATCTCCCTCGTATCCAAGCTCTTCCTCCACACTATACCGAGTGCCTGTGCTACTGGCACTTTGCATTTCTTTATAAATATTGAATTCCATAAGTCTGGACCCGGAGGTGAGTGCATGGGCATTGTAACAAGAGAGCAGTACACAACAGAGCAGAAGAACAAGAACGGTTGGTCGCTTACTAGCCGGCTGTGTACACAGTGGACGCTCACACCACAGGCGCTAACCAAAGGGGAGGGAGGCAGGTGAACTCGGGATAACAGTGAAGGAGGTCACGGGGTTGTCAGTTGTGATGCTGCCATAATAACTCATGGGAGGATTACTACTTCCACATCAAAGGAGGCCGAGGATCTCACATGCCCCTAACAACTGTATATAAGATCAAGTTCAGACAGGGAAGACTGCGGGGTGTGTACTGAAGTATGATCCAACATTCTACGGGGACGAACATCAAGCATCATAAGGCCAAGTGGAAATCACTGTGGCAATACGGTTCTCTTCTACCCACCACCTTATATCATTCAATTCACTTCCCTTCGACTAGGGAAATATAGTTAGGGATTGTCTTCCTAAAGTGATTAATATATAAATATTTTCAAATTGTCGTCCCCTTGTGTATTAATGGTACCTGCCGACGTGGTCCTGGACCTACCTTTCTGCTCGCCTCCTTTGACCTAGTGGCCTTACTTGTCCGGTATCCCTGTCCCCCTTCAGTTCGTTATTAAGTTAAGATGTCAATATATACCTAGTGTGTCCAGCATAGCTCCCGTTATTCTATATAGGATCTAAGTAGTTCTCTGACTTGCTGCTGTTACTTCCAGATTGATTTCGTGGTATAATATTATTGTTTACTATTCTCCATCTTAAACTGGGTAAGTTGACGTCTCTGAGGAAGATAATATCCGGTATTGGGTTTGTCAGATTATCGAGGTTATTCTCTATTTTGTTTATATGTGCTGTAAGTTCTTCACTCGTTGCATCTGGCGGTTCGTATATTAGAATAATAACTAGGTTTATTTTCTCTATTTTTACTCCCAGTAATTCTACCACTTTATTTGTAGAGTTAAGGAGCTCCGAGCATCCAAGGTCTTCCCTAATATATAGACCCACTCCTCCATGTGACTATTCACATCTATAAATGTTATATTCCGGTATCCAGATCACTCTGGCCACGTATTCCCCGGCATGGGTTTGTGTGAAAGTTCTAAAAATGCATTTGCCTCGGCGAGGACGCCATTTATGAACTTTTTTTTTAGTCCACTTATGTTGCCAAAGATGAATGAGGTTGCTCTGGTGTATTTTGACTGGGAGAGTTTTCAGAGAGGTCCGTTATGGATGCGCGTATCGCATTTGTTCGAACTTGTACAGGTTGTTGAAATGTTGTTGCTTCTCGTAGCTGTTTTTCTGTTGTGGGGTGTAGTTGGTAGTTGTGACTCTGGTATACAAATATATCAGCCAGTTCTAATGCCTGCTTGATGGGGTTCTGGGAGTTCTACTCCCCAAACCCGGCCTGAGGCCAGGTTGTTGCTTGGAGCGGCCCGCAGGCCCACATATTCACCACAGCCCGGTTGGTCCGGCACTCCTTGGAGAAAGTTATCTAGTTTTCTCTTAAAGATGTCCACGGTTGTTCCGGCAATATTTCTTGTAGTCGCTGGGAGGACGTTGAACAACCGTGGACCTCTGATGTTTATACAGTGTTCTCTGATTGTGCCTATGGCACCTCTGCTCTTTACTGGTTCTATTCTACATTTTCTTCCATGTCGTTCACTCCAGTACGTTGTTATTTTACTGTGTAGATTTGGGACCTGGCCCTCCAGTATCTTACACGTGTATATTATTTGATATCTCTCTCGTCTCCTTTCTAGTGAGTACATTTGGAGAGCTTTCAGACGATCCCAATGCACTCCCATACCATACCATGCCATACATGCATACATACCCAATACCATACACTCCCTTTGTCCAACTCAAGATAACAATCATCTCAAGGTAACAACTACTTGGGCTGGACGGTAGAGCGACGGTCCCCCATCATGCAGGTCGGCGTTCAGTTCCCGACCGTCCAAGTGGTTGGGCACCATTCCTTCCCCTCTGTCCCATCCCAAATCCTTATCCTGACTCCTTCCAAATGCTATTTAGTCGTAATGGCTTGACGCTTTCCCTGATAATTTCCTTTTCCTTCCCTCTGTTCCACGTTTTGAAATCTTTTTCTTCTTTGTCAGAAAAATTATTTGACTTTTCTTCAAAGGCATTTTCCCATTTGCCACTCTGTGTATCGTTCTGTGCCTTTCACGTGAAAGTCTGAGCAGCTGAAATCAAAACAGTTTCTTTCCTAGAGCGAGGTTTGGCACACGTCAGGATGGAAATACCTGCATGTTGATCCCGAACGACATTTTCCCTTCTTGAGTAGATTTAGACATTTTCTGGGATGAGGATAACTGCGTTCTGATCCCTTTCTCTTTGCAGAATATCCATGTCTGCAAATGTCCTTTGCATAGAATTTGCATATGTCTTTCTGTTCTTTCTCTCTCTGTCGATGTTTGTTGTAATGTCTGTACCTATCGAGCTGTCAGTGCTGTCTGTTACGCTTTCTTGTCTACAGTGTCATATTTATCCAGACGTTAAAAATCAGATTTTTTTTCACAATTCGTGCCCTTGTACTGCAGTTTGCTTCCTGTCGACAGCCTCAGCTCTGGCGCCAGTACTATCTGTTCCCGCTCCCTCACGGCTGCTAGGCTTTCACCGAGTGACAATTTTCGGTCATGAGTCTTGGTATCTAATTGTTGTTCTAACGTCATCCAAGGTGGCAGATGGTTGTTGCGTGACCGAAGTGTGTGGCCAGCTCTCGGCTCTTGGTGCTGCTCACTTCTGTGCAAGGCGAGTCGAATCTTTTCTTGTATATGTAACATGTAATTCCCGTTGTTTGCGTTGTTTAAGTATTTATTCCAGTGATAAGTTCGTTTGTTTATAAAATATTGCATTAGTTTACTGTTGTTTGTCTTGAATGTGTGTGTGTGTGGGGGGGGGAGAGCTAGGTGTGTGTAATGACAAGTTCTTGTATTACGTTACTTGTTATCTTCTGTTGCACTTGTGTAGTATTAACACATTCATTATGCAAGTCCATCTTGTCGGTCCATTTGATTTAAAACAGTATTTAGCTGCATGTTTCAATATATAACATATATGTGTTGGCGCCTGGGTGTTGAGGCGGCCCGCCTCTTCCCTGGCAGTGGTCACACCCACTCCAATTGGCGCCACTTTCATTTATTGACAAATTTATTAAATACATTTGTTTATTTAATGTTCATTGAATTCGTTAGCCTAGTTGTATTTTATATTATTTGTATTTCTAGTTTTCTATATTTGTGGCCACGACGGTCACACGACACCAGGAGTGTTCATCAGTGTATCAGCTCACTCGGTGAGCACCACGTGCTCCAGCTGAACACCAGCACAACATTCATGGAGGTAAACTGTAGCCTTCAGTGTTCTTGGGACCGTCGCCTTTGTGTTTAATTCATCCTGTCCTCGCAACCCGTCCTCCCATCCCGTCCTCGACTCGAGTCCATTCCATCCAGCGGTCGACCCCACAGACGCATTCATAAATTTTTACATGCTGTTCATTTAAAACGCGAATTTTCTCAAATATAAATTAATATTATAATATATTAGCATATTGTGCATATATAGGCATAGGTTAGGTTAGGTGTTTAGGTTCTGTTGGCGATTATTTATACTTGTAGTACGTGGGTGAAGCATTTACAGCATTGTGGTTCGAACAAAATTCGTCAGTGAAGCACTTGTTCCGGAAGTGTTCGAACGAAATCAGTTGAGTCGTGAGTCGTGTGTAAACCAGCCCGTCCTCCAAACAAAGATCCAAAAGTGATTCCATGCACCCGCCAAACCCCCTGTTTATGAATGAAAAGCGGTTTACACGCGACTCACAACTGCTGGCGTTCGAACACTTCCGGAACAAGTGCTTCACTGACGAATTTTGTTCGAATCACAACGCTATAAATGCTTCACCCACGTACTATAAATACAAATAATCGCCAACAGAACCTAAACACCTGACCTAACCTATCCTATGCCTATATATACACAATATGCCAATATATTATATTAATTTATACTTGAGAAAATTCCCGTTTTGAATGAACAGCATGTTAAAATTTATGAATGCGTCTGTGGGGTCGACCGCTGAATGTAATGGACTTGAGTAGAGGACGGGTTTGTGTAAACCGTTTTTCATTCATAAACAGAGGGGTTTGGCGGGTGGATGGAATCGCTTTTGGGTCTTTGTTTGGAGGACGGACTAGTTTAACTAATTCAAGCGGATTTTCTGCTATAAGCAGTTGTGTATGTTGACGTTACCAGAGAGATGGAACGTCACTTTTAACACTGAAAACGAAATTGTTAAACGAATTATTTCATCTTCATCAATTTGGTCAATAATAACAACAAACTGTACCCGTCAAGATTTTTCATTTGTTTTAAGTTTCTGCAAGGTGTGCAAAGTAACTAAATCTCATCCCTAGAGGCTAGAGGAAACAGAGGGAATTATGATAACATTCAAGATATCAAGGGGAATAGACAAGGACAACGTCTTTCAATTGAAAGAAAGTAGGACAGGAGATAAATTTAAGCTGAAACCGCGAGCGAGATGAAAGAATGTAAGGAAATACTTGTGCATTAAACGGGCGGTCAACAAGTAAAATGCACTGAAAGAAGAAGGCAAAGAAGCCACCTTCATCCACAACTTTTAGAGGCCAGTTTCGGCAAACAATTTGAATGTCAGGAAGTGTAAATTGTAACTGGGCGGTTAGAACAAGGGTAGTCGGCGGGGCATATAGAGCTAGACCTCGCTTCCCAATAGTCACTCGTAGGTAAGTACACAGGTGCACTGGTAGGTAAGTACACAGATGTACTATTAGGTAAGTACACAGGTGTACTATTAGGTAAGTACACAGGTGTCCTCAACACGCACCATACCTTATCTCAGACTTCCCAGCCCGGGGCCCATTAGTGTGTGTAGTATTTCCCCAGACATCCAATACCTACTGCGCCGCCAACTTTTTCCTGGCCGACGTAAGCAGGTTTAGGGGCTGCCATCCGAGGCTCTCTATATGCAGATGGGTTGGGTTCACCTACTCAGACTGCGCAGTGAACCACGGAGAAACTCGCCCGAACGTAACAAAAGCCGTAATTCTTGTTTTGAAACGCCTTCTAAGCACAATATCGTGACACTGATGTTGCACTGTAGCCCTGAAGAAAAGTGATGTTTAGAGTTACTGAATTACTCAAGGTAAACAGTGCCGTGATGGGTGTGTGTAACAGTGAAAGACATGCTGGCACGGGGTAACAGCAGTGCCATTATTCCGTCGAGACAATGGCGCAAGCGAGCACAGCAGACACACGCTCCCACCAGTCACCACAACACACGAAAACAGGAATGTAAGCAACCACAACTCTGAAGCAGGAGTGTAAGCGACCACGCCACAGTGAAGGAGAGTGGCCACGCCACAGTGAAGGAGAGTGGCCACGCCACAGTGAAGGAGAGTGGCCACGCCACAGTGAAGGAGAGTGGCCACGCCACAGTGAAGGAGAGTGGCCACGCCACAGTGAAGGAGAGTGGCCACGCCACAGTGAAGGAGAGTGGCCACGCCACAGTGAAGGAGAGTGGCCACGCCACAGTGAAGGAGAGTGGCCACGCCACAGTGAAGGAGAGTGGCCACGCCACAGTGAAGGAGAGTGGCCACGCCACAGTGAAGGAGAGTGGCCACGCCACAGTGAAGGAGAGTGGCCACGCCACAGTGAAGGAGAGTGACCACACTACAGTGAAGGAGTGAGGCCACACCACAGTGAAGGAGAGTGACCACACTACAGTGAAGGAGTGAGGCCACACCACAGTGAAGGAGAGTGGCCACACCACAGTGAAGGAGAGTGGCCACACCACAGTGAAGGAGAGTGGCCACGCCACAGTGAAGGAGTGAGGCCACACCACAGTGAAGGAGAGTGGCCACACCACAGTGAAGGAGAGTGGCCACACCACAGTGAAGGAGAGTGGCCACGCCACAGTGAAGGAGTGAGGCCACACCACAGTGAAGGAGAGTGGCCACACCACAGTGAAGGAGAGTGGCCACACCACAGTGAAGGAGAGTGGCCACGCCACAGTGAAGGAGAGTGGCCACACCACAGTGAAGGAGAGTGACCACACTACAGTGAAGGAGTGAGGCCACACCACAGTGAAGGAGAGTGGCCACACCACAGTGAAGGAGAGTGGCCACGCCACAGTGAAGGAGAGTGACCACACTACAGTGAAGGAGAGTGGCCACACCACAGTGAAGGAGAGTGGCCACACCACAGTGAAGGAGAGTGGCCACACCACAGTGAAGGAGAGTGGCCACACCACAGTGAAGGAGAGTGGCCACACCACAGTGAAGGAGAGTGGCCACACCACAGTGAAGGAGAGTGGCCACACCACAGTGAAGGAGAGTGGCCACACCACAGTGAAGGAGAGTGGCCACACCACAGTGAAGGAGAGTGGCCACACCACAGTGAAGGAGAGTGGCCACACCACAGTGAAGGAGAGTGGCCACACCACAGTGAAGGAGAGTGGCCACACCACAGTGAAGGAGAGTGGCCACACCACAGTGAAGGAGAGTGGCCACACCACAGTGAAGGAGAGTGGCCACACCACAGTGAAGGAGAGTGGCCACACCACAGTGAAGGAGTGAGGCCACACCACAGTGAAGGAGAGTGGCCACACCACAGTGAAGGAGAGTGGCCACGCCACAGTGAAGGAGTGAGGCCACGCCACTGTACCAGGAGTGTAAGCGACCACAACACAAAGGAGCCAGTTTAAGCGAGTGTATTGGCAAGTATTGGCCGCTTGTGGCCGCGACTTGTGTGGCCCATACAGATAACAAGCCACTGCGGCGGGGAAGGGGACAGCGAGCAAGCATTACCATGCTGACTCCCATACCAATGCAAAAAAAAACTAAAAACTAAAACTCGTCTCCACTACTTCCCCGATACAGAAACTCCTTTCACTTTAGGAATACAAGTGCCTTTTAAATCTTATCCTTATGAATAATGTATAAGTACACAAGTTAACTGCTAGTTAGTATATGTGTTCTGCATATTGGTAGTTCAGTGACGTGTAAGTGTTATGCGTAACCCAATGTTCAGTATGATTTAACCAACATGAAACTTTTGTTTATTACTTGGATTTAAATTTCGCTGTTGTGTTTGTGGTGTCTACCTCAGCGTCTGTTATTATTGTAAACATCTGAACTGATAGATGCAGCCAATCCTTCACCTGTGTGTCATGAAGTATAGCTACCTGAGACTATCACATGCACCACTAAACTGTAAAAGTTCACCATATGCATAAATAATGCATATATATATATATATATATATATATATATATATATATATATATATATATATATATATATACCACTAAGCTTCAACATAGACCACTAATTTTTAAGACTACAGCATATATTTGCGTGTAAAAGTGCAACCATGGGCCTGTAACACCAGAACATACACACTACTACACTGTAAAACAGCAACATACACTGTGGGACCACAACTTGTTCACCTCTAACCTGTAACATCAAACACCAGGCGACGCTAGTCTCCAATGAAGTTTTTTTTCATTATTTTTCTTCACCCACATTTACTGAAACGGGAGCTGAATAGTTTCCTATCAGTTTTCAAAGGAATTGATAGGGTAGATAAAGACAGACTATTTAACACAAGGGGCACACGCACTAGGGGACACAGGTGGAAACTGAGTGCCTAAATGACCCACAGAGACATTATAAAATTTGTTTTAGTGTCAGAGTGGTTAACAAATAGAATGCTTTAGGAAGTGATGTGGTGGAGGCTGACTCCATACACAGTTTCAAGTGTAGATATGATAGAGCCCAGTAGGCTCAGGAACCTGTACACCTGTTGATTGACAGTTGAGAGGCGGGACCAAAGAGCCAGAGCTCAACCCCCGCAAGCACAACTAGGGGAGTACTTACACGCGCGCACGCAATGTTGCACAGAGTCGTCCCGGTCCACTACGTCACGTGACCATAATACACATGTCCTAATTGTTTAGCTGCGGTGGTGTCTGGGGCGGGCGTGAGGCTGCTCTAGTGAGTCTCTCAGTGAAGTTTGATCAGAAAGATCACCAAATTTGCCATCCGTCCGTACTGCCCATTAAGGGACATGGTATTATTATGTAACAACTCTTGTATATATCTAAAAAAAATGGTAGGTTAATGATCTAAACCAGTTTTAAGTACACGAATCTATGGTGTCCAGCTCTCTCAAGTCGAGCCTGGCCACGGGTCGGGTTTTGGGAATAGAGGAACTCCCAGACTATCCAGGTACAATCCAGGTATGTTAAGGATATAAAGACCTCTAGGCTCACGATATAATTAACAATACAATCGCCCTTTCACTGGATTTACACGTCAGGTGTATTTCAGGTAAATTAACATAAAATGTCCCCATTTCCCCTTAAGTAAATGTGTAAGAAATTCGGGTTGTGAAAAAGTGTCTTGAAGGAGACCGTCGGTCTATGCCACATACAAGACCTAACATCATTGACACGTGTTAATTTACAAGCGTCTCTTAGTGCTCAGTTCCAATTATTTCTGTATACACAGGTGGGTACAGGAACCGACGACATCCGACTCCTGTAAGTACGCTGAGAACTTTCCCTTCCCATAACTTATGGCAAGTGTTACTCGCTAGTTTCCCTGGAAGACGACCAGCCAATCAGTTAACAACCACGTACCCAATCACTGCGGGGTGAACAGAGGCGCACAGTTAAGGAGTGACGCCTAGTTAATGCTTCCGGCCTAGATACGAACCTCAACCTATTTCCTCGCGAAGCGTGGGACGAATGTATTACCGCTGCGCCACGAAAAATTGTACGTTCCTTCTTCAACGCCACAAGTGACCTGCCATTTTCTTTCAACTTTCCGCACCACAACGACCGGAAGTACGTGAAAGTGTCCACAATACATATACCAGATAAACATAAAAGGTTAGATAGGTAGTTCTGAGTAGTGTAAACAATAAGAGTTCAGTTAGTGAAATGCGACACTCAGCTTAGCACAGATCCATTGTTTAAGTTTCCGTCAAGTGAATTTATACCACCTGAGTGTTGACCGGTATGACAGCAGGAATAAGCTGCCAGCACCCTTCTCTTGTGCCAAACAATTATGGCCACAACATACAAAGATCACACACTACCAGGGTCATCAAGGCGGCAAGAGTCGCAGGTTATACACTACCAGGATTACCTAGACAACAATAGGTAAGGTCACAAGCTCCCAGGGTGATCAGGACTGTCAGCAACCCGTCCTCGCAAATAGTATAGTTAAATTGACTTATTAAATACGTGCATAGGTGATATACTAAACATAATAGATACCCTTAAAAATCTTCATAAAAAACACCGACCTTACCTAACCTTGTTAGTATGTTAAGATAAGCATCTTATAGCTTCGTATTACAACTGTTACTTAACCTATTATAGGTATAGGTTAAGTAATAATTGTAATTACGAAGCAATAAGATGCTTATCTTAACATACTAACAAGGTTAGGTAAGGTCGGTGTTTTCTATGAAGCTTTTTAAGGGTATCTATTATGTTTAGTATATCACTTAAGCACGTATTTAATAAGTCAATATTGACTATACGAATTTGCGAGGACGGGTTGCTGTCAGAGGTCACATGCTCCTCGGGTCATCAAGACTGTCAGGGTCACATGCTCCTCGGGTCATCAAGACTGTCAGAGGTCACATGCTCCTCGGGTCATCAAGACTGTCAGAGGTCACATGCTCGGGTCATCAGACTGTCAGAGGTCACATGCTCCTCGGGTCATTAAGATAAGTATAATAAAGTTCATATACTACATAAGTCACCAGGACGAGTGCGCAGTGACGGATAACAAGCTCAACTAGAAGAGACAACACCCAACGGACCCAACTCAACATAGATATACCGCCATCAAATTTTAATAGAACAGAGCTAATAAACTCCCCCCCCCCCCCCAGTGTAGACCCATAGCCAAGGCGAATGACCGAATAAATGCGGTTGTCACGTTCCAGACAACTTGGTCCCGCACGTCTAACTACACATTGTCATCACCTTATCTGTGCACCAGCTGTGGATCTGGCAGTCACGCCGTCAACTCCCTTCCCCTTCTAAACAACTTTTACAACACTCCCTCACACAGTTCTCCGCGGCAGAGAAATGTTTTCCCCCGAAATACCTTTCACAAAAATATGGTCTGGGATGCGACACCTGGCAGACAGTTACAACAATGCTCCCGACACCGCCACCTCCGCCACTCTCTTAGAGGGAGGCGCCCTCCTGCAAAGAGAGTTTTGCCTCTCTTCTCTTACTACTCTTTACTTTTTTATTTATTTATACAAGAGTTCTTACATTCTTGTAAAGTCACTAACACACATAACGTTTCGGGCAGGTCCTTTATCCTAATTTTCCCTGGAATACGATCCACGAAATCGTTTAACAACCAGGTATCTATTAACTGCTGGGTGAACAGAGGCTACAGTTAAGGATGGGCATGCCGTCAATCCTCCGCGGCCAGGATAAGAACCCAGGCCAAAGAGCTCGGGAAGCGCCGGGCGAGTGCTTTACCACTGCGCCACGGGGGACAGGCACTCCTGTAGAAACTCTTTGTGGATTGTCTCTTGTCTTCTACCCCTCCCTTACCTTCTTTCCTTCTCATTTCTCGCCACTGCGAGCTAGGAACATTTATCGGTTCTTCGTAACTACAACATGCAAACAAGAACAGAGAATACCCTCCCAACGGATTGCAAAGTATGCAGAAACTTGGTGGGTTGAAGGGTCGCTTCTTGATTAAATTGGCGCTGAGGTTTTCGTAGCCCGCCTGGTGACGCAGCTAACACTCGTCCTCCGGGGACGGATTTGACGTCAACAAATATCTCTGCGGATGTCCGGCGAAAACGCATATGGCGTCCAAAATTAAAATATTTGTTAAAATTCCATGTTGTACCCGATCATTATGGGACTGGTTTTATAATGCGCGCCTTTAGATTGCGAACAATTTGATACCAGAATGTACAACATAGCATTAAAATTGAGGTGGGAAACTGAACAGAGTAAACGCAATTTGTGTATGACGCTCACGGGTGCCACTTGGGCGATTTTCGGGTTTGCTGCGGGTTGCACGCCGGGCTGTTTGACCTTACATACATATTGTCCTTTACAGAATTCTATTGCAAACAATTTAATACCAGAATGAACGACGTAACACGAAAATTGATGTTATCAAACTGAAAAGAATATACACATTTTTGTGTGGGCGGCCACTCGCGCGAAACCCTTCCCACCTTGGGGTAGGCTGGGGCGGGCACACCGGGAACCCGAAAGTGGTAATGAAGCCATGGGCACGCCGGGGTGAGGCACCAGTTACCGCCACTCCTGGGGTCACTCCTGCTTGTAGGCTCTTGGATCATCTGTAACAGTCCTGCTCAGATGTCATCCTTGCCAGCACTCCTTTATGACTACACGAAGCAAAAGCTCCATCGTGTTGTCATGCTTCCTTCATATGGGATGCTTAACCCAACAGAACTGACGGCAAAACATTCCCATTTTGCAGCAAAACAGCGTTTAAGACTCTTCTTGGATGAAAACTAGAATTACTCAACAATTTTAAACATCATTTCCGTTCTCAGTGACCCAGAATTAGTCAAGATTGACTTTACTTGCTTCAGAAGCACTTTAGGTGCAGACCGGTGTAATTTGTGAGTAACTAGTGGGATCACATGTAATTAATTATACAAGTTTAATTCAGAGATGTGTTTTAATGTTATATATTGCAATAATTATTGTTTATTTACACCTCAAGCAAATATTAAAGCATATGGGGTTATTCTACCTATATGTAGAGAAAAGAGCTTACTGTTTAAATTCCACAAAAGAACGCAAAGGTTCAACGGACGAACATCAGCTGGTTCACAAAGAACTTAACTGATCCACACCTGAATAGCAATCAGCTTAATAGGTTTTGAGTGAGAGCAAAACACACTTCACCAATCCCACGACTGTTATGTTACCTGCTAATTTGCTTCATAAATCTACAATCCTATTTCCTAACCTGTATTTACCCAGGTTTAACTGAATTTAAACTTATCCAATTAATATTCAATGATTTGCAAGAATTTATGTTAATATAATTAAACCTTTTTTATAGACATTTTGTTATGCCGTTTCATTCTTTTATATATTTCAGTCATGTCACTCTTTACTCTTCGTCTTAATAAACAAAAATGAATTAAGAATTTTTAATCATGTTAGTGTCATGTAAGAGCCGTAGTCCCCCAAGGGCCGGCCCTAGGACCTACACTGTACCTCGTCACCTAGCCAAGTGTGATGGGACTTTATGTTGTGTTTGATATGATGCAAAATGAACAAGAGAAGTCTGGAGAGTTGAAGAACCTAGAATACTTCTATATGAACTAGACCATCTGCAGAGTTTTAGAAATTACTACTGAAATTCAAAGTCAGCAATGTAAGGTCAAGCAAAAAGGGATAGGCGGCCAACAAGACTATCTTCTTGAGGTTATCTTGATGATTTCGGGGCTTTAGTGTCCCCGCGGCCCGGTCCTCGACCAGACCTCCACCCCCAGGAAGCAGCCCGTGACAGCTGACTAACACCCAGGTACCTATTTTACTACGAGGTAACAGGGGCATAGGGTGAAAGAAACTTTGCCCATTGTTTCTCGCCGGCGCCTGGGGTCGAACCCAGGACCACAGGATCACAAGTCCAGTGTGCTGTCCGCTCGGCCGACCGGTTCGACTATACATAATGAAATAACTAACTAAAGGAGAAGACCTAAGAATAGATAAACATCAGTTTTTACCCCGAGTTACATATAAATAAACAGGATTCGTCGGCAGCATACTCAAACCAGCATAAAAAAAGGCCAACAGGAACCACAATAAGGAGGNACAAGCAGTACACAGGAGCAAATACAGGAAAAAGCAAAAAATCGTAACAGAAGAACACATTCAGGAACACTTAACACACAAACAAATAAAACAGCATTACAAGGAACAGGTACAAACAACACGAAAAAGTCACATGGAAAGCAGAAAAGTGGACAGAATGAACACTAAACAAAGTACAAAAAAAAAATTAGACATAAACAATGTACACAAAAACTTTACAGCCGACAACGACAGTACATAAGTCAAGGCACCGAAACACCAGAGCCAAAAGTCCACAGAACACCGGGCACAACACAAAGTAACCACAACATAAGTATGAGCATTCAAACAAGCACACACGAAAACAGTACAAGATAGCACCAAACAAAATAACCAAACGAGCACAGGAAGACTAACAAGTCCTGGCAACAGTACAAAATAATCATAACAAGCACATATACACAAGGAAAACAGCACAAGACACAGGAAACAGGCAAACAGCACACCACAAACACCAAAACATAAACATGGACCCGACTACCACACATGGCGGACAGGTACAGAAACAAACCAGACACCCAGGCCACAACAATATCGAGGCAACACCACACACGGTAAAAGAAAATTGTAACGAAGGTACAAACAAATAACGTAAGCAAAAACAAAGGCACCGAATCACCCAACAGACAAGGAGTACATTAATCATTGAACCCATACTTCTGAACATACGCATTACACTTCGCCCAATCAGCTGGGGTCGCAGTCGTGGCATAAGGACGAACCATCATCCCATCCCACAAGGGTCTAGTGCTCAAGGACCTCCCGCACAGGAGCCGGCGGCAAGGGAAGGGCTTCCACGGGCCACCACGGGAGAGCCGGCGCACGGCGACCCCCGCCCCCTCCCCCGTACAGGGCCGGCTGCACGACGTTCTCTTCACCAGATTACCAAATTTCTACCAGCACCATCAACTACACCAGGAGCAACAACCCCCACCCTTCCGGGAGCCTGTACACGGGGCCCAGAGGAAGACACAGAGCAGGTATAGACGCCCCCGCCCAGCGGCTGACACCCCCACTGTGACCTCCACCTCCACCACCACTGCACCAACACCGGGCACCTCAGGGACTCCAGAACCCCCCACCCAGCCTCCATCAGATGTCATGGAACTTTCAAAGTCACCAAAATCCTCCAAGCGTCACCCCGTGTCGGTGAACGAGCCAGGAGACTCTTCGTGAGCTTGGACGCCGGACGCAGATCTTCAGAGCTAACCACATCTTGAGGGTCCTCTCTTCTTAAGTTATCTGAGATGATTTCGGGGCTTTAGTGTCCCCGCGGCCCGGTCCTCGACCATGCTCCACCCCCAGGAAGCAGCCCGTGAAGCTGACTAACACCTAGGTACTATTTACTGATAGGTAACAGGGGCATAGGGTGAAAGAAACTTTTGCCCATTATTTCTCGCCGGCCCGGGATCGAACCCGGGACCACAGGATCACAAGTCCCGCGTGCTGTCCGCTTGGCCGACCGCTCATCCACCACATTGGATGCACCAGAAGCACGGGAAGGCCACGCACGGTCACACAGCACTTTGTCACGAAGTACCGCTGCTGCAGCAATCACCGGCCAAACACAACTGCCCCCGCCCCCCTGTAGCCGACACCAAGCATCACATGCTGCTCCACCACGCTAAGCATCACAACACCGCGATCCAAGCCGAAGGCACCGGCCTCGCCACCTTCGCAGTAACCGGCGGCACACCACAGCAGCCGGTGGAGGCGCAACCACACACACCACTGGCTCGCACCTCAACCTCACAAGGGGAACCGCACACACAGCGACAACACTGGCTCACCGTCCACCACACGGCTATCCCACCGGGCGCCACGCCATCAGCACCCTGCGCAGGCTGGGTATCCACAGCCACACACCATTATCACCTCTAGAGGGAAAAGTCTTCCTCCAGAAAGAGATTGACCTGGTCCACACTGCTCGCACAGCAACCCGCAGCTTGGCACCCTGATAATCCACACTGGAAGCACGTACGAGGCTGCTTAGCCTAATAAATTCGTTATAGAAGCTCATTAGACGAACAGAGGATGGAATGTCAGCCTTCAGCCGCATGGTCAGCATCCGGATCCCATTCTGCACGCCCTTCAGCCTGCCGGACGAAATGACGTTCATCCTGGCAGACAACACTCTAATGTTAATAATAATAATACCGAACTGCCGAAAATAGCGCCAGAACAGCACCTCGGAAAATTCGAATGGGGCTCCGTGAACGCTGACATACGTGGACGTGCCACGGCGGTCCGAAACAACCACAGAACCCGAAGCGGCAGCGGGTGGAAAATGCGCCCATCATAGCGCTTGATAAAGGCCCTATTGATCTGCAAAATCAGTTTAACAACCGCGCGGTGACTGGAAATCAGCTTCATACCACAGATGTCCGCCACGGCAACCTTCAACACATCAAACAAGGTTACATCCACGAGCGGTAGTCCACATTTTCGGTAAATTAAAGGTCAAATGTCATGGAACGCTGCACCTGGGGAAGAGGTACCCACATCACACAGGTGTACGGGGTCTCGAGCCTCCACGAACTACACCACTAGCAACCGCACGCCAGACTGGGTCAACAAGACTAGAGAGCGCAGCCAACCTCTACCCTCTCTGGCGGTCAAACCCCCCTCTCCTCAAGTGGTGGTGGTAGTCATGTACCTGGTTGGGGTTCTGGGAGTTGTTCTACTTCACAACTCAGCTCTTCTGACTTGTGAGAGCTTGGTCCAACAGGTTGTTGCTTGGAGCAGGGTTCCGGCGATATTTCTTATACTTGCTGGGAGGATGTTGAACAACCATGGATCCCTGATGTTAATACAGTGTTCTCTGGTTGTCCCAATGGCGCCCTTGCTCTTCACTGATTCTATTCTGCATTTCCTTGTACGTTTCATAGTTCTACTCGACATTTTATAGTAGAAGTAGTTGTTGTTATATAAAGTTATTGCAGTAATAGAATAATGCTGTTGAAGAGTCGCCATCAAGGGATCAGTATATTTACATGTAAAAGTTTTTACTAATTCCCCCCGGTGTCCTGGATCATCAGCCTCCAGGCATCCAACAGCGTCCTGGATCATCAGCCTCCAGGCATCCAACAGCGTCCTGGATCATCAGCCTCCAGGCATCCAACAGCGTCCTGGATCATCAGCCTCCAGGCATCCAACAGCGTCCTGGATCATCAGCCTCCCGGCATCCAACAGCGTCCTGGATCAGCAGCCTCCCAGCATCCAACAGCGTCCTGGATCAGCAGCCTCCCAGCATCCAACAGCGTCCTGGATCAGCAGCCTCCCAGCATCCAACAGCGTCCTGGATCATCAGCCTCCCAGCATCCAACAGCGTCCTGGATCATCAGCCTCCCGGCACCCAACAGCGTCCTGGATCATCAGCCTCCCGGCACCCAACAGCGTCCTGGATCAGCAGCCTCCCGGCATCCAACAGCGTCCTGGATCAGCAGCCTCCCGGCATCCAACAGCGTCCTGGATCAGCAGCCTCCCGGCATCCAACAGCGTCCTGGATCAGCAGCCTCCCGGCATCCAACAGCGTCCTGGATCAGCAGCCTCCCAGCATCCAACAGCGTCCTGGATCAGCAGCCTCCCAGCATCCAACAGCGTCCTGGATCAGCAGCCTCCCAGCATCCAACAGCGTCCTGGATCAGCAGCCTCCCGGCATCCAACAGCGTCCTGGATCAGCAGCCTCCCGGCATCCAACAGCGTCCTGGATCATCAGCCTCCCGGCATCCAACAGCGTCCTGGATCAGCAGCCTCCCGGCATCCAACAGCGTCCTGGATCAGCAGCCTCCCGGCATCCAACAGCGTCCTGGATCAGCAGCCTCCCGGCATCCAACAGCGTCCTGGATCAGCAGCCTCCCGGCATCCAACAGCGTCCTGGATCAGCAGCCTCCCGGCATCCAACAGCGTCCTGGATCAGCAGCCTCCCGGCATCCAACAGCGTCCTGGATCAGCAGCCTCCCGGCATCCAACAGCGTCCTGGATCAGCAGCCTCCCGGCATCCAACAGCGTCCTGGATCAGCAGCCTCCAGGCATCCAACAGCGTCCTGGATCATCAGCCTCCAGGCATCCAACAGCGTCCTGGATCAGCAGCCTCCCGGCATCCAACAGCGTCCTGGATCAGCAGCCTCCCGGCATCCAACAGCGTCTTGGATCAGCAGCCTCCAGGCATCCAACAGCGTCCTGGATCATCAGCCTCCCGGCATCCAACAGCGTCCTGGATCATCAGCCTCCCGGCATCCAACAGCGTCCTGGATCAGCAGCCTCCAGGCATCCAACAGCGTCCTGGATCAGCAGCCTCCAGGCATCCAACAGCGTCCTGGATCAGCAGCCTCCAGGCATCCAACAGGGTCCTGGATCATCAGCCTCCAGGCATCCAACAGCGTCCTGGATCATCAGCCTCCAGGCATCCAACAGCGTCCTGGATCATCAGCCTCCAGGCATCCAACAGCGTCCTGGATCATCAGCCTCCAGGCATCCAACAGCGTCCTGGATCATCAGCCTCCCGGCATCCAACAGCGTCCTGGATCATCAGCCTCCCGGCATCCAACAGCGTCCTGGATCATCAGCCTCCCGGCATCCAACAGCGTCCTGGATCATCAGCCTCCCGGCATCCAACAGCGTCCTGGATCATCAGCCTCCAGGCATCCAACAGCGTCCTGGATCATCAGCCTCCAGGCATCCAACAGCGTCCTGGATCATCAGCCTCCAGGCATCCAACAGCGTCCTGGATCATCAGCCTCCAGGCATCCAACAGCGTCCTGGATCATCAGCCTCCTGGGTGATGTGTCTAGGAGACAATCACGTGTGGTTGAGGAGACCGCTGGTGTTCAGCCTGGTTGACCGTCCTCTACACGTCCAGGGTGGAACAACTTGGAGGGAGATTCCATAACAGTGTACACGTTTTGACTGAAAAAAACGACACTGTTTTGGCCCCGTTCCAAGAGATGAGTGTATACAACTCTTGCTGAAATTCAGTGGGAGTGTTGCAGTCTATCTTAGTGATGCAGCACAAGTGATCCAGTGCCAAGTGTTTGAAGGTGTCAAGCCCTTCACATGTTTACAAGACGGATGCCGAAAGACTCTCCACTGATGCTTACCTTGGAGATCATGGTCATTGAGGGGCCCGGTGCTTCAGTTGGGTTCGTTCTCGACGCACATTGGAGAATTCCGGGTTCGAATCCTGGGCGGGACAGAAATTGTTGGGCACATTTCCTTTCACCAAATGACGCTGTTCACCTAGCAGTGAGTAGGTACTCGGGAGTTAGTTAGCTTGTTGAGGGGGGGGGGTGCATGCTGGGCGTGGTCAGTAATTCAGTTTTGGGGGGAGGGGGCGCCTCGATAAAAGCCAAAACGTGTATGAATACACTCTGGCTTCCTGTCCCTCAAGACAATGAATGACTTAATTAAATTAATTACAGACATCACGTCTGCAGCACTTGCTGTCTCCCAGGTGTTGAATTAAAACATTTTGATCCACATGAGGACACTTACCAAGGTCGCATGCTCCACATGAGGACACTTACCAAGGTCGCATGCTCCACATGAGGACACTTACCAAGGTCGCATGCTCCACATGAGGACACTTACCAAGGTCGCATGCTCCACATGAGGACACTTACCAAGGTCGCATGCTCCACATGAGGACACTTACCAAGGTCGCATGCTCCACATGAGGACACTTACCAAGGTCGCATGATCCACATGAGGACACTTACCAAGGTCGCATGCTCCACATGAGGACACTTACCAAGGTCGCATGCTCCACATGAGGACACTTACCAAGGTCGCATGCTCCACATGAGGACACTTACCAAGGTCGCATGCTCCACATGAGGACACTTACCAAGGTCGCATGCTCCACATGAGGACACTTACCAAGGTCGCATGCTCCACATGAGGACACTTACCAAGGTCGCATGCTCCACATGAGGACACTTACCAAGGTCGCATGCTCCACATGAGGACACTTACCAAGGTCGCATGCTCCACATGAGGACACTTACCAAGGTCGCATGCTCCACATGAGGACACTTACCAAGGTCGCATGCTCCACATGAGGACACTTACCAAGGTCGCATGATCCACATGAGGACACTTACCAAGGTCGCATGCTCCACATGAGGACACTTACCAAGGTCGCATGCTCCACATGAGGACACTTACCAAGGTCGCATGATCCATGCTCTCATACGCAAAAATGGAGTTGGCTGACAGGCTTTGCCTCTTGGGTTAGGCATCTCTGCTGAGCGTGGTCCCCTGCTTTCAGCACAGATGACAGACACCGTCAGCTAGCAACTCCATCCAAATGGAAACAGTTTGGCCAGCCAAGATTCAATGTAGTGTGTTCACAAGTGTTCGTTGTCGGCAAGCACTGAATACAACCCAAGAGCAACAGTAGCTAATGACTCGCCCCATGGTACTGCTTCTCCCTGCTCCAGCATCTTCTCTGGCGAAGGGTTTAATCTGAGCATTGTCTTCGTAGGAAGATGATTAGAGGCAAGCGGCAAGAGTACCGTCAGCTACTTGCCTCACACTGATGTGACCCCGGCGCCAGTAGCAACTCGTGTCTCCAACTCCGTGTAGTGTCGCTGAGTATGGATGACAGTGATTCTTGATGTGGAGTAAATGACCTTTACAGCTTCCAGCTCTGCAATCTCGCCTCCCTTGAAAGGGAATACGAGGATCGAATAATATTCCAATCTCC
>WNGS01164858.1:469917-490089 GCA_020271785.1 Procambarus virginalis | reverse complement strand
TACCCAACCTTGAGGTTACCTTGAGGTACTTCCGGGGCTTAGCGTGCCCGCGGCCCGGTCGTCGACCAGGCCTCCTGGTTGCTGATCAACCAGGCTGTTAGACGCGGCTGCTACAGCCTGACGTATGAGTCACAGCCTGGTTGATCAGGTATCCTTTGGTAGGTGCTTATCCAGTTCTCTCTTGAACACTGTGAGGGGTCGGCCAGTTATGCCCTTATGTGCCCAATAACGCACTTTATACATAGAAAATAGAAGATTGAAAATATTTGAACTGCTCTTTCCGGCCAGTACTCTCTTTTTTTATATGCCATTCAAGACAGTGTAAAAGTGAGTAACTACTCTATAGGCCTACGAGACGCGACAACAGGAGCGAACACCGTCAAAGTTAACGTTATCACTGTGTAGATAATTAGTGTTACTGATATACCAAGAACTGTTATATTCACTACCATTATGGAAATAAATTGCGAGGTAAGGACGGGAGATAGTTGGATATGTAACATTTATCGCTACAAATTAAATGTACGGTTTATATATATTTTGTAAGTATACATGTATGTTATCATGCGTGGTTCAGTAAGTTGATGTGTTGCTCTCATGTCAGTTAAAAAGCCAATATTTTAAGAATTTATAATGAACTAAAAAAACAACCTTCGTAATTAGTTAATTAAAACGCCAAAAATAATTAGTAATAAAATTAAGTCTATAATTTCCTCAGGATAAATACAAGTATAAAATAAGTAGACGAGTAACTTGTGAAAGTATCTAAATGACACATTAGTGAGTAAATGAATGAATGGGTGAATAAAACGACAAAATTATTACTTATTAGATAATAATATTAGATCCAGAATGTCGGATACTCGGCAGCACAAAATAAAAGTTTTCGAGACTGATTACAGCCATGTGCATGTGATTGCTTTATTCATGTGATTACACCCATGTGATTGCTTTACCCCTAATTGATGCAGTAATTCCTGCAAGCAGGTGTCTGCTGTACTGGCCACACAGTTCACCCGAGCACACACATAACTCACTAGTAATGTGGCCCAAAACTAATTCTGTGAGAAATCTTCACTCAAGCGGGAGATAAGAGTCAACTGTGAATGAAAATGTTCTCGATACCAGAGAGAACATTTTCCGAGCACAAACTAATTGAAGTTCAGACTAACATCAATGCTCCTAATATGGCCAAAAGGATTAACAAGACTGAAGGGCCATTCGGTAAATTCAATTTTAAAAATTAGAGTTTTGGACTGAAAACAATAAACTTGCAAACATTCGGCGTGAGACCGTCCTAGGTACTAAGCTGAACAGTTATAGACCGGTCACACGGACATCACACATCGCAACACTGCAAGTTTTCGAAAGAGTTATTAGGAGTGAGATCTCATGTTTTATGGAGAACATTGAACTTCACAATCCAGGGCCAGGATTCACAGACCATTGACACAAGCACTTACGAAAATGTACATCATTCCATAGTCATTCTAGCTTTGTTTACACTTATTAATAGTTTGAGTTTCAATACTTAACAACCCAAGGTTGTTATTGTAATAAAAATCTCGTAGGTCATCGGTAGCTCATTAACGAGTTAATAGATTTAAACAAAGTCGCCATAATTGAGAAAAGATGTACAGGTTTCGTAAGTGGTTGCATAAATGGTTGATGAATCCTGGCCTTGGTCAACATGGGTTCAAAGCAGAAGATTTGCCTTCTTAATTACTCAACCGTTATGGCAAAAACACGGAAGCAAGAATACATATTCAGTTTCCTGTCCAACACAATGCAGAGTAACAGTCAAACAAAGTGTAGTCCAAGCCAAGTGAAAAGCTTGCATTGGACTCAGGGCAATGAACCCCAGGGCACAGTCCTTGCATCACTGCTTTCCTCATTCTTTTATCCGATAGAGACAAAAATTCGAGTCACAGCTTCATGTAATCCTCTACGGACAATACAAACATCAGCATGAAAATTGCTCCTGTAGAAGACATTGAAAACTGCAAGATGATATCAATATAGTCTTTGAGCAACAGAAAGTAACATGTTTAACAGTGATATTTTCCTAATGCTTAGATAAGGTAAACGTGAACTTAAATATGATTATAGTTGTACAGCGAACAAGACAATTAGATTTCAAAGAAGGGAACACAACAGGAAAAGGACCTGGGAATGATGATGTCACACAACCCAACGTTCAGTGAACATAACAAGGCGAATATATAGCATTAATCAGCAAAATGATACGAAGCCCATCAACACCAGAGAGTTGCAGAAAGTTCGCCCTCTGCAATATGGTATCTTCAGGCCATCAAGTTAGAAAGGTTAAACATCTCAATAGGAATCCACAGGGAAATAGAAGTTCGTTTATATAGACTACGTCTAGGTTACAGATGCAACTGGGAGATTGGTGAACCCAGACAGAGGGAATGCATCTTCTGCCAAACAATCACAGAAAAGCCACTACTTCACTATCTTGTGAAATGTGAAGCAACCAGCGACCTTAGAAGAGCTTCAAGAGTCCCTGAATCTTGTAGTAACCACCCTCCCTGAAGCCATCAACACTGCCACTCTTCTGGTAAAAAGAGGTGTCCAGCAGCTGGACACCCTCATAAACATTGTCAAGCAGTATCGTCCCCCGCGATAGCAGGCTGACGATTTAAAATGCGACCTCAGCACACAGTATACATTCACTAAAAATAGAAAATATATAATCTACCACTTACGGGCTATTCATGCCCGTGTCACCGGCTTAATCTTAATCAATCAATCAGCAAAATGATAGGATAGATTATGAGAACTTTCAAATCCAGGGATTCCACCACAATGTTTCTATTATTCAAATCATTTGTTCTGCCCCACCTTGAGTACTAGTCCATACTCATTTCACTTTCAAATGAGAAGAGATTTCTGAAATAGAAGGAATACAGAGAACATACACGACACACTCTGAAAAGGAGACTAGAGGAATGGCAAATAATATATGCATGGAAGATACTGGAAGGCCAGGTCCCAAATTTGAACAGTAAAATAGCAACATTCTAAAGCGAACAATGTAGTATGAATGCAGAATATAGCCAGTGAAGAGTAGAAGTGCCATAGGCACACTCATAGAACACTGTATGAACATGAGAGGTCCATATGTATTCAGTATCCTCCCAGGAAACATTACAAATATTGTGGAAACAAAATTCGACGTATTCAAGAGAAAATTAGACACGTTTCTGCAAGAAATGCTGGAGCAACTGGGTTGTAATGGATATGCGGGCCTGCGGGCCGCTTCAAGCAACAGCCTGTTAGACCAAATTATCACACGTCAAGTCTGGCTCAGGGCCAAGCTTGGGGTATAGAAGATCTCTCTGATTCCCCTTCCAGGTGTAACAAACTAGTTTGTTCTAGAGATTATTCATTATAGATCTGGCATGAATATTACAGAGAACCACGTGTCCTTACAATTAGAGTTGGAGTCAGACGTGAGTTTGTACCTGACTAGCTGTGGAAGGTCACACCCTCGGGGATTAAGAACAGGCATGCAGAAACAGGTTGCCAGCTCTCCTTGGTTATAAAGTATCACGTTTGGGGTAATTCAGGTATTAAAGTAACTAATTAATAACCTTTTATATCAAACATGTAATCAAGTTAACGTCACGTAGGAGTGAAGAATCAAATCCCTTTAGTTCAAGATCAGGTGACTGGGAAGGTGGCAACATGGACCTAGGTCAGGACGACGTCAGTTCAAGATCAGGTGACTGGGAAGGTGGCAACATGGACCTAGGTCAAGACGACGTCAGTTCAAGATCAGGTGACTGGGAAGGTGGCAACATGGACCTAGGTCAGGACGACGTCAGTTCAAGATCAGGTGACTGGGAAGGTGGCAACATGGACCTAGGTCAAGACGACGTCAGTTCAAGATCAGGTGACTGGGAAGGTGGCAACATGGACCTAGGTCAAGACGACGTCAGTTCAAGATCAGGTGACTGGGAAGGTGGCAACATGGACCTAGGTCAAGACGACGTCAGTAAGAGGCTCATCTCACCCCCCCCCCCCCTCACCACATTCTACTTCTATTACTCTATCTCTTGTTAAAATTCAGTAATTTAGAGAAATTCAAGTTTTCATTACTATTGTATTCAATAATATACCTGCTCCAGTACTTAGAGATTTTTCAGTTGTTGGAATAACGAGTAAGTCACGTTCAGTGACGTCAATAAGGAGGGGAGTAGCCTCGGAAGCGGAAGAATCTTGACCACCCTTGGGTCCAGGGGTCACCAAAACCCTCCATATTAGTAATCATAATGTACATATATAGGACACTATTCTATACTGAAATTGGTTATAGCATTTTTCAAGATGCCTAATAGAATTACCATCAGTTTTAATAAGAATTCAACCATCTGGGGTTTGCCAGTAATTAGCATTAGTTTGGTCAAGTTAAATCCTGTTTAGTAAATGTAATTAAACCTGGTGGAGTAATACTTACTAGCCTAGGTCAGTCCTTAGCGGAGGACAGGCTAAGGAGGACAGTGTGGATTCGGGCAGCAAATGGAGAGATGAACCATTCTCAACTCTCCCGAGGTCAGCACTCCATCGGCTAATTCCATAGTCAACGTAAAAGTTGCTGAGTTTTGGTATAGGGAAATGATTCATTCGTGCCTCAATAGGGAATATTAAAAGTTTTAAAAAGTCACGTTAAAGAATGTTAAGTCAGGGAGTGATTTTGTATTAGTTTTTTTTTAGATTTGCATAAATAAATGATTAAATTGTTCCTCGGTTTTTTATTATCTTCAAGAATAAGTTTACATGCGATGGTCCTTGCCAGGTGGTCTCCACGAGTCTGGGTTTATTTAGGTCGCAAGCCTAGCCCAGTTTAAGAGCTAATATGTCCCCTTGTTTTCTGTAATTCCCACACTTAACGTAGATTCATCCCCCTTTATTTCAAGTAATTTGGGGATTAAGCCCCGAGGGATAAAGGATTGATTAATTGGTCTAGACCCCGATTAATTGATAGCTTTTGATTAATGGTCTGGTGGTGGCGGCGTAAAGAGATCCTCGAGTTTACTAGAAAACCCTAGTACGACGTCACTAGAAAACCCTAGTACGACGTCACTAGAAAACCCTAGTACGACGTCACTAGAAAACCCTAGTACGACGTCACTAGAAAACCTAGTACGACGTCACTAGAAAAACCTAGTACGACGTCACTAGAAAACCTAGTACGACGTCACTAGAAAACCCTAGTACGTCACTAGAAAACCTAGTACGACGTCACTAGAAAACCTAGTACGTCACTAGAAAAACCTAGTACGACGTCACTAGAAAACCTAGTACGACGTCACTAGAAAACCTAGTACGACGTCACTAGAAAACCTAGTACGACGTCACTAGAAAACCTAGTACGACGTCACTAGAAAACCCTAGTACGACGTCACTAGAAAACCTAGTACGTCACTAGAAAACCTAGTACGTCACTAGAAAACCCTAGTACGACGTCACTAGAAAACCTAGTACGACGTCACTAGAAAACCTAGTACGACGTCACTAGAAAACCTAGTACGACGTCACTAGAAAATACTAGTACGACGTCACTAGAAAACCTAGTACGACGTCACTAGAAAACCTAGTACGACGTCACTAGAAAACCCTAGTACGACGTCACTAGAAAACCTAGTACGACGTCACTAGAAAACCTAGTACGACGTCACTAGAAAACCTAGTACGACGTCACTAGAAAACCTAGTACGACGTCACTAGAAAACCTAGTACGACGTCACTAGAAAACCCTAGTACGACGTCACTAGAAAACCTAGTACGACGTCACTAGAAAACCCTAGTACAACGTCACTAGAAAACCTAGTACGACGTCACTAGAAAACCCTAGTACGACGTCACTAGAAAACCTAGTACGACGTCACTAGAAAACCCTAGTACGACGTCACTAGAAAACCTAGTACGACGTCACTAGAAAACCCTAGTACGACGTCACTAGAAAACCTAGTACGACGTCACTAGAAAACCCTAGTACGTCACTAGAAAACCTAGTACGACGTCACTAGAAAACCTAGTACGACGTCACTAGAAAACCTAGTACGACGTCACTAGAAAACCTAGTACGTCACTAGAAAACCTAGTACGACGTCACTAGAAAACCTAGTACGACGTCACTAGAAAACCTAGAACGACGTTACTAGAAAACCTAGTACGACGTCACTAGAAAACCTAGTACGACGTTACTAGAAAACCTAGTACGACGTCACTAGAAAACCTAGTACGACGTCACTAGAAAACCTAGTACGACGTCACTAGAAAATCCTAGTACGACGTCACTAGAAAACCTAGTACGACGTCACTAAACCTAGTACGACGTCACTAGAAAACCCTAGTACCACGTCACTAGAAAACCCTAGTACGTCACTAGAAAACCCTAGTACGACGTCACTAGAAAACCCTAGTACGACGTCACTAGAAAACCCTAGTACGACGTCACGTGGCTGTAGAATCTTGGCCGACCGAGTGGCTAAGACCACGTGGCGTGGGACTCGGCTGAGAGTTAGCTCTGGGGTCCTTGGAATTAAGTTTAAGTAAGCATATTCATGAACAGGGTAAAAGACAGAGTAGAGCTAATACCCGTTCCGTGTTACCCAGGTATACTTGAGACCAATTGAATAAATGGAATGTGTTGACGTTTCTGTCAGTCCATGACAGACATCACCTCATATAATAGGTACGGATGGGGTTATTTACTTTACTTATTATTAGAATAACTTGTTAAAATTTGGTATCGAAATAAATTTAAATACTTGATTTAGGCTAAGATAAATAAGACTAAAAATAAAAAGATCAATCTTTCCTTGTTATTGTGTGAAAAATAAATCCAGTTCATAAAGAAGGAATTGTTAAAGCCGAGATGATTAAGGAAAATCCTCTGGGTCATAGGGTTGGAACACGTTACGCAAATGATCACTCCAGTTGAGTGAGGTGGGCAGCCTTGTGCGCTGTTGACAGTGTATCAGTTGACTGCTGGAACAAACACCACCACCACAGCCGCACCACCACAGCCAGAGACCTGCACCTTTATGGAATACTGAGTGCCTCACGGCTCACTGTAAATGGCTACCACGTGAAACAATAGTTCATGGGCAGATTTTAGACACGTGGTGAATAGCATTCCGCTAAAAGAAGTTGTCAATTTAAGATTAATCATAGTAATTGGTGAAGTAAAGTTCTCCAAATAAACCCCAAGAATATTTTCAGTTCATGGTGCCCAGAGTTGTTACAAAAGGATATTGTGCTCTTAAGTTCTTGATGTGAATTATAGTATTGGGCAGTAATTGTTACGAAAAGCCCAGGAATCTAAGAGTACAGCGAGGAGTGACTATTAACGGTTAAATGGTAATTAATATCTTCTATCTAGGCTCAGAACTTTGTCTAAAATTAATGAAGAATAATTATATATTGGATGCGAGTTAAAGGTAAGAGTTGTGTAACCAAGGTAGCTATGATAGACTTGGTTGTGATAGTGTTTGCAGACATTTAAGTAATTATCCGCTAACGGATGGTAATTTGCGAAAAAGATAACTAAAATTAAATGGAAATCATCATTGGACTATTCTTATAATCCAACCACCGGTGTGCTGTGCTCTACCTACCATTTGGGTACTTTTTTGTAGGGATATTCCTGCGCGGGCCCTAAGCCTCTGGCTGGCCCACTGCGCGGCCCTAAGCCTATGGCTGGCCCACTGCGCGGGCCCTGATCCTCTGGCTGGCCCACTGCGCGGGCCCTAAGCCTCTGACTGGCCCACTAAGTGTTGCTTGTTTCTGTTTTACTTGGGCGGAGTATGAGTATTTATGACTCGTATGGTCGCTTCAGTAAGATTTTGTCCCATGTGTTTAACAACTTCTTCTGCTCTGTTGAATCCAAGTTGAAATCTTAATGGGTTTGTAACTGTGCACTGTGTTAGATAATGTTCCAGGGGTCTGTTGTGGTTGTAACTGTGCACTGTGTTAGATAATGTTCCAGGGGTCTGTCTGACATTTCTCCACAGTGCTCATTTGGGTACTGACCCAGTATGAGGGCACTGTCCAACTCTGAGGGTACTGTTCCACCATTACACACTCAAAAATACTCTCTCATCAAACAAGGTACACAAGGAACGAGACGCTCTGTTTCCGTCATTATGTATACCTTCCCTGCTGTCGTTAGATAGTAGTAGTAGCAGCAGTAGGCATCCATCAGTCTCAGGAGACTGATGGATGCCTACTGATTCGTTAGATACGAATTTCGTAATTTTGCTTAAAAATAAAGCGCTGAAGAGACTTCAGGCAGCGATACAGATGGTGAGGCTGGGAGCGCTGGCCTGTCCTACTCGAGACAACAAAGCCACGCTGCCCGCACCCCAATTTGCTGCACTGAATCCCTACTCCGTGTGTCGTTATTATAGCAGAGCTCTGCGACGTGACACGGACACAGGGGGGGGGGCCAGAGCCACGTCATATTGTACCACAACACGTGTTTACGTCTGTAACTTGGACGTACGTTATTAACGTACACGGACAGTCGCAGACATACTGTTGATGTTTGGGGGGGAAGTTATAGTTGCAATGTTGACATTCAATCAGTAAGCCACAGTCTTGTTTAAGCTTTGTCACTGCAGATCAAGTGTTTTCAAAGTTTTGGAGACACAATGGTAAATGGATATGTAGATTTAAATATGGTTTTATGATTTGAAATTTGTTTAAAAATCCATTGCAAGCATTTTTTAATCTTAAAAGCATAACAAATATATATTGACCATACCCAAGAAAAAGAATGTATTTGATTTAAAATAATTATTATATATGCGGTTTTATTGTCTTGCGAGAGGAGTGCCACGTATAAACTTGAGCAACACTGGTGTACTGTGTACTGGTGTCGTGCCTCACCAGTACACAGTAAGTTCCAACCTCGGCAGACTAACAGTACTGTAATCGGATGTGTGTGTGTACTTACCTAGTTGTGCTTGCGGGGGATTGAGCTCTGGCTCTTTGGTCCTGCCTCTCAACTGTAAATCAGCTGGTTCAACTGTTAATCAACTGGTGTGTGTGTAATTACCTAAGTGTAGTTACAGGATGAGTGCTAAGCTCTTGGTGTCCCGTCTTCCCAGTACTGTCATTTGACATTGAAACTACTGATTCTTTTTTCCTCCGCCACCTTCTCACTTGCTCCAACCGTCTACCAATCTGTTCGCAAAATAAAACTTTCAAATGATTTTTCGGCACCTTTGTTTCCTTAGCTTAAATCTGTGTCCTCTTGTTCGTGAAGTTGCTGGTTTCATGAATTCTTCTTTATCAGTTTGGTCGATTCCTGTTAATATTTTGTAAGTGGTGATTAAATCACCTCTTTTTCTTCTGTCATCTAGGTTTGGCATATTTATCGCCTCTAGTCTCTCCTCGTAACTCTTGTGTTTCAGTTCGGGAAGCCATTTTGTAGCATGGCGTTGCACATTTTCCAGTTTATGTGCTTCTTGAGATTTGTGAACCATACAACTGCTGCATATTCCAGTTTTGGTCTCACAAAAGTCGTGAACAGTTTCTTCAGTATTTCACCATCCATATAATTAGCAGCAAGTCTCAAGTTGGAAAGCGACGCTCACGCTCCTCTCACAATGTTCTGTATGTGTTCCTCTGACGAAAATTTACTATCCAAAACCACGCTTGATTTTTCTCCTCGCTCTTTAATTGTGTGTGTGGGCTAGCGTGCATACATGCTCATGTTGCTCTGCTTGTTGGGATTGAACTTCTTGGAGCTTTTTTAAAAAGACGATGAAAATAAGGATATTCATATTAAATCCTGGGTGTCCAAAAAGTTTGAACTTTTGACAAAGTTCCTCATGGAAGTTCCTCATACGTATTAAGACGATTGGATAAATAGCTAAGTGGAACTTTGTGGAATCAAGGGGAACATCGGACCTGACTTTCAATCGACTGGGATAACCTTTCGGTCCATTCGGAATCTCATATCATCATATTTGTATAGTTAAAAGCAAATAATATATACAGTAAAAGTAATTTGTAGACCAAATGCTGAACCAAACACATTTTGGGACACAATAACATATTGTCAAATATTTACACCTACACCCACTTTATGTACAGCATTTCCATAAACATGAAATATATACGATACATTATGTACAAGAAATGAAATATGTAAACCATGGCACCTAAACTGACAATCAAAACAAGGATAAAATTTTATCATGGACGAAATATAGAGTGCATGATATACTATAGAGTACATGAGGCAATACAATAATACATACAAATCTTGATACACTAAACGCAAGTGCGACTCATAACACACATACAGACAGCACTCGTGTTCAGCCTGGTTGACCGTCCTCTACACGTCCAGGGTGGAACAACTTGGAGGGAGATTCCATAACAGTGTACACGTTTTGACTGAAAAAACGACACTGTTTTGGCCCCGTTCCAAGAGATAAGTGTATACAACTCTTGCTGAAATTCAGTGAGAGTGTTGCAGTCCATCTTAGTGATGCAGCACAAGTGATCCAGTGCCAAATGTTTGAAGGTGTCAAGCCCTTCACATGTTTACAAGATGGATGCTGAAAGACTCTCCACTGATGCTTACCTTGGAGATCATGGTCATTGAGGGGCCCGGTAGTACAGTTGGGTTCGTTCTCGACGCACATTCGAGAATTCCGGGTTCGAATCCTGGGCGGGACAGAAATTGTTGAGCACATTTCCTTTCACCAAATGACTCTGTTCACCTAGCAGTGAGTAGGTACTCAGGAGTTAGTTAGCTTGTTGAGGGGGGGGGGGTGCATCCTGGGCGAGGTCAGTAATTCGGTTTTGGGGGAGGGGGCGCCTCGATAAAAGCCAAAACGTGTATGAATACACTCTGGCTTCCTGTCCCTCAAGACAATGAATGACTTAATTAAATTAATCACAGACATCACGTCTGCAGCACTTGCTGTCTCCCAGGTGTTGAATTAAAACATTTTGAAGCACATGAGGACACTTACCAAGGTCGCATGCTCCACATGAGGACACTTACCAAGGTCGCATGCTCCACATGAGGACACTTACCAAGGTCGCATGCTCCACATGAGGACACTTACCAAGGTCGCATGCTCCACATGAGGACACTTACCAAGGTCTCATGCTCCACATGAGGACACTTACCAAGGTCGCATGCTCCACATGAGGACACTTACCAAGGTCTCATGCTCCACATGAGGACACTTACCAAGGTCGCATGCTCCACATGAGGACACTTACCAAGGTCGCATGCTCCACATGAGGACACTTACCAAGGTCTCATGCTCCATGCTCTCATACGCAAAAATGGAGTTGGCTGACAGGCTTTGCCTCTTGGGTTAGGCATCTCTGCTGAGCGTGGTCCCCTGCTTTCAGCACAGATGACAGACACCGTCAGCTAGCAACTCCATCCAAATGGAAACAGTTTGGCCAGCCAAGATTCAATGTAGTGTGTTCACAAGTGTTCGTTGTCGGCATGCACTGAATACAACCCAAGAGCAACAGCAGCTAATGACTCGCCCCATGGTACTGCTTCTCCCTGCTCCAGCATCTTCTCTGGCGAAGGGTTTAATCTGAGCATTGTCTTCGTAGGAAGATGATTAGAGGCAAGCGGCAAGAGTACCGTCAGCTACTTGCCTCACACTGATGTGACCCCCGGCGCCAGTAGCAACTCGTGTCTCCAACCCCGTGTGGTGTCGCTGAGTATGGATGACAGTGATTCTTGGTGTGGAGTAAATGACCTTTACAGCTTCCAGCTCTGCAATCTCGCCTCCCTTGAAAGGGAATACGAGGATCGAATAATATTCCAATCTCCATCCTATCATTTTCCCGAGTAGGATAAAAAACTCGTATATATTTATTTTGTGTCAAGATATGAACTGCACAAAGCCTTTCGCACTCTCCTGAGTGCATTATCAAGGTCTGAGTATATGGTTTGGACGAGACCTGCATCACGACGACCAATACGGCACCAGCCCGGGCACCAGCCCGGGAACCTCAACTGTTCTTGACCCGCCTCCATACCCGCGGGAGGGTCTAGCCACCTGACCCAGCCAGCCACCTGACCCAGCCAGCCAGCCACCTGACCCAGCCAGCCAGCCACCTGACCCAGACAACTTAGGACCATAAAGGCTTGTTACCCTCATCTTACACACGTGGAGGAGAGACATTGTTTTTTGTTGCCAGGATAAGCCTTTGTTGTCGTCGTGGGGTCATTCCTTGCAGCTACCTTGCCATGATTTCTGGGCTCAGCGTCCCCGCGGCCCGGTCCCCGACCAGGCCTCATGGTTGCTGGACTGGACATATTACCCAGTATTACCAATTGGGATGTTTTACATGTGGATCTTGAAGATTTTCGTTATACCAGGATGTCACAACATGTTGTTCAGATGTCAGCTACAAGTCTAGATGGTTTTAACAAATAATCTAAAACATACAACCATTCTTCCAGCCCTTCCGTCCAGCCCAACCACTTGGGCTGGAGAGCAACGGTCTCGCTTCATGCAGGTCGGCGTTCAATCCCCGACCATCCGAGTGGTTGGGAACCATTCGTTTCCCCCGTCACACCCCAACCCATATTCTGATCCCTTTTATGGGCTATATAGTCGTAATGTCATGGAGCTTTTTCCTGGTAGTTCCCTTGTGCCACCTGAGGCAGCCATGGTAGCGCCTGTGGGAAGGCGTGGAGGTGTGGCGTGGAGGTGTGGCGTGGAGGTGTGGCGTGGAGGCCGGCCACACTGGGGCGAGGTAACTACATTATGGAGGCGTGTACTGGCGCTACTCTCGCCTGCTACCCTCACCCGGCCACCATGTCAGAGGGGAAGGTCTCTCCCTCGGCCAGGTCCCCAGTGGGGTCTGTCTCCCAGCCAGGTCTTCCATCCCGCCTCTCACACTCAGGTGCAACCCCCCACTGGGTGGGAGGGGAGGGGAGGGATGGAGAGGGAGGGGAGGGATGGAGAGGGAGGGAGGGAGGGAAGGGGTGGGAGGGAGGGAGGGGTGTTGAGGTTGCAGTGATAGGGTGCTGGGCTTGTGTTCCTACCTAAAAGTACTTATCTAAAGGTTACTACGGCAAAATGGCGTCTGGCGTCTCGTGCCCTTGCTATAATTGATGCATTTTGTCGTAACTTTTATGACGGTCGAATGTTGTAATGTATCTGCGTTTAATAGCTGTGTTTGTGGTCTTAACTACCAATATTTCTTTATATTTCTTCGACTCAGGTGCGCTCCCAGCTTCCACGAATGGCCTCTTGTCCCACCGTCTTCTAATTAAAAGTGGCTGTCGTTATCTAGTGTATTCACCTCAGAGTGTTGTTGTACTGATGCTGTCTCCTCCTCTGGTGCCTCTCTCTTCTGAGGTTGTGAGTGTGTTGAGCCCGTGCTGGTGCCTTCACCACCACCGGAGAGTATGCCGCTGCTGCATAGTATACTGTTGGTATTACATATAGGCACGTGACAGTGTTTCCAGTCTCCAGTGTGGTCCGTGGTGGTGGAGGGTGGTACGTGGTGGNCATCAGGGACTTCAATCACGGAAGGATTGATTGGGAGAACAAGGAACCGCATGGCGGCGAGGATACGTGGAGAGCCAAACTACTGGAGTGGTGGTGACTAGAAAACTTCTAAACCCAGCATGTCAGAGAACCCACAAGGATGAGAGGAAATGACGAACCAGCGAGACTCGACCTGGTCTTCACCCTGAACGACTCTGACATAAGAGAAATCGGTTTTGAGGCCCCAGTAGGGATGAGCGACCACAGTGTATTGGAGTTTGAGTACCTGATTGAAGAAGGGTTATTGAACTCGAGGAGAGATACTGAAACCAAAGGTTAGCATACCGAAAGGGAAACTATGAGGAGATAAGAAAATTCCTAACAGACATAGCATGGGAAACAGAGCTCAGGGAAAAGACGGCCCAAGATATGATGGACTACATCACGCAAAAGTGCAAGGAAGCAGCAAACAAGTTTGTCCCAGCCCAAAAGGAAAACAGTGAAATGAAGATGAGAAACCCATGGTTTAATCAGAGATGTAGGCTAGCTAAGCAACAAAGTAAAAGGGCATGGAGAAACTATAGGAATAACAGGACACTGGAGAGCAGAGAAAGATACCAGAATGCCAGGAATGAATATGTCAGGATGAGAAGAGAGGCGGAAAGACAATACGAAAACGACATCGCAAGCAAGGCAAAGACTCAGCCTAAATTGCTGCATAGCCACATCAGGAGAAAAACAACAGTAAAGGAACAGGTTATGAAATTAAGGATAGGGGCAGAAGGATTCACTACAAACGACAAGGAAGTATGTGAGGAACTGAATAAGAAATTCCAAGAGGTCTTCACCCTAGAACAAGGAGAAATCCCAGAGTTAAGAGAGGGGATAGCTAACCAGGAACCACTGGAAGAGTTTGAGATTACAAGCGGGGAAGTAAGAAAGTGTTTACTAGAGTTGGATGTGACAAAGGCTATAGGCCCAGATGGAATCTCTCCTTGGATACTTAAGGAAGGAGCAGAAGAACTGTGCCTACCACTCTCCATAGTGTATAACAAATCTCTGGCAACAGGGGAACTGCCAGAAATTTGGAAAGCAGCTAATGTAGTCCCGATATACAAGAAAGGGGATAGACAGGAGGCACTGAATTACAGGCCAGTGTCCCTAACCTGCATACCATGCAAGCTGATGGAGAAGATTGTGCGAAGAAAGCTAGTGGAGCACCTGGAGCGAAAGAACTTTGTAACACAGCATCAACATGGATTCAGGGATGGCAGGTCCTGCCTCACAGGGTTACTTGAATTCTACGACCAGGCAACAAAAATAAGGCAAGAAAGAGAAGGGTGGGCAGACTGCATATTTTTGGATTGTCAGAAAGCCTTTGATACAGTGCCACACAAGAGGCTAGTGAAAAAGCTGGAGATGCAGGCTGGAGTGAAAGGGAAGGTACTCCGTTGGATACAGGAGTACCTAAGCAACAGGAGACAAGAGTCAGTGTGAGGGGTGAGGTCTCAGATTGGCGAGACGTTACGAGTGGAGTCCCGCAGGGGTCAGTCCTTGGACCTATACTGTTTCTGATATATGTAAATGATCTCCCAGAGGGTATAGAATCGTTTCTCTCAATGTTTGCCGATGATGCAAAAATTATGAGGAGGATTGAAACTGAGGACGATAGTAGGAGGCTACAAGACGACCTAGACAGACTGAGTGAATGGTCCAACAAATGGCTGTTGAAGTTCAACCCGAGTAAATGCAAAGTAATGAAACTAGGCAGTGGAAACAGGAGGCCAGACACAGGATACAGAATAGGAGATGAAGTACTTAATGAAACGGACAGAGAGAAAGATCTAGGAGTTGATATCACACCAAACCTGTCTCCTGAAGCCCACATAAAAAGGATAACATCTGCGGCATATGCGAGGCTGGCTAACATCAGAACAGCGTTCAGGAACCTGTGTAAGGAATCATTCAGAATCTTGTACACCACATATGTAAGACCAATCCTGGAGTATGCAGCCCCAGCATGGAGCCCGTACCTTGTCAAGCACAAGACGAAGCTGGAAAAAGTCCAAAGGTATGCCACTAGACTAGTCCCAGAACTAAGAGGCATGAGTTACGAGGAAAGGCTGCGGGAAATGCACCTTACGACACTGGAAGACAGAAGAGTAAGGGGAGATATGATCACAACCTACAAAATCCTCAGAGGAATCGACCGGGTAGACAAGGACAAACTATTCAACACTGGGGGGACGCGAACAAGGGGACACAGGTGGAAACTGAGTACCCACATGAGCCACAGAGACGTTAGAAGGAACTTTTTCAGTGTCAGAGTAGTTAACGGATGGAATGCATTAGGCAGTGATGTGGTGGAGGCTGACTCCATACACAGTTTCAAGTGTAGATATGATAGAGCCCAGTAGGCTCAGGAATCTGTACACCAGTTGATTGACAGTTGAGAGGCGGGACCAAAGAGCCAAAGCTCAACCCCGCAAGCACAAATAGGTGAGTACAAATAGGTGAGTACACACACACACACACACAACACACACACACACAACACACACACACACACACACACACACACACACACACACACACACACCACACACAACACACGGGTGTTGAAGTTGGTACAAAGCGGAGCCATGGACCGCCAGCGCCGTCCTCCAGCCAAACATTAAACCTTCTATGGATTTCATTATTTTAGGAAATAATTAGGTGGAAATGTGTAGAAGAAGAGAGCGTTAGGTGGACAGGCGAAACTCAGCAAGTAACAACATTGCACGGAATAACACGTCAGCTGGCGGACAAAACTATTGCAAAATATAAACTTGAAAAGTTGTGTACAGTAATGTATGTGTGCAAGTGTTGAGAGGATAAGCCTAGAACAGTCGAAGAATATAAGGATGACAGATCACATCTGGCCATCACATCAACCCACTTTCTGATTCTCTCTCTCCTTACTTTATAGATTTAATTTAAGTATTATCTTTACAATTTGTTCATTAAAGAAAATATTTCTATATGTCATTACTTTGTTAAATCCCATCAGTTACGTCTATCAATAATTATATTATCTTCATTTAGTGGTTACAGTAGAGTTTTCCGACTTGTTTATAGGCTAAGAACTCTCTCCCACATCTGGTTTCAAAGCCTTGGTCTAATTGTTTATCTTCTTGAGGTTATCTGTGTGATGATTTCGGGGCTTTTTAGTGTCCCCGCAGGATCACAAGTCCAGCGTGCTGTCCGCTCGGCCGACCGGCTCCCTGAGCCTTGTACTTGTTTACCTAGAAGCAGATCCGCAATAGTTTACATTCAAGTCCCCGATTACTGCTGGTGTATAGGGCGGAGAGTGAAGGAGCAGAGCTGTCCTCCCGCCCAGTCTAAGACCCGGGTAGTCTGGCTTGCGAGACCAGAAGACGAACTGGCAACTGCTCCCCCACACCGTGCTTAAACATCAATTTTATTTATTTATTTATTTGCAACAGGCATGATGCTTCCAATACCAGACGTGAAGCGAGATTTCACCTCGTCCCCTCCACAGCACGCAGTAAATACCCTTTTGAATCAACTCCCAGTTACCCAATCTTGAGATTACCTTGAGGTACTTCCGGGGCTTAGCGTCCCCGCGGCCCGGTCGTCGACCAGGCCTCCTGGTTGCTGGACTGATCAACCAGGCTGTTAGACGCGGCTGCTCGCAGCCTTACGTATGAGTCACAGCCTGGTTGATCAGGTATCCTTTGGAGGTGCTTATCCAGTTCTCTCTTGAACACTGTGAGGGGTCGGCCAGTTATGCCCCTTATGTGCCCAATAACGCACTTTATACATAGGAAAATAGAAGATTGAAAATATTTGAACTGCTCTTTCCGGCCAGTACTCTCTTTTTTATATGCCATTCAAGACAGTGTAAAAGTGAGTAACTACTCTATAGGCCTACGAGACGCGACAACAGGAGCGAACACCGTCAAAGTTAACGTTATCACTGTGTAGATAATTAGTGTTTACTGATATACCAAGAACTGTTATATTCACTACCATTATGGAAATAAATTGCGAGGTAAGGACGGGAGATAGTTGGATATGTAACATTTATCGCTACAAATTAAATGTACGGTTTATATATTTTTTTAAGTATACATGTATGTTATCATGCGTGGTTCAGTAAGTTGATGTGTTGCTCTCATGTCAGTTAAAAAAGCCAATATTTTAAGAATTTATATGAACTAAAAAAACAACCTTCGTAATTAGTAATTAAAACGCCAAAAATAATTAGTAATAAAATAAGTCTATAATTTCCTCAGGATAAATACAAGTAAAATAAGTAGACGAGTAACTTGTGAAAGTATCTAAATGACACATTAGTGAGTAAATGAATGAATGGGTGAAATAAAACGACAAAATTATACTTATTAGATAATAATATTAGATCCAGAATGTCGGATACTCGGCAGCACAAGAATAAAAGTTTTCGAGACTGATTACAGCCATGTGCATGTGATTGCTTTATTCATGTGGATTCCACCATGTGATTGCTTTATTCATGGATTACACCAATGTGATTGCTTTACCCTAATTGATGCAGTAATTCCTGCAAGCAGGTGTCTGCTGTACTGGGCCACACAGTTCACCCGAGACACAATAACTCACAATAATGTGGCCCAAAACTAATTCTGTGAGAAATCTTCACTCAAGCGGGAGATAAGAGTCAACTGTGAATGAAAATGTTCTCGATACCAGAGAGAACATTTTCCGAGCACAAACTAATTAAAGTTCAGACTAACATCAATGCTCCTAATATGTCCAAAAGGATTAACAAGACTGAAGGGCCATTCGGTAAATTCAATTTTAAAAATTAGAGATTTTGACTGAATGAAAACAATAAACTTGCAAACATTCGGCGTGAGACCGTCTAGGTACTAAGCTGAACAGTATAGACCGGTCACACGGACATCACACATCGCAACACTGCAAGTTTTCGAAGAGTTATTAGGAGTGAGATCTAGGTTTTATGGAGAACATTGAACTTCACAATCCAGGGCAGCAGTGGATTCACAACATTGACACAAGCACTTACGAAACAGTACATCATTCCATAGTCATTCTAGCTTGTTTACACTTATTAAATAGTTTGAGTTTCAATACTTAACAACCCAAGGTGTTATTGTAATAAAAATCTCGTAGGTCATCGTAGCTCATTAACGAGTTAATAGATTTAAACAAAGTCGCCATAATTGAGAAAAGATGTACAGGTTTCGTAAGTGGTTGCATAAATGGTTGATGAATCCTGGCCTGGTCAACATGGGTTCAAAGCGAGAAGATTTGCCTTCTTAATTACTCAAAACGTTATGGCAAAAATCACGGAAGCAAGAATACATATTCAGTTTCCTGTCCAACACAATGCAGAGTAACAGTCAAACAAAGTGTAGTCCAAGCCAAGTGAAAAGCTTGCATTGGACTCAGGGCAATGAACCCCAGGGCACAGTCCTTGCATCACTGCTTTTTCCTCATTCTTTTATCCGAGAGACAAAATTCGAGTCACAGCTTCATGTAATCCTCTACGGACAATACAAACATCAGCATGAAAATGCTCCTGTGAGAAGACATTGAAAAACTGCAAGATGATATCAATATAGTCTTTGAGCAACAGAAAGTAACATGTTAACAGTGATATTTTCCTAATGCTAGATAAGGTAAACGTGAACTTAAAATATGATTATAGTTGTACAGCGAACAAAGACAATTAGATTTCAAAGAAGGAACAACAGGAAAAGGACCTGGGAATGATGTCACACAACCCAACGTTCAGTGAACATAACAAGGCGAATATTATAGCATTAATCAGCAAAATGATACGAAGCCCATCAACACCAGAGAGTTGCAGAAGGTTCGCCCTCTGCAATATGGTATCTTCAGGCATCAAGGTAGAAGGTTAAACATCTCAAAAGGAATCCACAGGGAAATAGAAGTTCGTTTATATAGACTACGTCTAGGTTACAGATGCAACTGGGAGATTGGTGAACCCAGACAGAGGGAATGCATCTTCTGCCAAACAATCACAGAAAAGCCACTACTTCACTATCTTGTGAAATGTGAAGCAACCAGCGACCTTAGAAGAGCTTCAAGAGTCCCTGAATCTTGTAGTAACCACCCTCCCTGAAGCCATCAACACTGCAACTCTTCTGGTAAAAAGAGGGTCCAGCAGCTGGACACCCTCATAAACATTGTCAAGCAGTATCGTCCCCCGCGATAGCAGGCTGACGATTTAAAATGCGACCTCAGCACACAGTATACATTCACTAAAAATAGAAAATATATAATCTACCACTTACGGGCTATTCATGCCCGACCACCTGCGGCTTAATCTTAATCAATCAATCAGCAAAATGATAGGATAGATTATGAGAACTTTCAAATCCAGGGATTCCACCACAATGTTTCTATTATTCAAATCATTTGTTCTGCCCCACCTTGAGTACTAGTCCATACTCATTTCACTTTCAAATGAGAAGAGATTTCTGAAATAGAAGGAATACAGAGAACATACACGACACACTCTGAAAAGGAGACTAGAGGAATGGCAAATAATATATGCATGGAAGATACTGGAAGGCCAGGTCCCAAATTTGAACAGTAAAATAGCAACATTCTAAAG
>WNGS01164858.1:431079-445172 GCA_020271785.1 Procambarus virginalis | reverse complement strand
TGATGATTCCTTCTGTGTCCGGTTTCTCTTATTCTGTCTACCGCAAGCCCATACATAGAGGTGTGTTACATTCATTCTTTTCCTACCCTCTTCCTCCTGTTAAGAAAAGTATCCTCGTCTCTTCCTTCGTTCTCTACGCATCAGTGATCTTCAGTTTCTTGACTCGGAAATTACCTTTATTTAGAAATCTTTCTCTTGCCTTGGATATCCCTTACAGTTTATCAACTGCGCCTTTTCTCACCAATCGCAAATTATTTCATGCTCAACCTGTTTCCCGCACTAAACCAGTGTGCTTACTGCCTTCCAAGTCTTGTCTGAAGCGGGCTTGATACACACCTCACCAACATGAACTTAAGCCTGGTTTGTTTGCTGGTGACTCTTCCATTTTCACAGTATTAGATATGCTAACCTTTTAACAAACGTGACCTGACTTAAGCCTACCCCATTTTCTTTTTGTTTTTTCTTACACTCATCACAGTATTACACTCAAGCCATCCACCGTCATCAGTTCTTACCTTTCACAACTTACTTTTATCTTGTAGGAGTTACTTTCTTCTTATCGCTCTCACCCTGCATCCTTCTCCCCCTCTTTCCCTAGCATTGCCCCTGTTTTGCACCTTTCTCTCCACCGGGGATAGCGCCAAACCATTACGGCTATATAGCACTTGGAAGGAGTTAGGATAAGGATTTGGGATGGGACGGGGGAAAGGAATAGTGTCCAACCACTTGAATGGTCGGGGGGAGGATTGAACGTCGACCTTATGAAGCGAGACCGTCAACCTTCCAGTCCAAGTGATTGGGAACCGGACACAGAGCTGTGAACATGAACGTCAAGAAAAGGAAGGAGGAAATTCGATTCCCATTCAACTTTGAAATTGATAGAAGCCAGATTGTTAAGAGAGGAAAGGAACGGCTGGAAGAGACTCATGAGGCTGTAAAGCAAAAAGGTCAACACAGCAAAGCCAGAGAGAGAGAGAGGTACGAGTATCAATAGTGGGAAGAAGACACGGTTTCGAAGTATTTCATCAAGAGATTGGCAAGAACAGGGCAGAGAGAGGCGTGAACCCATAGACACGGAAAGTTAGAAAGTAGTATTTTCCATTGAAAGATAATGAGTTAGAGTCAACACAGAGTCTGACGAGTTCGAGGTAAACGTCAGTGGGAAGCGAGAGATTAAGAAAGCCCTCAGTCGCCTTCTGGCTAAGGAAAGAGAACGTCATCAAGGGGAACATTAGTAAATAGAGAGTCGACGTCAAGACTAAGCGTCTTACAGGAGAGCTGCAGACGCTGTCTTTCTATGAAGTTCTGAGAGTGACGGAAATCTTTATCTAATGTTGTCTCAATAAGATTTCTTTATAAGTTTACACTTTTACTTGTAATCCATATATATATATATATATATATATATATATATATATATATATATATATATATAGGCAAGAGAGTTCCTACATTCTTGTACAGCCACCAGCACGCGTAGCGTCTCGGGCAGGTCCTTAATCCTAATATTCCCCGGAACACGACCCGCCAAATCGTTTAACAACCAGGTACCCATTTTTACTGTTGGGTAAACAGAGGCAACAGTTAAGGATTGGCGGGCGGTAAATCCTCCCCGGCCAGGATACGAACCCAGGACAAAGCACTCGCGAAACTCCAGGGGGAGTGTCTTACCACCACGGCCACGGGGAATCAATAGCAAACATTTACAAGTAGTATTCCAAAACATTTATGGATCACAAAAAGTTATAGTATGAGGTAAGGGAATGACATTGTGAACTTAAAAGAAAAAAGAGAATTTATTAATTTATGAATTTAAAAGCATGAATAACATATTGATAATACCGATATATTATATGAGAGGATATCAAATGCAGTTTTGTTTGTAGGTGACCAGTGTTGCTGGATATATATACGAGTGTGTGGGTATGTGTGGCTTATTAAGGGCTCACCATAGCTCGCGCTACATGGACATTTCGTTCTGAGTAGCTAAATCTAAAACATGTGAGGCTTATCTAGCATCAAACGCTGTATACTCGCCACCGGATATACATTTTAAATATTTACAAGTACAGAGTGGGTATTTTTTTACATTTGGGTGTGTAAATGGTGCATTCTTGCAAAACCACTAACATGCATAGCGTGTTCAGAATACAATTTGGTGACATACAGTTGTCCACATTCCTCTCTTAATTTATTTAAAAACTTTTAATTTATGTTTGAGAAGAACCACTCGTTCAATATTAAAACCTGCTACAAATTTTTTAAGAGAAAATCAGTAGGAGACACGAGGAGGATTCGATCCTATGCTCTGAGTACTTGCAAGCTAGCGCCTTGCACCACGACCCTGTCAAAAGCAATGCAACCTGGTATTCAACTGAATCTTCTAGGGGTCCTGAAACTTCCAACTGGAGCCTAATCAAGGTTTCATCTACCAGCATACTTCAATCGTTACATCTTGAGTCTTTCTAGGAAATGTAAATTAAGCTTTCTAAAGCTCTCTCTTCATAAGAGAGATTTTTAAGGGAGAGTATGTGTGTATATGTGCGTGTGTGTGTGTAATTACCTAAGTGTAATTACCTAAATGTAGTTACAGGATGAGAGCTACGCTCGTCGTGTCCCGTCTTCCAAGTACTCTAGCCGTATAACGTTTTTAAACTACTGACTGGTTTGGCCTCTACCACCTTCTCAGCTTGTTCCAACCCTCTACCACTGTTTGTAAAATTAATTTAATATTTTTCCGCCACCTCTGTTTCCTTAGCTTGAATCTTTGTCCTCTTGTTCGTGAAGCTGCTGGTTTCAGTAATACCGGTCAATTTGGTTTATTCATTATAGTATTTTGCAAGCGGTGATCATATCACCTCTTTTTCTTATAGCTTCTAGTTTTGGCATGTTTAACGCCTCTAGTCTCCACGAAACTTGAGTTTTTCAGTTCCGGAAGCCATTTTGTAGCACGCCGTTGCACTTTTTCCAGTTTAATCAGGTGCTTCATGAGATTTGGGAACCATACAACTTGTGCCTATTTCAATTTTGGTCACCCAAAATTCATGAATAGTTTCTTTAGTATTTCACCATCCATATAATTAAAAGCAAGTCTAAATTAGGAAAGCGACGCATACGTTCCTCACACAATGTTCTTTTTAATGATTAATCAACCAATTACTCCATGGGATAACTGGGATTTATCAGTTGATTTTGTAAATGCGCCCAAGAAAGATAGTGTGCACTCTACATTATTAAAACAGTTAACACTGAAAAGCATCACTGAAAGTACTCAGAGTATGGGTAACGATGTGTATCAGTGCTATACCGACGGCTCTGTAGAAGAAGGTGGACGATGTACCGGATGTGCATGTAATGTATTTGAACAATCTACTCTCGTACATACAGCAATGAAGCGCGTCAATGACTGGGCAAGTACAACTCAAACCGAACTTGCAGGCATATACCTTGCCACTGAATTTTTAAAAGACAAAGGCAGTGGACTTGTATACTGTGACTCGCAGAGTGCACTCCTGGCATTGAACGCAGCACATATTAGTGACACCCAGAAAATAGTCAGTGATATTCGAATGAATGTCTTAGCTGCTAAAGAAAACAGATTTGAAATTAAATTCCTATGGATACCATCACATGTTGGCATCTCAAGGCATGACACTGTTGATATGCTTGCAAAGACAGCCTGTAGAAAACCAGTGGTAGAAATTGATATGGGTATTTCATTAGCAGTGACAAAGAGAATACTTAAACAAATATCTAATGAAGATCTCACCGACCTAACAAATTCACAAAGACCTGAAAGTTGTAGCATTAAATATTATGATAGATATCGTGAGGAAACATTCACATATGGGACTAATAGAACAAGAACCCGGCAATGTGATGTTATAGTGGCCAGAATACGCCTGGGATATAGACGTATCTGGCAGCTTTCTCAAAACCCAAATGTCGAGTACACAATGTGTCAACTTTGTGAAAGAGAAAACATGCACTCTCTTGAACATTATATTGTAGAATGTCCCATACTGGCTGACTTTCGCCCCCCTGGGCTAAGGTATGCTGAACTCTGTAATTACTATATGAGTACTGGAACACTTGATGATATATTGGACTTGTATCCAAGATTGACCATGTAATAGATTAATTATACAATGTATGTGATGTAACTATATAACCTGAGCTTGTAAAAGCACCTTAATCACCTTCAGTGATTAAGTGCTTAATTGCACACTAGTTTCTTTATCAGCTATCTCACCCTGTCAGAGTAAATGAGATAAATGTCTGTGTATATATGTATATGTGTGTGTATGTGTATGTATGGGTATAAAGTATATATGGAAGCTGATCAGAATTACATCTCACCTTTGTAAATGTACATTAATGACACTGTGTAGATGACACATCGAACACTTTATGTAAGGCATACATAAATCTGTGTATCTATGTATTTACGTATATAGGTTAGCTTAGCATTTTTAAAGCACCGACTCACCTTCAGTGGTTGATTGTTCAATAAACCCTTGAAATATATGTTTAACACATCTCTAATCCTGTCCATGGAGGACAGAAGAAAATGTATATATTCTGGTTAGCATTGTAAATGTGTGGCCACGTCTGTGGTAGAAAAACAATAAAAAAAAAAAAAAAAAAAAAAAAAAAAAAAAAAAAAAAAAAAAAAAAAAAAAAAAAAAAACAATGTTCTTTATGTGTTCCTCTGGCGACAGCTTACTATCCAAAACCACCCCCTAGGTCTCCTCCTTTATTAGAGTTCTGCAATTCCTTTCCACAAAATTTGTAAGTTGTCTGTGGTTTATTTTATCTGATTCCACATTCTTTAACATGGCATTTATTCACCTCCTCCCTCCCCCCCCCCCTCAAACTCGCTCACACCTTTCCTCCCTCCCTTCCCCCCTCAAACTCCCTCCCTCACTCACTTGGGGTGTTGAAGAGAAATGTTATTAGAAGAGGGAGTGCACCCCGTAGTATAGAGGTAGAGGCAGTAGTAATTAGTATAATAGTGCTTACCTAACAGTGTCTATGGTAGGGTGAGGTCTAGCTCTTTATGCCCTGCCTACCAACCATGCGTGTTGATAGATGGTGTATTACTTCTCCTTCCCACTGCCCCCTGCCCTCCACAACCCAACATATTAAAAAGGTAATTACAAGCAAAGTATGATTTTATAATTTTGTGGACATGAGTACATATTGTTTAACAACATACATGCAAAATTTTAAAGACGCTAGTAATGACAGGTCAATTTAATATGAAATTGCAAGATTCATCATGGGGGTAGCCTTTGCACAGTATCATGTGGCATGTTTTTCTTTGATGCTTATCCCAACCCGTCCATGTTGAGCACGTACCTAACAGCAATTACTGGGAAACATTGAGTGAAGTGAGTTCCAAGCATCTAGACTAACTTCGAACAAGTTGTTGTTGTTTTAGATTTAGCTACTCAGAACGAAGTGTCCATGTAGCACGGGCTATGGTGAGCCCGTAAAAAGCTTCGAACAGATTGATTGATAAAGATTAAGCCACCCAAGAGGTGGCACGGGCATGAATAGCCCGTAAGTGGTACATTTTTTTCAGTAATTTTTTTCATTATTCTGAGGTTGCATTTAATCATCAAGCTGTTATCGCGGGGGAGGATACTGCTTCACAGTCTTTATGAGGGTGTCCAGCTGCTGGACACCTTTGTTGACCAGGAGAGTGGCTCTGTTGCTGGCTTCAGGGTGGCCACTGCAAGATTCAGGAACTCTTAAAGCTCTTCTAAAGTCGTTTGTTGCTTCACATTCCAGAAGATAGTGAAGTAATGGCTTTTCTGTGACAGTTTGGCAGAAGATGCACTCTCTCTGTCGGGGTTCACCAATCTCCCAGTTGCATCTGTAACCTAGACGTAGTCTATATAACCTAACTGCTATTTCCCTGTTGATTCCTTTTGGGATATTTAACCTTTCTAATTTGGTTGCCTGAAGATACCATGTTGCAGAGGGCGAACCTTCAGCTATTCTCTGGTGTAGGTAGGCTTTGTTGAGGTGTGAGAGCTTTTTGGTGATGATGTTTTTAATGTTCTCTAGGCTGGGTTGAATTGTTTTATCTATCACTGGATGACGAGTTGCCAGTTTAGCAATTTCATCAGCTTTCTCATTTAATGGGATTCCAATATGGGATGGGATCCAGTTCAAGGTTATATTGAGTCCTTTGCCTTTAGTGACTGCTCCAAGATACAAAATGGTGGTAATTATTTCCACGTTATCTTTCCACTGTTTTTGCCCTAGTATTTGAAGTGCAGCTTTTGAGTCTGTGTGTATGATTGCATTTTGAGTGTTTTGTGCAATCACATATGCGAATGCCTGTTGTATGGCAAACAGCTCAGTTTGGGTTGATGATACTAGTCCTCCCAGTCTCCAATATGTCTGTATGCTGGCCGTGCAAAGAGCAGCGCCAGCACTCTCATATTCTGTGTCCACCGATCCGTCTGTGAAGATGTGGGTGGCTCCTGCTACTGCTATGCTATACATTTGCTCTTCTATTATGCGCCTTAGGATTGTCGGATCATAGGCAGCCTTTTTCATTGGGAGACTCTCTATTACTATTTTGAAAGTAGGCTCTTCCCACGGTGCAGAAGGAGTGTAATTTGGGTGTGGATGATCACCCTCTCTATCGAGAATCATGCTTTTTAAATGTAGTCTGTTTAGGACTTTTCCTGCTCTTGCAGCCCAAGAGTTTCCATTGTTTTGGCCTAGTCCAACCACCAAGGCCTGCCGTACTGGGATTGGATCAGAAGAAATAATTATCTTACTGATAATTGTAGCTGTCCTTTGAGATATTCTTTCCTGTAGAGAGGGCAAACCCGTCTCCAGTCTAAGTGTTTCAAGCCTGGTCCACATGGGGGCTCCCAGTGCGGCTCTCATAGCATTGTTTTGGGCAACTTCAAGCTTTTTCCACTGTTGGTGTGATAGATTTGTGAGTGCAGGTGCGGCATAATCGATCACTGATCTGACTGCCTGTACATAGTATGTGCGAAGGACTTGCAGATTGGCTCCTCCAGAGAGGGAGGTTAGCGACCTGAGGATTGCCGTCCTGGCCGCAGTTCGCTCTCTCAAGTAAGTGACCTCAGCATTAAAATTCATGTGTGTGTCCAGGATTATTCCTAGGTACTGATAGGTGTCCACCCATCCGATTGGTTGACCCTGTACTGTGAGTTGGATGTTGGGCTTCGCTATTTTTATGGGCATGGCTTTTGACTTTGAGGGGTTGAGTTTGATCCCAATCTGTTTTGCCTCTTTACTGTTGCAGTCTAAGCATTTGGGTGCAAGGCGCGCCGCATCCCTTCCTTTTATGATGATGACAAAGTCGTCCGCGTAGTTTAGCAGCCTGCAGTGATGTGGAAGTTTCAACCTCATTATTCTTTCCATTAAACAGTTGAAGAGAAGAGGGCTGAGAATACCTCCTTGCAGTGTACCATTTTCATGTCTTTTGTACTCAGAAACTGTGCCATGAAGTTTTACTCTTGCTTCTCTGTTTATGAGACAGTTTTTGGTCCAGGAGAGCAGGTTGCCTCTGACCTCTTTGTCAATGAGGCAGCAGAGAATAGCTGGGGCGCTAGCCAGTTCAAAGGCTTTTTCGAGGTCCAGGAATATCAGCATTCCTGGTCTGTCATTCAAGTGGGCTAACAGAGTTGTAATACATTCCACTGTGCCAACCCCTTTTCTATAGGCATACATATCATGGTGCAGTTTAGGCATTTTCCACTCCAGTCTGTTGAGTGCCATTCTGTCAGCCGTCTTGGCTGCACAGCTTTGGAGAGAGATGGGCCTGGGATTAGCTGGATCTTTGGGTTTTGGGATCGGTACTATGTCTGCTCTATTCCAAGCTGAAGGTCTAGTTTGAGAAGTCCAGGCTAAATTAATTAACCTTAGGTATGCAGCGTCTCCCTCTGGGCCGAGGTTTCTAATCATTTTATAGGTTATTTTGTCGGCTCCAGGGGATGTATCCTTGGAGTTTTTCTTAGCCCGATTGAGCTCATCCAGTGTGAAGGGGGCATTAGTGTCAGAGACTTCTTCACATGCTGTAAGGATTCTGTGCCACCTTTCTTCCTCTAGTCCGGTCTGTACTGCTAATACATCTGGTGGAAGTTGATTGCTGGCTGCTCTCTCTGCAAACCTGGTTGCCAGTACTTCGGCTTCCTGTTGAGGATCCTTGGGGTGTGGGGCTTTAGGTGTTTTATTCCCTTTGGCCCGGTGGATTTGCTGCCACATCTCTCAGAGAGAGGTGTGTTCATTCAGGTGTGAACACCATTCCAGCCACTTTTGTTCTTTTATTAGTCTGGTCTCTCGATGTACATGTTCCTTGACCTCACAAAGTAAAGACCTGTTGCGGTCACTTGGATGCTTTTTGTATAGCTTTCTTGTTCTGTTGAGTCTATGGTTGAGTTCTTTGGCACGTTCGCAATAGTACCAATGATCTTTATGGTGTCCGGTGGACTGTTTTTTCAGTGGGATTGAGTGGTTGGCTGCACTTTGAATCACTTTGACAAATTCTTCTTCTGCCTGATTAATGTCTCCGGAAGATCATAGTTTCTATGCCACTCTGAAATGAGGTTTTGAAATCGGTCCCAGTTTGCTAAAGCAAAGTTCCAGGCTTCAGATGAGGCAGAGGTGGAGTGGGTAGGTCTAACTTAAGATCAATTTTGACCCCATAGTGGTCGCTTGTGAGTGTGGGCTCAACTGACCATGTCGCTCATCTCTNAAAGGAATAACCGGTAAAGTAGGACGCTGGATACTCAGTTTTTTCTGTCAAACAGGACTCAGCGAGTAACGGTCACCATATAAAATCTAGTCCAAGTGCAGTTAAAAGCTCTGTACCTCAGGGTACAGTCCTTGCACCGCTGCTTTTCCTTATTCTCATATCAGATATAGACAAAAATACAAGTCACAGCTTCGTATCATCCTTTGCAGATGACACAAAAATCAGTAAGAAAATTACCTCGGCTGAAGACATTGAAAAACTTCAAGCTGATATTAATAAAGTTTTCGACTGGGCATCAGAAAATAATATGATGTTTAACAGTGACAAATTCCAGGTACTCAGGTACGGTAAAAATGAGGACCTTAAACATAATACAGGTACAAAACACAATCAAATGTGCCCTAGTAGGAAAACAGCATGTAAAGGATTTGGGAATAATGATGTCTGACGACCTAACGTTTAGGGAGCATAACCAAGCAAATATTGCGACAGCCAGAAAAATGATAGGATGGATTACGAGAACTTTCAAATCCAGGGATCCCATCACAATGCTTGTACTCTTCAAGTCACTTGTGCTGTCCCGTCTTGAGTACTGTTCAGTACTCACTTCCCCCTTCAGAGCAGGAGAGATTGCTGAAATAGAGGGAATACAGAGAACATACACGGCACGCATAGACGCGATAAAGCACCTAAATTATTGGGATCGTCTCAAAGCTCTCCAATGTACTCACTAGAAAGAAGACGAGAGAGATATCAAATAATATACACCTGGAAGATACTGGAGGGCCAGGTCCCAAATCTACACAGTAAAATAACAACGTACTGGAGTGAACGATATGGAAGAAATGCAGAATAGAGCCAGTGAAGAGCAGGGGTGCCATAGGCACAATCAGAGAACACTGTATAAACATCAGAGGTCCGCGGTTGTTCAACGTCCTCCCAGCAAGCATAAGAAATATTGCTGGAACACCGTGGACATCTTCAAGAGGAAACTAGATTTATTCCTCCAAGGAGTTCCGGACCAGCCGGGCTGTGGTGGGTATGTGGGCCTGCGGGCCGCTCCAAGCAACAGCCTAGTGGACCAAACTCTCACAAGTCAAGCCTGGCCTCGGGCCGGGCTTGGGGAGTAGAAGAACTCCCAGAACCCCATCAACCAGGTATCAACCAGGTTGTATCACGCCAGACCTGTCCCCCTGAGCTCATATCAAGAGATAACATCAGCAGCATATGCGAGGTTTGCTAACATAAGAACGGCCTTTAGAAACTTGTGTAGGAATCTTTCAGAACATTATATACCACATATGTCAACCAATCCTGGAGTATGCGGCTCCAGCATGGAATCCCTATCTAGTCAACATAAGACTAACTGGAAAAGGTCAAAGGTTTGCCACCAGACTAGTACCCGAGCTGAGAGGTATGAGCTAACGAGGAGCGACTGCAGGAATTAAACCTCACTTCGTTGGAGACAGAAGAGTTAGGGGGGACATGATCACCACATTCAAGATTCTCAGGGAATCGACAGGGTTGATAGAGACAGGCTGTTTAACACAAAGGGCACACGCACTAGGGGACACAGGTGAAACTGAGTGCCCAAATGAGCCACAGAGATTAGAAAGAACTTTTTTAGTGTCAGAGTGGTTGACAAATGCAATTAGGAAGCATTAGGAAGCGATGTGGTGGAGGCTGACTCCATACACAGTTTCAATGTAGATATGATAGACCATTAGGCTCAGGAACTGTACACCTTGATTGACGGTTGAGAGGCGGACCAAAGAGCCAGAGCTCAACCCCCGCAAGCACAACTAGGTGAGTACAACTAGGTGAGTACACCACACACACACACACACACACACACACACACACACACACACACACACACACACACACACACACCACACACAGGGGCCAGTAGCCTGGTGGATAACGCGCAGGATTCGTAATTCTGTGGCGCGGGTTCGATTCCGCACCCGGCAGAAACAAATGGGCAAAGTTTCTTTCACCCTGAATGCCCCTTTACCTAGCAGTAAATAGGTACCTGGAGTTAGTCGCTGTCACGGGCTGCTTCCTGGTGGTGTGTTGTGTGTGTGTGTGTGTGTGGTGTGGAAAAAAAAAAAAGTAGTTAATGTAGTTAGTAAACAGTTGATTGACAGTTGAGAGGCGGGCCGAAAGAGCAAAGCTCAACCCCCGTAAAATACAACTAAGTGAATACAACTACAACTAAGTGAATACACAAGAAGTGCCGATCTTCAAGAAAGGCGATAGGGAGGAGGCACTTAACTATAGACCTGTATCACTGACAAGCATCCCCTGTAAAATACTGGAAAGAATAATTAGGCTACGACTGGTTGCACACCTGGAGAACATTAGGTTTGTGAACAAGCATCAACATGGGTTCTGGACAGGGAAATCGTGCCTAACAAACCTTCTGGAATTCTATGATAAAATAACGAGGATAAGACAGGACAGAGATGGTTGGGCAGACTGCATATTTCTGGACTGCCAAAAAGCCTTTGATACAGTACCGCACATGAGACTGCTATTCAAACTCGAGAGGCAGGCGGGGGTAGGGGGAAAGGTCCTAGCATGGATAAGGAACTACCTAACAGGAAGGAGCCAAAGAGTTACGGTAAGGGGCGAGAAGTCGGACTGGCGAACAGTAACAAGTGGAGTACCACAAGGATCGGTGCTGGGACCAATTCTATTTCTTGTATATGTTAACGACATGTTTACGGGTGTAGAGTCCTACATGTCGATGTTTGCGGATGACGCAAAGTTGATGAGAAGAGTTGTGACAGATGAGGATTGCAGGATCCTCCAAAGGACCTGAACAGGTTGCAGAGATGGTCAGAGAAATGGCTACTGGAATTCAACACGAGCAAATGTAAAGTTATGGAAATGGGACTAGGAGATAGGAGACCAAAGGGACAGTACACAATGAAGGGGAACAGCCTACCTGTGACGACGCGCGAAAGAGACCTGGGTGTGGACGTAACACCTAATCTATCTCCTGAGGCACATATAAATAGGATAACGACAGCAGCGTACTCTACACTGGCAAAAGTTAGAACATCATTCAGAAACCTAAGTAAGGAGGCATTTAGGGCTCTTTACACTGCCTACGTGAGGCCAGTCTTAGAGTATGCCGCCTCATCATGGAGTCCCCATCTGAAGAAGCATATAATGAAACTGGAAAAGGTTCAGAGGTTTGCAACGAGACTCGTCCCAGAGCTACGAGGGATGGGGTATGAGGAGCGTCTGGGGAAACTATGCCTTACGACACTAGAAAGAAGAAGGGAGAGGGGGGACATGATAGGAACGTATAAAATACTCAGAGGGATTGACAGAGTGGACATAGACGAAATGTTCACACGGAATAGTAACAGAACGAGGGGACATGGATGGAAGTTGGAAACTCAGATGAGTCACAGAGATGTTAGGAAGTTTTCTTTTAGCGTGAGAGTAGTGGGAAAATGGAATGCACTTAAGGAACAGGTTGTGGAAGCCAATACTATTCATAATTTAAAAACCAGGTATGATAGGGAAATGAGACAGGAGTCATTGCTGTAAACAACTGATGCTCGAAAGGCGGGATCTAAGAGTCAATGCTCGATCCTGCAGACACATAGTGAGTACATATAGGCGAGTACACACACACACACACACACACACACACACACACACACACACACACACACACACTGCTCTTGTGACGAGCCCTTACGTTGTGCACTAACGAAAAAATTTTGCTCTTTACAACGCAAGCGAGAAACTGTTAAAATCTGAATCCAATAAAGAATTTCAATTTAAAAAAACCGCAGGGGGGCGGGTTTGACAGAACCAAAATACTTTTACAGAAACTGATTGGATTCTGATACCTACGCCAATTTCAAACATAAATAATTTATTGCTTTAGCCTAGCCATTCCGAAAAATGATGCAATATATTTTACCTGTCAATTTATGTTGTTTTTATTCACATAGATGTAGCCAAGGCCTTTGAGGCCAAACATTGCCTTAAATAATCGCATTCTCTAATGATATAATATACTAAGGCTTTGAGGGTTATGAATAAGGGCCAAATTTAATATTCAAAGACGAAATGTAGAACAATGAAATATTAGACCGCGTCCTCCCGGTGAAGAAACAGACCTGACAAACGTACCAAACCCGGGAACAGCAATGATGAGGCTAGACCAGGAAGGTCACCCGTGCGGCGTCGAGGGAAAAAACATTCCTCAATATACGGCCGCGGTCTTCATTCCACACTGGAACCAATGAATTAACGTACTATCGAGAACATCGGCGTCAGCATACCATAACAATATGGAGACGTTGGCTAAAGTTAAACTTCTACGACCAAAATATTAAAAATTAAATAGACAGTAAGAACTCCTATCTATAGGCAAGTACACACGCAGGCAAGTTTGTGATCCTTGTGGAGCAGTGATAACGTTTAATAATGTACATACATGACTATAATAACCCAAAGGTTGAGTTTGGGCGCGCATATTCTCCTGACCGCGCCTGCCACTCAACTCCCTATTCATCTCGTTGCATGCTACACGTTGCTCAGCTGATGAATGAGTGGTAATAAATCTTTCTTTCTTTCTGTAAAATAGCCGCACGCCAGCAAGGTCACACGTAAGACAACCTTGAAATACTGTTGAAAGGCTTCTAAATCACATCCACCTTCATGCTACGCCCAACATGAAAGAACTCTGGGGCGATGTTTATATAGCCAACTCTTTCAAGTTGCAATTATTTGAGCTCATGTAAAAAATTATAACATTACGACAAAGTAAGCAGTCGATTCAGTAAATTTTGTTTACCCTGGATCTTCACGTTTCACAAAACAGGTTCTCAAAATCGGCATTCAGGTCTTTTCAGTACAGAACCGTAATAAAAGAACGCCTCTGTCTGTAACTTTAAATAAAAATGGTGCATTTTATATTTGCCCAGCTGTGTTTTGGTCAGATTAATGTGTGTGTTGATGGGCTGTTTTCATCATGCTAGAGGTGGTGGCGCGAGACAACACTGTTCAAGTCCTAGCTACATGCCTATACTATAGGAGGCAATGTTTGTCTGCCTGCTGGTTTGGCCGAAGTTGGAGGCCAGATGCTTGCTGCTAGCTTCATCAAAATTTGAAGGGAGAATGGTCTGGGATACGGGACGGACACAGTCTAGTCGGGGAATGCACAAGTTTAATGCTTTAAGAAATATTATGGATCTTACCTGTTGAGAGTCTCGTGAGTGTTCCAATCCCCGAGCCCGACCCGAGGCCAGGCTCGACTTGTCATAGCTTGATCCAACAGGGTGCAGCTGTACGTAGGGCCCAGAAATTCACA
>WNGS01164858.1:388873-419965 GCA_020271785.1 Procambarus virginalis | reverse complement strand
GGTCCGGTATTGACGTCTTGCATAGACTTATCTATTGGTGTTCTTGAATGAAGTCCACCTTATGTTCCAGCATATATTCTAAGGCTTGCTGGTTTCTTTTATTTGTCGTCACTATTACAAGATAAAAATTTGTCCACAAAATGTTTTTTCTTGCAATAATAAATGAGTTTATTAAAACAAAATATTGATTTTCATTATTTTTATTACAATATATAAATTACCACTACCAAAATATAGTTACTCCTATTACAAGAGAATCTTGAAATGACCGTTTCCTCCCTTGCCCGCCCACCAGTAATAATAATAATAATAATAATAATAATAACAACATTTTATTCAGGATAAGTACATACATAGATGCAGAGTTACAAACATACTGTTGGACTTATAGATAGAGCTAGTACATACAATACCTAAAGCCACTGATACGCATAGCGTTTCGGGAATCCACAGCCCAGTATAGTCAACAATTCAGAGCATAAACAGTCTCGCACGTGCTATGCAATCCAGAAAAGCGAACATGTGAAAGAAAGTCACGCTCTCGAGATCCAGGGAGAACGTTACATTATGTAGGATGGATATACTGCGCCGTTGAAAGCAGGCTGGGAACACACACGCGCGCGCCGGGAAGCCTACCCTTGTGATTCCTGGCCAATACGCCCCAGTTACACGCTGTCCTTCATCCTTGTCAGTCTTCGAAGCCAGAAAATGAGAGCTGGAGGAACTGAAATGTAGATGTACACACAATATAAACGTATTCATCACTCGAAGAGTTATGGGTTAGAGTAGACGGTTATACTTGGGCGTTTAATTCTTAGCCTGCGGGTGCAAGCATCGATCCTGGAGGGGATGGGCGCTGAAATCAATTTTAGGGGGTGTTGGAAGTGATGTACAAATTAAAAAATAAAATTGCAAAAACTCAAATAATTTCATATATTTTACATGCAAGCGATAGAAAGCAAAGCAACACTCAACTACCACGATGGAAAACGAAAATTTTGTGAACATTTCTCACAATGTTTTACGTTTAGTACAAAGTGTGACTACGCTTTGTGGACCCGTTCTGTACCTGTACTGTACCACAAGTGTTGCCGTACGAGTATTAAGTTGTACCACAGCAGGCAGCAATAGTAGTAAAGCAACACAACATTATGCTTCCTGGATCCACTGCCTTCGATGGTGGGAGATTGTGTTCGTCTATGTCTGTGTACTCACCTAGTTGTACTCACCTAGTTGTGCTTGCGGGGGTTGAGCTCTGGCTCTTTGGTCCCGCCTCTCAACCGTCAATCAACAGGTGTACAGTTTCCTGAGCCTATTGGGCTCTATCATATCTACACTTGAAACTGTGTATGGAGTCAGCCTCCACCACATCGCTTCCTAATGCATTCCATTTGTCAACCACTCTGACACTAAAAAAGTTCTTTCTAATATCTCTGTGGCTCATTTGGACACTCAGTTTCCACCTGTGTCCCCTAGTGCGTGTGCCCCTTGTGTTAAACAGCCTGTCTTTATCAACCCTGTCGATTCCCCTGAGAATCTTGTATGTGGTGATCATGTCCCCCCTAACTCTTCTGTCTTCCAACGAAGTGAGGTTTAATTCCTGCAGTCGCTCCTCGTAGCTCATACCTCTCAGCTCGGGTACTAGTCTGGTGGCAAACCTTTGAACCTTTTCCAGTTTAGTCTTATGCTTGACTAGATAGGGACTCCATGCTGGAGCCGCATATTCCAGGATTGGTCTGACATATGTGGTATATAATGTTCTGAAAGATCCCTTACACAAGTTTCTAAAGGCCGTTCTTATGTTAGCCAACCTGGCATATGCTGCTGATGTTGTCCTCTTGATATGAGCTTCAGGGGACAGGTCTGGCGCGATATCAACCCCCAGGTCTTTCTCTCTCTCTGACTCTTGAAGTATGTCAGTATGTGTGTATCCGTTTGCTTGTGTCTGTTTCTTTGTTAGATTGGTAACCTTCCACGAAAACGATAAAGTCCTAAGATCAAATAAATTAAACGTTTTATGGTCAATTGTCAAATTTTGCGTAGTGCTTTCTGCTAACACACGTCCCGTTTCGTTCACCAGATGTAACGGGATGCTAGACTGTGACGCCTTACAACAAGGGGCGCCTAAGTCAGAACAGTTTAAGAAATGCTAAGTTAGAGTGAGAGCAGGTGGGAGGGAGGGCAACGTTGGCAAAATATATTTTATGGCCGGGGGAAGGTATGCTGATCACTAAGCATCATGATGTTCGATCATAAACAACAGTGAATATTAAAACTTAACATCTTGGTCAACATTCCATTAATTTATACTTTTGAATTATATAGGTTCCACAGCCCGTCCTCCCAAGGTCAGGAGAAGTTCAATGTCAAGAAAACTGTCAATTTAAATGTGCTCTCCTAACCTACCAGAGGACCTAAAACAGAAAACTGGACAGTACGTCACTTTCTCGAGCCACTTCCTTTATCTAAGAACATAAGAACATAAGAACAAAGGTAACTGCAGAAGGCCTATTGGCCCATACGAGGCAGCTCCTATTTATAACCCCCCAATCCCACTCATAAACATGTCTAGCCCAAGCTTGAAACAATCGAGGGATCCCACCTCCACCACGTTACGCGGTAATTGGTTCCACAAATCAACAACCCTGTTACCGAACCAGTATTTACCCAAGTCTTTCCTAAATCTAAATTTATCCAATTTATACCCATTGTTTCGTGTTCTGTCTTGTGTTGATACTTTTAATACCCTATTAATATCCCCCTTGTTATGTCCATTCATCCACTTGTAAACCTCTATCATGTCCCCCCTAACTCTTCGCCTTTCCAGTGAATGCAATTTAAGCTTTGTTAATCTTTCTTCATATGAAAGATTTCTAATTTGGGAATTAACTTTGTCATCCTACGCTGGACACGTTCAAGTGAATTTATATCCATTCTATAATACGGCGACCAAAACTGAACTGCATAATCTAAATGGGGCCTAACCAGAGCAAGATATAGCTGAAGAACCACACCAGGTGTCTTGTTACTAATGCTTCGATTAATAAATCCCAGTGTCCTATTTGCCTTATTACGAACATTCATGCATTGATCCTTTTGTTTTAAATTCTTACTAATCATAACTCCCAGATCCCTTTCGCAATCCGACTTCGCAATCTCAACACCATCTAGCTCGTATCTTGTAACTCTGTCATCATTACCTAGCCTCAAAACTTTACATTTATTAGCATTAAACTGCATCTGCCAGTCTTTTGACCATTTTAAAACCCTATTTAGATCAACTTGAAGTGATAGCGAGTCTTCTTTCGTGTTAATTTCCCTGCCGATTTTTGTATCATATGCAAATTTGCAAATGTTGCTACTCAAACCTGAATCTAAATCATTTATATATATTATAAACAACAGAGGTCCCAAGACAGAGCCTTGAGGCACTCCACTTACAACATTTTCCCACTCTGACTTGACTCCATTTATACTAACTCTCTGTTTCCTTTGGAATAGCCATGCCCTAATCCAACTTAATATAGCACCCCCAATACCATGAGCCTCTATTTTTTTAATCAGTCTTTCATGTGGCACTGTATCAAAAGCTTTGCTAAAGTCAAGGTACACAACATCACAATCCTTACCACTATCAACTGCCTCAACTATGCTGGAATAAAAAGATAGCAAATTTGTTAAACATGAACGGCCATTTGTAAAACCATGTTGCGACTCATTTATTTATTTATGTTTTTCAAGATGAAGACGAATTGTATTTGCAATTATCGATTCAAGTAACTTTCCCACAACAGACGTTAGGCTAATTGGCCGATAGTTTGACGCAAGTGATCTATCTCCTTTCTTAAAAATTGGTACCACATTAGCTACCTTCCATGACTATGGCACTCTGCCTAACTATTGATTTATTAAATATGGTAGACAGCGGCTCGGAAAGCTCCTCTTTGCATTCTTTAAGCACCCTGGCAAACACTTCATCCGGCCCTGGGGATTTGTTTGGTTTTAGTTTTACTAATTGTTTAATTACATCCTCCCTGGTAACTGCTAAACTAGTCAACCTGTCCTCATCCCCACCCACAGACTTGTTGGGCTGAAGGCATATTGTTAAGTTCTTCTTTAGTAAATACAGATATAAAATATTTGTTAAAAATACTACTCTTCTCCTTGTCATTATCCGTTATTTGACCTGTCTCAGTTTTTAATGGACCTATCCTTTCCCTAGTCTTAGTTCGATATATAATCTTAGTTCGATATATAATGTACGACAATTATATATCTAGTACGACGATATATCTAGTACGACATTTTTGGCCTTATGTAACGCATACGAGCGAATAGCGACGTTCTTTGACGGAAGACAGGTTGGGCTACATGCTTCAACAACTTTGAAGGCTCCTCTGGAATAGTGTACCCCCTTGCGACAACTTGCAACCGATTCCCACAAAATTATGAATTTCAAATTTTCCCGCAAAAGTACGGGAAAACTCAATTTGGTAGCTGGGCTTACCTAATAGTAACTACGGGAAATAAGGCGTCACTAACAAACTTTCCCTACAAGGTACTTGTGGGTTTAACCAAGAGACTCGGGAACAACAACAAAAACTTTTATATATGCCTAAGAGACAAAAGTTATCACAGTGCAAAATGTATTATGAATACTTTAAAAAACAAAACTTATGCCCCATTCCCTCTACACATCGGCTGTATAAAAATATGAGCTGGGTCTGGGACGCCACCGAGGAGGGGGGGGGGGGTCATGTAAGGGGCCCTAAGGAAGGGGGCTGGCAGGGCTTTGAGAGAAGGGGGGGGGGGGTGGAGGAGAATGGAGAATATAGTTATTATTGCAGGCGGGCTGTCCACTATCATAACCCACACTATATTTCCCCACTCCTAAAAGGGGGAAGGCAAGGCCCAGAGGGAAGGGACTGAAGGAAGGGAAGGACTGTAATTAGATAAGCTGAAGGGAAGGGACTGGTGAAGTCCAGAGGGAGGGAGAACAGAGCTTGGTCAAGACCGCGGAAACTAAAAATAATACTGGTATATATATTTGTCGTGAGGCTACGTTGCTTAATATCAACAGCGGCCAGATTGTGTGTGTTGAACCCTAATTTGCTTTTGTTGCGGGGCTAAGTAAAATTAATATGTATCTGAACCAAGCAAATCCCCACCGGGGATAAAGGTTCCTAGAGGATAAAGGATTCCTAGGGGTTCACCGGGGATAAAGGATAAAGGATTCCTAGAGGTTCACCGGGGATAAAGGTTCTTCAGAGACCAGGTAACCTTTGGAGGTGTTTATCAAGTTCCCTCTTGAATATAATTATAGGTCTGTTAATTATACTCCATATATCCAGGCATTTATGCTGTTCACTAGTAGATTTTACCTCAACGGAATTATATAAACTATACTGGAGATACAACTGTCGTGCTTAATAGCCACAATTTCAATACTTGGACTAGTATGCAAGGTCCAATGTGCCTAACAGGCTAAATGAATTTAGTTTTCAAATATTTATTTCCAGATTGTTTTTTTTATAACAATAATAATCTATTTGATTAGTAACATGACTTAGTTATTTTAGGTTATGTTAGGATAGGCTAGGTACGATAAAATTTGTTAGTTTTGACTCAAATAACAAAATTGCAATCACATATCAAGTGATAGTTTTCACTGTATTAAGATTTGGAAAAATTAAATATTTAACGAAAATCCGGCTGGTTGGGTAACTTAGGCTATTAGATTCACCAACAATGGCTTGTAATATAAATGTTTCGTATATAAATACAGTGTCCGTAGTAAAACATTTGATAAACACTGGAAAATAAATGTGAATATCAACAAAATAAATGTGTAGCGAGAAGGTAGAACGAGGACGCCCCTCCAAGGGCGTGTCCACATAATAATGCGGCGGCCTCACAAACACGCCCACGACGGCTGGAAGGCTCGCTGCTCTTCAAACTATGATGCAGGGATTAATATTTTTTTTTGTATTAACATACATGGGACGGGGGGGGGGAATGTGCAAGATAGTGTCATATATCAACTGTGACACTATCAACTGTGACGCAACTACATGCGTCAGCTGCTTAGCTCGGAGACTGTACCTGTGGTCGGTCTCGAACCTACTGATGATGTCACAAGAGTTAGTTTAGTTCATGTATCATGCACCCCCATACACATCTTGTGGGCGGTAGTGGAAAGGGGTTACAGAGGCACATAATGGGCTCAGGGACTGAACCCCACAATTCATTTGGCTAAGCAAGTTACAGTCTTGATGAGTTAGTTACAAAATTCAATACAAGCATCACATCATCAATGGGCTCGAGACCGACCACAAGTACAGTTTCTAAATTAATTAACTGACATATGTGGAGAGCTAGTGTCACAATTTATATGTTTATCCTGCACCACCGCCCCCCCCCCCCATCCAGTGGGCAGCGGTGGATAGGTTACAATCACCTAGTTACAACCTACAGTTAGCAAACTGGGGATAGTTGGCTAAGATTTCTGGTAGCAGATCATTTTGAATTAAATATTTAAACATCACTGGAACATTTGTTATAGAATTGTCTCTGAATGTAACAAGCTAGTTAAAAGTGTAATGTATATTATCAAGACTAACTTAGCTAAGAGAATTCTGGGGTTTCAGTCCCTGAGCCCATTATGTGTGTCTAACCTTTTCAAAACCGCCCAAGGATGGGTATGGAGTGCACAATAAATTTACTATACACAACTAACATACATAGCTACATTTGACTATGTGAAGGGTTACACAGTTTGTTATGAGCTAGCTATGCCATGCTAAAAAAAACAATATTTCACATTTCGCTGAATGGTCAATCTCACAGGACTGTGTGATCAGTAAAATGCACTGGAAACTGTGGATGCACCGTAAAACTAAAAAAAAAACTAAAACACACGAGACGGTGCAGAGAAGGGAGAGATGAAAGGAGAGGGGAAAGAAGAGGAGGGAAGGAAAGATAATTAAATACACAGGGAATAAGTCAATAACGTGGATGAATGTAAACAATCCAACCAATTTAATATGTCAACATACAACAATTTTGAAACGCTATCTATATAGTGAATCAGCNACATACGAGTTATAAATACTCATACTGACACTTAGCAGCCTAGCCAGAGGCTTAGCGCCCGCGTATGAATAACACTTACAAAAAAACTCGCTTAAGAGTAATAGTTGACAAAGAACCGAAGGGCATTTCTCACTTAATAGCGGCAAGAGTCGTAGGGTTTCTAGTTTGTTGTCAGAATGCCACCTGGAAAAGGAAGAGGAATAGAAAGATTATTTCACGATAATGGGGGGTCCAACCACTTGGGCTGGACAATATAACGACGATTTCGCTTCGTGTAAGTCGGCGTTCAATCCCCGATCGTACTATTGGTTGGGCACCATTCCTTTCCCTGTCCAATCCCAAATCCTTATCCTCACCCCCTTCCAAGTGCTATATGTCGTAATGGCTTGGTGCTTTCCCCTGAAAATTCTCTTCCCTTCACGATAATGGGGGAATGGACGCCGTTACTCAGGTCAAGAACCTCCCAATCTACCTCTAAATGTACGGCAGAAGTGCAGAGGGAAAAGTCAACCCAAGATGCCCACGTGCGAGGCTATGCGAGTCTGCTCCAGCGTTCATTTCAGTGATCATCAGGTCAACAAAAGCATTAGAAGGCTCTGAAAGACGCCCACAGGTATTCTCAACATTATTGCCTCAATGAATGACGAAAATTATTATGACCTGAATGTATTAATGACGTATATATATATTCTAGAAGAACTTGAAATACACGAGATAAATCGCGATTTGTGGTGGCAAATAAAGATAAAGAAAAGTATACCAATTATTTAGGAATATACGAGTGGCAGCGGAATTAATGTTGAACGTAAACATAAGAGGAAGAAAAGACAATTCTCATTCCGGATTAAAAGGGCAATAGAGCTGGATGACTGCTAAAGAGTTGAGGAGCTGTTATAAGCCATATCCATACAATAATCCAGGATAACGCCAACCATTGCTTAGAGGCCAGTTTATCCTAGACTGCCAGGAGTCTTAGACGTTTACATAGATATATACAAACGCTGCATGAAATGTCACATTGAATTATCAATGATAACTGGAGTTCTTTCACTATCCACATTTTGCTTCACGTAAATTACATATGTTATATTGTGATATCCAGTGTTAAATATTATGTAAAGTATGTTCTAAATTTCTTAGCAGTGGAACATAGTTATACATTGTTATTCATAGTAGTTTCAGTGTAACCAGTTACCACCAAAATCATCGTGATTAAATATATATACATATGCAATGTTTAATAATGAATGCCAAATAAAACTCAATGGGCGATTGATTAAAACTTCTTTTATGTTTTCTCCCTCCCGTTCGTGCTACCACTCACAGTACGAGCCTTGGTGCACAATAAACCAGCCTCCGATGGCGGCAGCGATAAAAAAAAAATATTGGGTTAGGAGGCAGCAACATGACAAAGAAAACGGAGAGATTAAAAGTTGAAGTTCTGAGCAATTAACATAAAAGCCGCGTATGTCCACGGAATAACAGTCCCATTTTATTGTTTTCTTTCGGGAGGTGGGGAGGGGGATTATTTTCCTCAATATGCGTTGCATAATTCCACTCTGTATTCCAGAGTTTTAAAAATAGCCTACATATACCTTTGTGCCAACCCGTTAGGGATTTTCCGTGCCCTCTACAAAATCTATAGAACATAGCATGAACCCTGATTGCTGCATCAGCCCATTTTTGTACTTTCGACCAAATTGTTATAATTACATTCTACAATTATTAAAGGATCACGGAACATTTTTTTTGTAAGGATTTTTGTTGTGCTATCAGTCTCTGGAGTTCAAGGACGTTATAAAATACTTTTTTCCTACCGCGGAACTTGTATTTTCATTTTTTTAAAGTTATGTCTATGACTGGGTATAAGCGTGGCCAACCAGCGCCCCAACCATCACTCAACGATCGTTGAATCGAAACACCGAAGCCATTAACACACAAGTTAACATTCGAGTGTATGTTGGTACATGGAACGTTGTCAGCCTATTGTTATAGTGAAGACAACACACAGTATAATCGAGGCACGAGCGTGGAGTATAACCCGAGAGTATATTAACCCCACATGAAGCTTTTCAGTGTTTTTGGTAATTATACGAACATTTAAGAGGCGAGTTTCACCTCTGTTGAATACAAACACACTAAACAGGTCACGTATTATTGGTATAAATAAGGACTTGAAATAATCGGATTTTATGAACAATTCCTCTGCAGTCTCAAAGACTTACACATGCGACTTACATGTATATAAAAATATAATTACACTCGATAAATATATCATTGCCTGTATTACAAAGAAAATTATACTCCAGGAAGACTCGGCTGTGTAATAAGGTCTTATGTTCGTTGTATTGCACACACGTTAATTGTAATAATTATTTTGAGGCTTAACAGAAGCGGTAGCAACCCTGGATATTGTATGAATTAAGATTCTATTAGCCCATTCAATACTTTCACTTATTTTGTCTCTAACATTTATTTAAAAGGGTTGTATTGGTTAGATATCTTATAATTCTTTATATAACTTTATTGTTTTACTTTATTGTATATCTGCGAAATCTAATGATTTATTATTTAATATTTGATCCTGGGCAATAAAAAGAAATTACATTTTAAATTGATATAAAGATGATATATGGTTTTATATATATAACCATATATCATCTATATATGGTTATATATATATAGATGATATATATCAATATATATATATCAAGCCACATAAAAATCCACATGTAAATGGCATTAGTTTATCTTGGGTATCCCATAAAACAAATTCACTTTCATTACAGCCCTATTTTACTTAGCAATGTATAATTACCTTTTAGGTTAACGTCTGCCGCTGCAGCCAAGCCCAGGCACGAGGGAATTAACAAAACTAGCGTTGTTAACAAATGTTCAAGTTCGTTACATCATCAAGTCACGTGTTTACAGTCGGAATGATTTGATGACAAATATTGAACCAATTGGCAACGTCATTTTGGCGTCATAAGCGCAGTTGAGACTGTCAGCTGAAGGATAATCTAAACCACTTATATCTCACCAGCGTCGAGAGATGCATTTTTCTCCAGCATTTTATGTCATAAATTAATTCCTTTCTCGGACATGACGAATGGCGAAGTATACGATACTAAGTAGTGAACAAATCCACAAGAGCCTTGATGAGGATTCGAACCTATGCGCTAGATGTTCCAGAATTCCCTTGGATTTGTTCATTTGAATCACGTATTGTGATTGTGTGTATAGTAGTGGTTTAATAAAAACCTAGAGTTAGAAGATTGTTCAGTAAGTACTCTGTTAAGTATTCACAAACACTTAGCAGCCAGGACTCACAATCATCTACCTCTTCAGAAAACTTGTTACGTATTCAGGCGATGAGTCACAATAACGTGGCTAAAGTAAGTTGACCAGACCACACACTAGAAGGTGAAGGGACGACGACGTTTCGGTCTGTCCTGGACCATATCAAGTATCAAGTCGATTGAATCGACTTGAGAATGGTCCAGGACGGACCGAAACGTCGTCGTCCCTTCACCTTCTAGTGTGTGGTCTGGTCAACATGTCTGTACATAATATATAAATGTTATTGAAGGCAATAAGTTACAATTCTTTAAATGAAAAGTCTGGGCTCATGACACTGCACAACCACTCAACACAGGCTACGTCTGGTCCATGATATTGTACACGAAGCAGATAATGTTCGCTATATTTCCCACACATTACTCACAACAGCGACTTGAAATATATGCTGTAGCTTATTTGAATTGCCAGTTATAAAACACGGCTTGGCAACACAACTACAGCGTTGTAGGAGTTTTACTTTCAGGATAATACAACAGGTGTCGGTCTGGTTGTGAATATACATAAAATGCAGAGGTGAAATATTGTATGTGGTAACGAGGCTTGTACATATCAGTTCGCCGCTGGATAAGGCCTAAAATTGTTGTCAGTGGAGCCCGTCGTTAAGATGACGATTACCACGAGATGCCAAATACATTTTCACACCAACTTTATTGTTATCTAGATATTTATGATGGTCTGAAGTTACTGTTCTAATAATAGGTTCACACTCACACTCTGTTCACACTCTTCCCTCTCAATATTTCTGAAGTGTAGACCCCCATTTTTCCGCGTATATACAATGGAGTTTACTTTAGTCGTCAACTATGTTCAGCATTAAAGTATACTTGCTGGATGGTCAGTAGGCTAGCTGTAATAACAATTCAGCGGTTGATAGGCCAAACCATCATATATTATTTAACAATTAAAGTAGACTTTTATAATCCAGAAATTGAAAACCAAACCCTGGTAAATATTCACACTGCTAAGCCTATTAGCCGAAATGTAAAATATTTATGTGTGTAAAAGTTACTATTTTAAACGTTAACGGGGAACTGTGCGGTGTTTGTCACGCTGACTTGTTCTAACAGTCTTTGGACTGGACGGTAGAGCGACGGTCTCGCTTTGTACAGGTCGGCGTTTAATCCCCAACCGTCCAAATGGTTGAGCATCATTCCTTCCCCAAATGGGGACAGAAATGGTACCTTAATTCCGTCCCATCTTCAAATCCTTATCCTGACCCCTTTCAAGTGCTATATAGTCTTAATGGCTTCTACGGGCTCACCATAGCCCGTGCTACTTGGAACTTCTTGTTCCAGGTAGCAAATCTTTAACAACAACAACGTAATGGCTTGGCGCTTTTCTTTAATAATTCCCCTTGCCTTGCTCACCCACTCGCCTAAAGCCTATGCTAATACATATTGGTCAAACAACATGCAAGCACTGCCAATATAAAAAACCTACACCTGGATATGCAACACTATTTTGATACCAATATAAATTGTAACTTCAATATTTAAATTGCATTATAATGAAATAGGTCCAGATGATAATTATGGCATAATTAATTTTGAAATGAATACTACGCTCATGAAAGGTAAGGCGACCTATCCTGGAGAGGATGTCAAATAGTCCTTTGCTAGAACTGTTCAGTCTGTGGCAGGGTGTCTTACCGGACCGCTGGACACTGACTCCCATACCCCTCACTCAAATTCACAAAAAATCAGACCAATCTCTGATATCCTTTATGTGTAAAAGTTCTTGAGAAGATTATACCAAACCTCAACTTGCTCCTAACCTATATGATTATTTTCCCGGAAGAAGCTTTCAAACTTGCTTCGTTGAATGTTATTAGGCAAGGGGGGGGGGAGGGGGCAAGCTCTCAGGCGTCATGTATGTATTTTGTACTTTTTTTACGCTTCCCTGTTCTATTATTGTGTTACTTTGTAGTTATGTTCTTGTCATGTTACTGTCTTATTCACAGATTGTTATTTGTACTGGTGCCCCGTCACCCTTGCTTTTATTATATTTATTTGTATATTTCCATTATAAATAACATAAAAAAGTACGTTAAAAACTACGGAAGAGTAATTATTGTCTGCTCTTCAAGTATTTGAAAACTTATCATGCAAGGTAGACATTAAGAGCTTCATAGTAGTCATTATAAATAACCTGCTCGCTGTATAGAATAAAGGGTTTAGAATATTTTTGTATAGATTTTAACACAAATGTAACTCAGCATGATGACACAGACATAACAGGCAAAGCAGCATGCAACAAGAACGAAACTGACCTATACCTACTGTAACGTAATTACTCTTCAAAGTTGGGTAAACTGCTTCTTCACTCCACTCTGCATTGACTATACCAATGTTGTGGAAGAACAAGATCAGATCAGACTACTCTACTCCCGGTCAACTGCTCAGCTGCGCTTGGCAACAACGAGGAACCAAACAAACCTGCCGGCTTTCTGGCGCTGACAAATGAGACGTCACTTCTAGACGTCTGAAATAAAGAACGTATAAATGGACTCGCTCAGGTACCACAATCTCTCAGGTGCTCTAGGGGTGCAGCATTGCCATGCTGCCAGTGATCTGCCACGGCAGGTCATTCTCAGTTTTGTTGTTGTGTAACGTATCTATCTTGTAGCATCGTGTTTAATTTTGTTTCAATCTTTGTCCAAGTCCAGTTTTTTCAGCCTTTTATTGTCATTTGTGTATTATATCATAGTGTACACGCCAAGTTGTTTGTCAAGTGTTAAAGTAATTTATTGTTTTAAATTATAATAAACATCATTGAAAAATATAAATGACTAATTCTTGCCCTCAAACTCGCATCACAAAAGCAAATGCGTTATTCTTAATGCTAACGTGAAGTATACCACCTGCTGGGTATAACCTCAGGTGGTATGCGTAAACCACCTGCGGTTATATTTGCAGCAACACCTAGGTATCCCCGCGGTCAATGTTGTCTTAACAGCATTGCTCCAAACATTCAGGTCTAATAGAGAAATTGCTCAAAGGCCTGACAGCACCAGCGAAAAACAAAAAGTTATTTGTTTAGATCTGATACCTATGTATATGGGCAGCACAAAGCGCTCGCCAGACAGTACAATTCAGTGGTTGCCAGGATCAGTTTGGGCTACCGTTGCCTGTGGCAGGTTGCTGCAAGAGGGCGCGACTCTCCCAACTCTGAGCTTTCCATGCGTCAACTCCGGAAGCAGGAACTGGGTCTTTATCTTACACACACACACTATAAAGTTGCCAATCATTTTATAAAGCTTTTTAGACCTGCCAGTATGAAGTCCCAGGAAGTTTTTAATTACCTTATTCTCGTGTTCTATTCTAGAGGATATCCTCATACTGCAGCCAAAGTGTACAAGTGCAGGCTACTGATCACATGCTTCTGTGTGACTAATCCTGCATGATGGGGATTTCTAAGCATCACATAGCTATCGTTAACACCCTGTATGTAACCTTCATATAGTCTAGGGTAGCTGTATAAGTGCTGATGTACCTAAATGTGTTAATACAAAACACATTTAGGTGTTTAGAACATAAGAACATATTCTTATGTTAAAAAAAATGGGCGCTTAGCACTGCTTAGGATAGCGATAGACACATTTTCCTGGTTGATACCTGATTGATGGGGTTCTCGGAGTTCTTCTACTCCCCAAGCCCGGCCCGAGGCCAAGCATGACTTGTGAGAGTTTGGTCCACCAGGCTGTTGCTTGGAGAGGCCCGCAGGCCCACATACCCACCACAGCCCCGTTCGTCCGGGCTGTGGACTCCTTGGAGGAAACAATCTAGTTTCCTCTTGAAGATGTCCACGGTTGTTCCGGCAATATTTCTTATGCTCGCTGGGAGGGTGTTGAACAACCATGGAACCCTGATGTTTATACATTTGCTTATATATTTTGTATAAACAAATTATCAATTTGAAATTGTATAACGACTAGGGAAATTCCTATTTTATTCGTCTATATTATTCTCCTCTGTCTCCTTATTTCCCCCCTCTCCCCCTCTCTCCGTTTACAATTTTTCACCCTCTCCCCGCCAGTCTTCCTTCTGTTTCCCAGACGTCTCAATTTTATGCTAGGATGTGAGCCATATTTTGTTGTTGTAACAGTGGGTCAACGTGTGCGGTGAGACGCACGCTTGGCCTCCACTACCCCCTCCCCCGTCCCCGACCTCCAAACCTCTCTGGAGGGCAGATTTAGACCTCCTCCAGCCTCTACCTCGCCCTCCACTGGAGGCCGACTTCTCTCCAGCCTCTATCCTCTCCTCTCCACAGTAGTTAAAACAGGTTGACATTTGATTGATTATTGTACAAAAGGGCAGTGTCTAGAGCACCTAGCAGGCTGGACGCAGGTTCGAATCCTCGTCACGGACCTTGTGGATTTGTTCATTTGATGCACCTAGCAGGCTGGCTTCATGGGAATGCCACACCTAGCTAGTAGTAAAGTAGGTTGGGTTTGATGAGTGGTCCTTGTGTGCCCGGAGGTGTGGCCGCTCAAGTGCATTGTAGGCAGAGTTTGATAACAGGCCGGTTACAATTCTTAAGCGATTTTTAGCGTGAGCTGGACCACACATGTAAAAACACCAGACACGAAGAGCGGACGAGAAGGTTGGAACAGTGAAGTACAATACCAAGCCGATCTATGCTTGGGGGGGCCTGACAGCTGAGTGGACAGCGCTTCGGATTCGTAGTCCTGAGGTTCTGGGTTCGATCCCCGGCAGATGGGAAATAGGCAGAGTTTCTTTCACCCTAATGCCCCTGATACCTAGCAGTAAATAGGTACCCGGGAGTTTGACAGCTGTTGCGGGCTGCTTCCTGTTGGGTGTGTAAGAAGGAGGCCTGGTCGAGGACTGGGCCGCGGGGACGCTAAGCCCCGAAATCATCTCGAGATAAGATAACCTCGAGTGCGGAACGGGTGTTGAAAAGTCCAGGGATGGGGGGGGGGGAGTGGCCGGATGACCTTACTGGACAGTTAAGTTGCAGAGCAAAAAGGTACCGTTACTCGAGATTTAATATCTAGTAATTCCCACCATTTACATCTAGGGTAGGATATTAGAAGAGAATATTATTGATTCTTATAAATTAATTCATTTGATTTTCATTTAAAAGTTAATTTGGCATTTTAGTAAATTTGTCCTATCATTAATCTTTGAGTATACCATCTTGAGCCGACTTGAAATACCCAAGTGATTCTGTAAGTAAATTAATAACGATCTCTAATTATCAAGAGTATGTTATTTAAGCTCTTGAGTTTCTATGTCCTTGACTTCTTCCTCATAAGGGGCGAATTTGTCACTAAATTTAAATTTAGTGTAAAAGAGAGGATGGAGGCAGCAGATTAACATCAAGTAGTGGTCATGTATGATTATCCTTTTGGTACATAATATTCAGATAGATCTATGTATATTTTATTTTCTCGCACATGAAACAGGCTGATGGATTTATCAACTGCCAGGGTAGACCGTGGCATTCGTCTCAATGTTGTATATATTTGATTTTATGGTTAATTATTAAGGCTACAAATTTGTGAAGGTAAGATCGACTTCATTATAAATGATAACAGCGGTGTTGATCAAATATCAGTCATTACAATTAAAGGTTCAATTTCCACAAATAGCCAATTATACTATTATAAATACTTCATGAAACCTTAACTTTTATATTATTTCACTTTTCACACAGTAATTATTTCGAAATTACTTTCTGCAGTAAAAAAAAAAAAAAAAACATACGCGGCCTTGCGGCTGAGTGGACAGCGTTTGCAGGTCGTAGTCCTAAGGACCTGGGATCGATTCCCGGACGATGCAGAGTTTCTTTCGCCTGACGCATCTGTTCATCTAACAGTACATAAGTACCTGGGAGTTATGACAGCTGCTACGGGGTGCTTCCTAAGGATGTGTGTGCCCGCGTGTGTTCGAGAGAAATATATAGTAGACACAATAGAGGAAAAAAAATAGATATGTTAGGAAGGCGGGCTCCAAGAGCTAATAGCTCGATTCTGCATGCACAAATATAAAATACAAATAGTAAACACACACGACCACCCAAAACACTTGAGAATTGTCAACAAGTACTTCAATTATGTATAACTGTCAAATTGCATATTATAACAGTGACATATATAGAGAGCCATTGACTAGGCACAAAGAACGTTGTATACGTTCCTGGACCAGTCAGGTACCACCAACAGTGCGGGAGTTAGGGACAATAGTTCAGTCATATAACGTGGTTTTCACCTATAAATAGCAATACACTTGAAGCATACAACTCCAATAAGTACAATCCTTACATTTTCTTTTATTTGTCGTCACTATTACAAGATAAAAATTTGTCCACAAAATGTTTTTTCTTGCAATAATAAATGAGTTTATTAAAACAAAATATTGATTTTCATTATTTTTATTACAATATATAAATTACCACTACCAAAATATAGTTACTCCCATTACAAGAGAATCTTGAAATGACCGTTTCCTCCCTTGCCCGCCCACCAGTAATAATAATAATAATAATAATAATAATAATAATATTTTATTTAGGATAAGTACATAGATGCAGAGTTACAAACATACTGTTGGACTTATAGATAGAGTTAGTACATACAATATCTAAAGTCACTTGTAACACCAATAGGTGTTTGGTTTAGTTTTATTTAATACATACATGGAGTTATACGAGTCACAGACAAGGATTTGACAGACGCCAACTTGTCTGGCCTGGATCTCACACCTCTAGTGTTAATGACACCGAGTTGACCTGAGGTCAGGTCATGCGAATCTCACCGGGCTCTCGCTAATCTTATAATTGAGCCGGGTAGCCTTCAAACATGCCGACGTTTAAGGAGTGGCTGGTAGAGTGCCTGAGGCTATCTAACTTGTGGGCGGAGTTAGCCACTAGGTTTCCCAATATATACTCGGAGAGATACCGATTCGAGAGGAGAAGGACAGCAGAAGCAGAGCAATAGACAGAAGAACAGCCAGCAGCGGCCAGCCGTCCACACAGGCGGTCAGCCGGCGGGGCGGGACAGTCTCTGTCAACTACAGACCCCCCCCCCCCCTCTATCCAGCTATAAGCTCAGACACTTGGTGAGTTGAACATTGAGGGACTTTGTCGTGTTCACTAAACAGGTGTTGTGTGATGATCAGGGGCAGTCGAGTTGTAGGGTTCTCGAATTCGTGGATGATGACTCACCTTGAAATATTACGCTTGAACATTTATACTTGCTTAAATTATTGATACTTAGTATGTGAAATATAATTGAAAGTTATTATTTAAAGTGTGTTTAACTTTGTTCCCTAGAATTTTGAATGAGTACATGATACAGCAACCCGTCCTCTTAAAAAGAACGTCACTTTTGGCTCGTTTGCGTGATATGGCCAAATTTCGACGTAATTTGAAATGAAATCGACTCACAAAGTGACGTTCTGTTCCGTTTTCTATTTGAGTCGTCTGGCGTACGCGCAGAAGTTCTGAGAGGACACTTTAAATTAACGTTTTTCATAACGTTTTGAAACTTTAAGAGAATTTCCTGCCCACCTAACCTATCAGAGGACCCTTAACTTCCTGTTGTTGAAAAAAAAAATCCCAAATTTATTTTCATATTTTTTTCATTTCAAATTATGTCCAAATTCGGCCATACGAGCAAACGCCAAATGCGACGTTCTTTTTAAGAGGACAGGTTGGATACAGAGGGAGCCATACCTCTTGAACATCTTTGAGGGTATTATGTTGATACAGACAAGTTCCATTCCTTGTCTTGTATGTAATGACCTAGAATGGATGTGGGCAGCATCTTCTATTTTCTACTTCTACTATCTACTCTTCTACTTCTACTATCTACTTTCCTACTTCTACCTATCTACCTCTTCTACTTCTCCCACTCACTGCCTACTTCTCATTATTCTATTCCTTCCCCCCCGTTACACCTGATACGCATAGCGTTTCGGGAATCCACAGCCCAGTATAGTCACAATTCAGAGCATAAACAGTCTCGCACGTGCTATGCAATCCAGAAGCGAACATGTGAAAGAAAGTCACGCTCTCGAGATCCTGGGAGAACGTCACATTTTGTAGGATGGATATACTGCGCCGTTGAAAGCAGGCTGGGAACACACACACACACGCGGAAGCCTACCCTGTGATTCCCGGCCATACGCCCCAGTTTACACGCTGTCCTTCATCCTTGTCAGTCTTCGAAGCCGAAAATGAGAGCTGGAGGAACTGAAATGTAGATGTACACACAATATAAACGTATTCATCACTCGAAGAGTTATGGGTTAGAGTAGCGGTTATACTTGGGCGTTTAATTCTTAGCCTGCGGGTGCAAGCATCGATCCTGGAGGGGATGGGCGCTGAANTGGAGAGGAAATTCTTCAGGAGTCAGAGAAAGAAAAAGACTTGGCGGTTGATATCACGCAGACCTGTCTCCTGCAGCACATATCAAGAGGATAACATCAGCGGCATTTGCCAGGCTGGCCAGCATACGAACGGCATTCAGAAACTTGTGTAAAGAATCATTCAGAACTTTGTATACCACATATTGTCAGACCAATCCTGGAGTATGCAGCCCCAGCATGGAGTCCATATCTAGTCAGGATAAGACTAAACTGGAAAAGGTTCAAAGGTTTGCCGCCAGACTAGTACCCGAGCTGAGAGTTATGAGCTACGAGGAGAGACTATGGGAATTAAACCTCATTTCGCTGGAAGACAGAAGAGTTAGGGGGGACATGATCACCACATTTAAGATTCTGAAGGAATTGATAGGGTAGATAAAGACAGGCTATTTAACACAAGGGGCACACGCACAAGGGGACACAGGTGGAAACTGAGTGCCCAAATGAGCCACAGAGATATTAGAAAGAACTTTTCAGTGTCAGAGTGGTTGACAAATGGAATGCATTAGGAAGTGATGTGGTGGAGGCTGACTCCATACACAGTTTCAAGTGTAGATATGATAGAGCCCAATAGGCTCAGGACCTGTACAACTGTTGATTGACGGTTGAGAGGCGGGACCAAAGAGCCAGAGCTCAACCCCCGCAAACACAACTAGGTGAGTACAACTAGGTGAGTACACACACACACACAGGCGGCGGAAACAGGAGGCCAGACACAGGATACAGAATGGGAGATGAAGTACTTCATGAAACGGACAGAGAGAAAGATCTAGGGTTGATATCACACCAAACCTGTCTCCTGAAGCCCACATAAAAAGAATTACGTCTGCGGCATACGCGAGACTGGCAAACATCAGAACAGCATTCAGGAACCTGTGTAAAGAATCATTCAGAATGTTGTATACTACATATGTAAGACCAATCCTGAAGCCCGTACCTTGTCAAGCACAAGACGAAGCTGGAAAAGTTCAGAGGTATGCCACTAGACTAGTCCCGGAGCTAAGAGGCATGAGTTACGAGGTAAGGCTGCAAGAGATGCACCTTACGACACTGGAAGACAGAAGAGTAAGGGGAGACATGATCACAACCTACAAAATCCTCAAGGGTACTGACAAGTATAAGCTTGGTAGACAAGGATAAACTATTCAACACTGGTGGTACGCGAACAAGGGGACACAGGTGGAAACTGAGTACATAAATGAGCCACAGGGACATTAGAAAAACTTTTTCAGTGTCAGGGTAGTTAACAGGTGGAATGCATTAGGCACTGATGTGGTGGAGGCTGACTCCATATACAGTTTAAAATGTAGATATGATAGAGCCCAATAGGCTCAGGAATCTGTACACCAGTTGATTGACGGTTGAGAGGCGGGACCAAAAGAGCCAAAGCTCAACCCCGCAAGCACAATTAGGTGAGTACAATTAGGCGGCAAGTACACACATACACACACACACACACACGTGTGTGGGTGCATGTGCGTGGGCCTGTGCGCGCGCTCATGTGCGTGTATGTGTATAGTACACTCCTCAAAAAAAAAAAAACTCATTTTAAGGCTATGCTGAAGTTGGTCAAACGTTAAAGCCACACATAAATTTCCTGTTAGCTTAATTGGCAAGGCGTTGAAATGGGAGTTCCCACCACGCATCCGCTGTTAAAAATTTCAGTCTGTTTACCAAGACAATATTTCCCACGTGGCTGTTTTGCATAATACATATGGGTCGTTAGCCAGGCAATAAAGGACTAGAACCACGACCATGCGGCTGGTGCACACTACATCAGTGTGTCAGGAACTGAGCGATCAATACCACCATTCATCACCCCGACACCACCAGACCCACGGCCGCCCTCCTGCATAAAATCAATATCACGGCTGTGCTCTCTCTCTCCGCTAAAGGACAGAGTTCTATATAACCAAATAACTGGACAAATGATGTTGATGCAGTGCTCACTGAGACGCGCTACTTTGATTTTTATATGGACGCGTAATTAGAGCCAATTAGACCAAAAGATCTGCTTTGATGGGAGGTCGACACGCAGGGAACGACAATACGCGAGTTCTGACAGCCTCCGTGTTCATTTTTATTGATTTTGGCGAAACAAAGCAGGAGAGACAGCGAGTGAGAGTGGTGGAGAGGAGAGAGATCACCAGAGACTCGGTCAAGGAGAGTGGCTGGGAGGAAGAGGGCTCAGGGAGCCCCACACCGTCAACACTGTGGCACCCCCCATCATGCTCTTGCCTCAAACTCTGTTTATTGTCATATAAACATGAAAATATGTTTCGACCAGTACGGGCTCATTTTAGCCCGTGCTACATGGACATTTCGATCTGAGTAGCTAAATCTAAAACAACAACGTATCGACCAGACTGACGCATGTTACTTGACATTTTTAAACATATCTACCCGCCTGGGACAAGATTCACGAAGCAGTTACGCAAGCACTTATGAACGTATACATCTTTCCTCATTCTTTGACGGCTTTGGTTACATTTACTAAACAGTTTACAAGCTTAAAAATTTCCCAATCAACTGTTGTTATTATTATAAACAGCCTCCTGGTGCTTCAGAGCATATTAACTGTTTAATTATTGTAAACAAAGCCGCCAAGATTGAGGAAAGATGTACACGTCGTAAGTGCTTGCGTATCTGCTTCGTGAATCTGGTCCCAGGTGTACATGGGCCATCTGCATTTGTAAATCTCACTCGTAGCCAAATATATTCACACTTAGACTGAATATTATTGATACATCTTAGTTAAAAATCTATATTAAAGTAACCCCAACAGTGACAGCCTAACGAGCGAATAATACAACAGGAATATCACACACTTATTATTAAAAGCCAGCCAATAGAATCAACGCTTCGCACACCCAACCTCTTCCTCCGTAACTTGTGTGACACATTTTAGGTGCCGTAAACTGTGTCAAGCACCGATATAGCAGAGATAGTGCCAGGTAGTAGCATAAATGAACACACAGCACTGACAAGGACAAATTTGCCTTAGACGGTCAAATAATATTAGCAACTGAAAGCACCCGAGGAGTAGGCGTTTTCACAATAATGAACAAGCAACATTGATTTCAAATACACGTTACTCAGATTATAACTTAATTAATTTGAGACATGCGCAGCCTCCTCACCAATTCGCAAAGGAGATTTCAGAAACAACATTGTCTAAATTCCAGTGAAGAGAACCATAGTATAGTTTTTTGTTGTCATTGTGAAGGAGAGATTTCTAGGACGGTTCCCTTCACTGGAACTTAGACAATTTTGTTTCTGAATTCTCCTTAGGATTTATTTGAGGCCCATCTGCACAGGGGATACATAAATACACATGTAGATAATACATAAAAGCTAAACAGTACAAAATAATGTAAATGATAAGCTTTAAAAGCTGAGAACAGGAGGAAGGTTTAAAAGGCTTAACTCATTCCTTGCGTTCTTCAGTTAACTTTAAAACATGTAATACTGAGCTTGTTTATAATGCAGCAACGTTTAGTTTTGCGAACATTCAAGATGTTCGCAAGAACATTTATCATTCATGTTCGCAAAAAATATGAACATTCAAGAAGATTGCAAAACATTCCGAAATCATTGTGTTTATTTTACAAAAGACAGAGATTCTAGTTCAAGAATTAACACTTCATTCGTTAGTTGAGCCAAAGACAGCATCACTGAGACAGATTCACTACAACTAGTTAAACTGTGTTTGTGTAACTGAACACAGTTGTGTAACTGAACACAGTTGTGTAACTGAACACAGTTGTGTAACTGAACACAGTTGTGTAACTGAACACAGTTGTGTAACTGAACACAGAGAAAACGAAGAACTTCACCCATAAAGACTTCTCGTTGCTTGAATGATTTTTTCTCGCTTGTCGTTGCGTTTCTCTTCGTGTGCTTGAAAACCTCGTCCCAAGCCAATTTATTAAGCGGAAAACTTTTAAGTTAAACAAGTTTTGTTTCCAAATAAACCTTTTGTGTATTGTATTTTTTGTAACAGATTTTTCCTGTTCTCCCGTAACAGGAGTCAGGTCCTTAATTGACGGCCAACAGCTCTCACTGCCGGCACAGTTCACTGCCGGCACAGTTCACTGCCGGCACAGTTCATTGCCAGCACCATTCACTGCCCCTTCTCACAATGACCTAAGACTGAAAACCTCACTTAAAAATATACTTATGATGACAATTCAGACGGGAGCACTATGTACGAATGTTATCACAGCGCCTCTCTCTGACCCAAGGGAAAAAAAAAACACGATTGGCAAGTGAGTCCACAGCACTCCATGCACACTACTCTCTTGATGAAGCACCCGGCGCAGAGCAACCATAAAAGACAGACCTATTACTTTTTCGTTACCATTCGATGATTCCGAGGATCAACGTCCCCACGGCCCGGTCTCTGACCAGGCTTACCGGTTGGTGGTCTGGCCAATCAGGCTGTTCGGGGCGGCTGCTCGCAGCCTGACGTATGAATCACAGCCTGGTTGATGAGTTATTCTTTGAAGGTGTTTATCAAGTTTTCTCTTGGACACTGTGAGGGGTCAGCCAGTTATGCCCCTTATGTGATGAGAAAGTGTTCAAAAGTCTCGGGCCTCTGACGTTGATAAAGTTCTCTCTCAACGTACTTATTGCACCTGTAATTTTCACCGGAGTTATTTTGCACATTCTGCCATGCCTTCTGGTCACACGTGTTGTTATTTCCGTGTACAGATTTGGAACCTGTCCTAGTATTTACCAAGTGTAAATTATTATGTATCTTTCAACGCTGTAAATGCATCACCCACGTACTACAAATACAAATAATCGCCAACAGAACCTAAACACCTAACTTAACTTTACATACGCCTAACTACACACGGATCTTTAAAGATTAATAACATTAATTTATATACGAGATCAAACCTATTTTTAATAAACAGAACTTAAAAAGTTAATCAATGCGTCTTGGGGAACGGCCGCTGCTTTAACGAGCCTAGCCTGAGGACAAGTTGTATCAGTTGTGAGTCATGTGTTAAATGTTCTTCATTCATAGACAGTTTGGTTGGTTGGATTCACCGTGTCCCAGCCCATCCTCGTAAAAAAAAAGGCCAATGTCCATTCCATGCACCCGCCAAACCCCCTGTTTATGACAAACAATTTACACACGACAACTGATGACGTCCGAACACTTCCGGAAGGAAAGGGAATTATCAGGGGAAAGCACCAAGCCATTACGATGATGTAGTACTGGTACGGGATCAGGATAAGGACTTGGGATGGGACGGTGGGAAGGAATGGTGCCCAGTCACTTGGACGGACGGGGATTGAACGCCGACCTGCGTGAAGCAAGACCGTCGCTCTACCGTCAAGCCCTGGAAGATCGACAGCAAGAACCTCATACTAGCATTTATAAATGACCTAATTGCTGTACAGAGTAAAGGGTTTCGAATCTCCTTTGTATGGATACCATCACACACAAATGTAACCTATCATAATAACACAGAGCCAAATTGTAGCCAAAATAGCGTGTAATAAAGATGAAGTTGAATTAAACCAAGGTACCCCCATCGCTGCTCTCAAAACTATATTGTACCAAACACTCGCCTGCCATCTGTGTGGACAGCGCTTCGGATTCGTAGTCCTGAGGTTCTGGGTTCGATCCATGGTGGAGGCATTGACAAATGGGCAAAATGTTTCTTTCACCCTGATTCCCCTATTACCTAGCAGTAAATAGGTACCTGGGAGTTAGACAGCTGCTACGGGCTGCTTCTTGGGGGGTGGAGGCCTGGTCGAGAACCGGGCCGCGGGGACACTAAGCCCCGAAATCATCTCAAGATAACCTGATAGGAGAGAAATTGCTGACTCCCAACGACCTTAAAGCACCAGTATAAAAAGCTATGATTTGTTCAGATCTGTAACCTATGTTTATTGGTAGTACAAAACGTCCACCAGACTGTGCGACACAGTGGTTGCCAGGATCAGGTTGGGTTATCGTTACCTGTGGCAGGTGGCTGCAGGTGACGGATCTCCCAATCCTGAGCACTCCAGGTGCGAACTCTGTGAGCAGGAACTGCGACACGATCTCCCACACTACATCACCGAATGCGCAGTTATCAGCCCATTCAGACCCATTGGCATGAGGTACCTGGAGCTTTGCAATTACTTTACTTACTCTCGTGTTCTTGAGGATATCCTCATTTGTACCCAAAATTTGCCAGTGCAGACTACTGAACATATGGCCGTGTATGACTAACCATCCTGCGAGATGGGGGACTTTTGGTATCACTGCTACCTTATTCACTCTGGGTGCATTATGAGGATATCATGAACACAAGAGTTTGCAAGTGCAGACTACTTATCACATGCCTTTGTATGACTAACCACCCTGCGTTATGGGGATTTTTAGCATCACGTAGCTAGCTTTTTGACACGCTGTGCCTTCATGTAGTCAAGGTAGCTGCACAAATACAGATGTACCTAATTGTGTTAATACAAAAAAAACACCGGTGAACCATCAGCATTTACCACTGCTCGCCTGCAGTGGTCAATGGTATTTTAAGTTTGGAAAGAGTGAAGAAATGGTTGTACGATATTTGGGACGGTGTGGGAAAGTTCAAAGGGAGAAATTCAGCGTGATACTTGCTTCAAAGGAATTCAGGTGAGAGGTACGAACCAGCCGAGAACAGTTACCAACTATTACCGAAGGACAGACACTAAATCAGGGGCAAATTTACTTATAATTATACTAATACCCAAAGACAAGCGATTCATTGACTTTTGCCTGAGTTTATTGTCACCAGATTGTTGCTTACGACAGACAGCATGAACACGTGCCGAATTCCATCCAGCAACGCACTTTTGTAAACAATGAGGTTGTGTGGAATGGAGTCGAGGGCAGCATTATGTAATATGAAAGCATTGTGGAGAAATACCTGACAGACGACTGAAACATTATCTAACACAACGCAGAGTTACACAACAAATAAGATTTCAACCGAGATTTAACGGTACAGAAAAAATTGTTAAACTCATTGGACAGAATGTTACTGAAGCGAACATACGAGTCATAAATACTCATACTGACACTTAGCAGCCTAGCCAGAGGCTTAGCGCCCGCGTATGAATAACACTTACAAACAAAAAAAAACGCTTAAGAGTAATAGTTGACCAAAGAACCGAAGGGCATTTCTCACTTAATAGCGGCAAGAGTCGTAGAGTTTCTAGTTTGTTGTCAGAATGCCACCTGGAAAAGGAAGAGGAATAGAAAGATTATTTCACGATAATGGGGGGTCCAACCACTTGGGCTGGACAATATAACGACGATTTCGCTTCGTGAAGGTCGGCGTTCAATCCCCGACCGTACTATTGGTTGGGTACCATTCCTTTCCCCTGTCCAATCCCAAATCCATATCCTGACCCCCTTCCAAGTGCCATTAGTCGTAATGGCTTGGTGCTTTCCCCTGAAAATTCTCTTCCCTTAACGATAATAAGAACAAAAGTAACTGCAGAAGGCCTATTGGCCATACGAGGCAGCTCCTATTTATAACCACCCAATCCCACTCATATACGTGTCCAACCCACGCTTGAAACAATCGAGGGATCCCACCTCCACCACGTTACGCGGCAATTGGTTCCACAAATCAACAACCCCTGTTACCGAACCAGTATTTACCCAAGTCTTTCCTAATCTAAACTTATCCAATTTATACCCATTGTTTTGTGTTCTGTCTTGTGTTGATACTTTTAATACCCTATTAATATCCCCTTTGTTATGTCCATTCATCCACTTGTAAACTTCTATCATGTCACCCCTAACTCTTCGCCTTTCCAGTGAATGCAATTTAAGCTTTATTAATCTTTCTTCATATGAAAGATTTCTAATTTGGGGAATTAACTTTGTCATCCTACGCTGGACACGTTCAAGTGAATTTATATCCATTCTATAGTACGGCGACCAAAACTGAACTGCATAATCTAAATGGGGCCTAACCAGAGCAAGATATAGCTGAAGAACCACACCAGGTGTCTTGTTACTAACGCTTCGATTAATAAATCCCAGTGTCCTATTTGCTTTATTACGAACATTCATGCATTGATCCTTTTGTTTTTAAATTCTTACTAATCATAACTCCCAGATCCCTTTCGCAATCCGACTTCGCAACCTCAACATCATCTAGCTCGTATCTTGTAACTCTATCATCATTACCTAGCCTCAAAACTTTACATTTATTAACATTAAACTGCATCTGCCAGTCTTTTGACCATTTTAAAACTCTATTTAGATCAACTTGAAGTGATAGCGAGTCTTCTTTCGTGTTAATTTCCCTACCGATTTTTGTATCATCTGCAAATTTGCAAATGTTGCTGAGGGGAACTGGACGCCGTTACTCAGGTCAAGAACCTCCCAATCTACCTCTAAATGTACGGCAGAAGTATAGAGGGAAAAGTCAACCCAAGATGCCCACGTGCGAGGCTATGCGAGTCTGCTCCAGTGTTCAGTTCAGTGATCATCATGGCCAACAAAAGCATTAGAAGGCTCTGAAAGACGCCCACAGGTATTCTCAACATTATTGCCTCAATGAATGACGAAAATTATTATGACCTGAATGTATTAATAACGTATATATATGGTCTAAGAAGAACTTGAAATACACGAGATAAATCACGATTTGTGGTGGCAAATAAAGATAAAGAAAAGTATACCAATTATTTAGGAATATACGAGTGGCAGCGGAATTAATGTTGAACGTAAACATAAGAGGAAGAAAAGACAATTCTCATTCCGGATTAAAAGGGCAATAGAGCTGGGATGACTGCTAAAGAGTTGAGGAGCTGTTATAAGCCATATCCATACAATAATCCACGATAACGCCAACCATTGCTTAGAGGCCAGTTTATCCTAGACTGTCAGGAGTCTTAGACGTTTACATAGATATATACAAACGCTGCATGAAATGTCACATTGAATTATCAATGATAACTGGAGTTCTTTCACTATCCACATTTTGCTTCACGTAAATTACAATATCTTATATTGTGATATCCAGTGTTAAATATTATGTAAAGTATGTTCTAAATTTCTTAGCAGTGGAACATAGTTATACATTGTTATTCATAGTAGTTGTAGTGTAACCAGTTACCACCAAAATCATCGTGATTAAATATATATACATATGCAATGTTTAAATAATGAATGCCAAATAAAACTCAATGGGCGATTGATTAAAACTTCTTTTATGTTTTCTCCCTCCCGTTCGTGCTACCACTCACAGTACGAGCCTTGGTGCACAATAAACCAACCTCCGATGGCGGCAGCGATAAAAAAAAAATTTGGGTTAGGAGGCAGCAACATGACAAAGAAAACGGAGAGATTAAAAGTTGGAGTTCTGAGCAATTAACATAAAAGCCGCGTATGTCCACGGAATAACAGTCCCATTTTAATTGTTTTCTTTCGGGAGGTGGGGTGGGGGATTATTTTCCTCAATATGCGTTGCATAATTCCACTCTGTATTCCAGAGTTTTAAAAATAGCCTACATATACCTTTGTGCCAACCCGTTAGCGATTTTTCCGTGCCCTCTACAAAATCTATAGAACATAGCATGAACCCTGATTGCGGCATCAGCCCATTTTTGTACTTTCGACTAAATTTTTATAATTACATTCTACAATTATTAAAGATCACGGAACATATTTTTTTGTAAGGATTTTGTTGTGCTATCAGTCTCTGGAGTTCAAGGACGTTTTAAAAATACTTTTTTCCTACCGCGGAACTTGTATTTTCATTTTTTTAAAGTTATGTCTATGACTGGGTATAAGCGTGGCCAACCAGCGCCCCAACCATCACTCAACGATCGTTGAATCGAAACACCGAAGCCATTAACACACAAGTTAACATTCGAGTGTATGTTGGTACATGGAACGTTGTCAGCCTATTGTTATAGTGAAGACAACACACAGTATAATCGAGGCACGAGCGTGGAGTATAACCCGAGAGTATATTAACCCCACATGAAGCTTTTCAGTGTTTTTGGTAATTATACGAACATTTAAGAGCGAGTTTCACCTCTGTTGAATACAAACACACTAAACAGGTCACGTATTATTGGTATAATAAGGACTTGAAATAATCGGATTTTATGAACAATTCCTCTGCAGTCTCAAAGACTTACACATGCGACTTACATGTATATAAAAATATAATTACACTCGATAAATATATTATTGCCTGTATTACAAAGGAAAATTATACTCCAGGAAGACTCGGCTGTGTAATAAGGTCTTATGTTCTTTGTATTGCACACACGTTAATTGTAATAATTATTTTGAGGCTTAACAGAAGCGGTAGCAACCCTGGATATTGTATGAATTAAGATTCTATTAGCCCATTCAATACTTCACTTATTTTGTCTCTAACATTTATTTAAAAGGGTTGTATTGGTTAGATATCTTATAATTCTTATATAACTTTATTTATTTATTGTAATCTAATCTAATGATTTATTATTTAATATTTGATCCTGGCAATAAAAAGAAATTACATTTTAAATTGATATAAAGATGATATATGGTTTTATATATATACCATATATCATCTATATATGGTTTATATGTATATAGATGATATATATATCAATATATATATATATATATCAAGCCACATAAAAAATCACATGTAAATGGCATTATTTTATCTTGGGTTCCCATAAAACAAATTCACTTTCATTACAGCCCTATTTTACTTAGCAATGTATAATTACCTTTTAGGTTAACGTCTGCCGCTGCAGCCAAGCCCAGGCACGAGGGAATTAACAAAACTAGCGTTGTTAACAATGTTCAAGTTCGTACATACATCATCAAGTCACGTGTTTACAGTCGGAATGATTTGATGACAAATATTGAACCAATTGGCAACGTCATTTTGGCGTCATAAGCGCAGTTGAGACTGTCAGCTGAAGGATAATCTAAACCACTTATTTCTCGCCAGCGTCGAGAGAGTGCATTTTTCTCCAGCATTTTATGTCATAAATTTAATTCCTTTTCTCGGACATGACGAATGGCGAAGTATACGATACTAAGTAGTGAACAAATCCACAAGAGCCTTGATGAGGATTCGAACCTATGCGCTAGGTTCGAATCAAGTAGTGGTTTAATAAAAACCTAGAGTTAGAAGATTGTTCAGTAAGTACTCTGTTAAGTATTCACACAACACTTAGCAGCCAGGACTCACAATCATCTACCTCTTCAGAAAACTTGTTACGTATTCAGGCGATGAGTCACAATAACGTGGCTAAAGTAAGTTGACCAGACCACCACTAGAAGGTGAAGGGACGACGACGTTTCGGTCTGTCCTGGACCATATCAAGTATCAAGTCGATTTGAATCGACTTGAGAATGGTCCAGGACGGACCGAAACGTCGTCGTCCCTTCACCTTCTAGTGTGTGCCTGGTCACATGTCTGTACATAATATATAAATGTTATTGAAGGCAATAAGTTACAATTCTTTAAATGAAAAGTCTGGGCTCATGACACTGCACAACCACTCAACACAGGCTACGTCTGGTCCTTGATATTGTACACGAAGCAGATAATGTTCGCTATATTTCCCACACATTACTCACAACAGCGACTTGAAATATATGCTGTAGCTTATTTGAATTGCCATTTAAAAAACACGGCTTGGCAACACAACTACAGCGTTGTAGGAGTTTTACTTTCAGGATAATACAACAGGTGTCGGTCTGGTTGTGAATATACATAAAATGCAGAGGTGAAATATTGTATGTGGTAACGAGGCTTGTACATATCAGTTCGCCGCTGGATAAGGCCTAAAATTGTTGTCAGTGGAGCCCGTCGTTAAGATGACGATTACCACGAGATGCCAAATACATTTTCACACCAACTTTATTGTTATCTAGATATTTATGATGGTCTGAAGTTACTGTTCTAATAATAGGTTCACACTCACTCTGTTCACACTCTTCCTCTCAATATTTCTGAAGTGTAGACCCCCATTTTTCCGCGTATATACAATGGAGTTTACTTTAGTCGTCAACTATGTTCAGCATTAAAGTATACTTGCTGGATGGTCAGTAGGCTAGCTGTAATAACAATTCAGCGGTTGATAGGCCAAACCATCATATATTATTTAACAATTAAAGTAGACTTTTATAATCCAGAAATTGAAAACCAAACCCTGGTAAATATTCACACTGCTAACCTATTAGCCGAAATGTAAAATATTTATGGTGTGTAAAAGTTACTATTTTAAA
>WNGS01164858.1:365392-379174 GCA_020271785.1 Procambarus virginalis | reverse complement strand
TTGCTCTCTCTCGCTGCTCTCTCTTCTCTTGCTCTCTCTCTCTTGCTCTCTCTCGCTTGCTCTCTCTCTTGCTCTCTCTCTCTCCCTTGCTCTCTCTCTCCTCTTGTTCGCTCTCTCTGGGTCTTCCTGGTCTCTCTTTGCTCTCTTGCTCTCTCTCTCCCTTGCTACCTCTCTTGACAAGGGGCAAAATGGCAGGAGGCCGAAACAGGGTTATGGGAAGCAGCCAGGGCGAACAAACGCAGGAATTGCTACACCAAGTACTGGAGGAATTCAGGAGGGAGATGAATGAAATGAGGATTACAATTAACAACCTGCAAAGTGAGCTGACATCAGCAAGGGAGGAGATCAAATCTCTCACAGCGAAAAAAAAAGAGACCGAGCAGCATTATCATCCAAAGGGAAGGTGGAATGTTACATTGGAAGGAAATGCCTCTGTACCTGACACATTTGCGGACATATTGAAAAAGAGCTCAGAAGCAATGGCCACAGTGAGGGAGGTAGCCATGCAAGCTGCTACCTCACAGGAAGCAGCAAGGTGCACCACTCAACTGCTGGAGAGAAAGAGATCAGTGGTAGTTGTAGGCATCAAAGAACAGGAAGGATCCAACAGGCAAGAATGGAATGGCAAGGATAGAGAGGCAGTACATGGGCTACTGAAGGGGTTACGAAGGGACAGGGAAGACACACAACATTGAGAAGGTTTTCAGGTTGGGCTGGTACAACAGGGACAGAAACCGACTTGTAAAGGTGGTGTTTGCAAACGAAACCACGAAGGAGGATTCTAGAAAAGAAGAGTCGTCTCCAACATGTGGAGGGATACAAACAAGTATTCCTGCGAGGGAGGAGGAGGAAGGAAGGAGGAGAGCAGGAGGCAAGGAGGAAGAGGCAGGGAGAGGAGGCAAACCAGGAGAGAAAACAGCCCCAACACAGCAGTCCCAGAGACAAGAGGGGAACCCAAAACCAGCATCCCAGCAACACCAGAGGGGGGGGCAACACACCAACACCCCTCTGCATAGAAACCCTTCCTTCCCCTCACCCTACCTGCCCCCACCCAACCCTCCCTCCCCCCCACCCCATTCTGACCCCGACACCCATCCCCATTCCCATCATGTCCCCCCTCCCACCTTCCCCCCCAGTCCCCCTTCCCCTTCATCCCATACCTCCCTATTCCTCCTCCCCCCTCACCCCGTATCCTCCATGTCCCCCTATCTCCTTAACCCACACCCTACCCGTTCCCCCTTCCCTTAAACCCCCACCCCCCACCCAAAACCCTCTGCGACCCTGCAAACCACCTCACAGATCCTCTCACCCACGGAACAGCTTCCCACACCAGTAGAATACTCGCCAAGAAAGGGATATGTAAATGAACAGAAGAAAGTGAGCTTCAAGGCGATGTACACTAACATAGATGGGATTACAAATAAAACTAGTGAACTGATGGAGAGTGGGCACTAGAAGAAAACCCAGACATAATAGCACTCACAGAAACAAAGCTAACGAAAATCATAACAAATGCAGTGTTTCCACAGGGCTACTATGTAGTGAGGAAAGAGAGAGAAGGGAGAGGAGGAGGTGGTGTGGCTTTGCTACTAAGAGAAGGTTGGAGTTTCGAAGAGATGGTAATTCAGAACTGTGAAGGTTTCAGGGACTACATATCAGGCACCATTGCAACTGGAGGACAGAAAATTATAATAGTAGTCATATATAACCCCCACCGAATGACAGAAGACCCAGACAGGAATATGATAGAAACAACATGGCCACCATCAATATAATAGAGAGAGCAGCTTCTGTGGCTAGCAGGAACGGATCCAGACTTCTAATCATGGGAGACTTCAACCATGGGAAGATAGATTGGGGGAACAGAGACCCACACGGAGGCCCAGACACATGGAGAGCTAAGCTGCTGGATGTGGCAACAAGAAACTTTCTAAGTCAACACGTCAAGGGACCGACAAGAATGAGAGGAGGGGATGAACCAGCCTTGCTTGATTTGATATTTACCCTAAATGAGTCGGATATAAGGGAAGTTAAGTTGGAAGCCCCCTTGGGAATGAGTGATCATAGTGTATTGAGCTTTGAGTACCTGGTTGAGCTAGGAATTATCACCCCCAAAAAAGAACTGGGAACCAAAGGGCTGGCGTACCGAAAGGGAAACTATGAGGAGATGAATAAATTCCTATGGGATATACATTGGGACACAGAACTCGGAACCAAGTCCGTACAAGACATGATGGACTATGTCACCCAAAAATGTCAGGAGGCTGTAAGCAGGTTTGTCCCAGCCCAACAGGAAAAAACAGAGAAGCAAAGGAAGAATCCGTGGTTAATAGGGAATGTATGAAAGCAAAGGAGCTGAACAAAAGGGCATGGAGGAACTTCCGTAATAACAGAACACCAGAAAGTAGAGAGAGATACCAGAGAACCAGGAACGAGTATGTCAGTGTGAGAAGAGCAGCTGAGAAAAGGTATGAAAATGATATAGCTAACAAAGCCAAGACTGAACCAAAGCTACTACACAGTCACATCAGGAGGAAGACAACAGTGAAGGAACAGGTGATTAAACTTAGGGTGGGCGAGGACAGGTACACAGAGAATGACAAAGAGGTGTGTGAAGAACTCAACAAAAGGTTCCAGGAGGTCTTTACAATAGAACAGGGAGATATCACGGCGCTGGGAGAGGTGGCAGCAAACCAGGTGACCTTGGATAGGTTCGAAATTACAAGAGATGAGGTCAAAAAGCACCTATTGGAGCTGGATGTGAGAAAAGCTGTTGGGCCGGATGGAATCTCGCCATGGGTATTGAAAGAGTGTGCAGGAGCACTTTGCTTACCACTCCCATAGTGTATAGTAAGTCACTGGAAACGGGGGACCTACCAGAAATATGGAAGACTGCTAATGTAGTACCAATATACAAAAAGGGTGACAGACAAGAGGCACTGAACTACAGGCCAGTGTCCTTAACTTGTATACCATGCAAGGTGATGGAGAAGATTGTGAGAAAAAACCTAGTAACACATCTGGAGAGAAGAGACTTCGTGACAACCCATCAACATGGGTTCAGGGAGGGTAAATCTTGCCTTACAGGCTTGATAGAATTCTACGATCAGGTGACAAGAATTAAGCAAGAAAGAGAAGGGTGGGCGGACTGCATTTTTTTGGACTGTCGGAAAGCCTTTGACACAGTACCCCATAAAAGGTTGATGCATAAGCTGGAGAAACAGGCAGGAGTAACAGGTAGGGCGCTCCAGTGGATAAGGGAGTACCTAAGCAATAGGAAGCAGAGAGTTACAGTGAGGGGTGAGACCTCAGACTGGCGTGAAGTCACCAGTGGAGTCCCACAGGGCTCTGTACTTGGACCTATCCTGTTTCTGATATACGTAAATGATCTCCCAGAGGGTATAGACTCATTCCTCTCAATGTTTGCTGACGACGCCAAAATTATGAGAAGGATTAAGACAGAGGAGGACAGCTTGAGACTTCAAGAAGACCTGGACAAGCTGCAGGAATGGTCGAACAAATGGCTGTTAGAGTTTAACCCAAGCAAATGTAATGTAATGAAGATAGGGGTAGGAAGCAGGAGACCAGATACAAGGTATCATTTGGGAGATGAAATACTTCAAGAGTCAGAGAGAGAGAAAGACCTGGGGGTTGATATCACGCCAGACCTGTCCCCTGAAGCTCATATCAAGAGGATAACATCAGCAGCATATGCCAGGTTGGCTAACATAAGAACGGCCTTTAGAAACTTGTGTAAGGAATCTTTCAGAACATTATATACCACATATGTCAGACCAATCCTGGAGTATGCGGCTCCAGCATGGAGTCCCTATCTAGTCAAGCATAAGACTAAACTGGAAAAGGTTCAAAGGTTTGCCACCAGACTAGTACCCGAGCTGAGAGGTATGAGCTACGAGGAGCGACTGCAGGAATTAAACCTCACTTCGTTGGAAGACAGAAGAGTTAGGGGGGACATGATCACCACATTCAAGATTCTCAGGGGAATCGACAGGGTTGATAAAGACAGGCTGTTTAACACAAGGGGCACACGCACTAGGGGACACAGGTGGAAACTGAGTGCCCAAATGAGCCACAGAGATATTAGAAAGAACTTTTTTAGTGTCAGAGTGGTTGACAAATGGAATGCATTAGGAAGCGATGTGGTGGAGGCTGACTCCATACACAGTTTCAAGTGTAGATATGATAGAGCCCAATAGGCTCAGGAAACTGTACACCTGTTGATTGACGGTTGAGAGGCGGGACCAAAGAGCCAGAGCTCAACCCCCGCAAGCACAACTAGGTGAGTACACACACACACACACACACACACACACACACACACACACCACACACACACACACACACACACACACACACACACACACACACACACACACGAGTTAACAAGTACAATGGGTGTACACAGGTAGATGAAACCCGCCCCAAGAAGCAGCCCGTAGTAGCTGTCTAACTCCCAGGTACCTATTTACTGCTAAATGAAAAGACTGTATCAGGATGAAAGAAACTCTGCCCCTTTGTTTCGACTTTCGCCGGAAATCGAACCTGGAACCTTAGGACTACGAACACCGAGCGCTGTCTACTCAGCCGTCAGGCCCTGTACATGTGACATGTGAACAGTCGCACTCCAGTACTTTCCCGGCATCACGACTCTGAGCACCGCGAGCTCAACCTCTCCCTATTCCACCTGTCTGATGAGACTGGTGGAATATTTATATTATATTATATTATATTATATTATATATTTATATATATATATATATATATATATATATATATATATATATATATATATATATATATATATATATATATATATATATATGGTTGCACACTTTAAGGATGGGCCGGATATCAGGCAATTTGTATTCATCCAGCCGGATATTAGCGCTATCTAGGATATTAGTGCTAATATAGCACGATCTAATAGTGCTATATTAATTATCCGGATATTTTATTCGAGTTGTGAATTAGTGGAAATTGTTGGTGGTTTAATTTACATTTATTCTAAGGCATTTAAGGATAATGTTCATTAATATTGTGCGGGAGGGAGGGAGGGAGAGAGGGAGGGAGCGTGGACGAGGGACCCGAGGTGAACCTGGCCTCTCACAGTCTCTCAACAAGATCCTCTCCAATATGAGCTTTAAAGCCAGTGACGACATTGAGAGAGACGGCTGCTTCTTCTCCCATTTGACGAGTTTGCTTTTATTACAAGCCATTTTGCTGGCAGATCCCCCCTCCCCCTCCCATGGTCTGCTTGCAGCTACTCTGGACCGTTCATCCTCGTGCTGTTCTCGGAGAGAGGACAGCACGAGGAAACAGACAGAAAAAACTCAATCAATCGTGACAAATTGTCGAGGAATTATAAATTTGCCAGTAAATGAACTTGCCAGTGGCGACCCACTGAGCGGAGTGGAGTGAGAGGCAGCTGCTGGCCAGCTGTGGCCTGTCGCTTCTCCAGGAGGAAGACCGTATGGCGTTTAATTTAAAGGCTGCCAATTAGAGGCACTTGCCCTATCACACTACGCCCGTTACTGGCTCTGCTAATTGGAGAGTTTGCCGGCCCTCTGGACACCAAGGCCCGCTAGAGCATCACTCTACTCCCTGTCCTCTATAGAGCGGCATGGCAAGCGTCTGCTCTCTTATTGGTCAGAGGAAAGCAGACTACCAACGCGGTGACATTTTTAGAAAATACCGGTTATTTTATGCATACAAATCCGACAGGCTGCCACTGTAAAACACCTGTAGCCCAACGACTCTGCAGCTTTGTGGAACGAGGTCAAGGGGACTTGGGCTGGACGGTAGAGCGACGATCACGCTCTAGAGCTTCATGCAGGTCGGCGTTCAATCCGCCGACCGTTCAAGTGGTTGGGGCACCATTCCTTTCCCCGTCCCATCCCAAATCCTCATCCTGACCCCTTCCAAGTGCTATATAGTCGTAATGGCTTGGGGTTTTCCCCTGATAATTCCCTCCCTCCTTTCTCCACACCTGACGACATTGGTGACAATAGCAACAAGTGCAGAGTGCTAGCCTCCAGATGTGTGTCCCTGAAAGAATTCCTGACGGCAAGTGTTCGGACAGCCACTCTCGTGTGATTCCAGGCAACGAAGCTTCCTATCATCTTTTATTGTCCTGTCCTCCAGGGGCCAGATTCACGAAGCAGTTACGCAAGTACTTACGAACGTGTACATCTTTCCTCAATCTTTGATGGCTTTGGTTACATTTATTAAACAGTTTACACGCATGAAAACTTGCCAATCAACTGTTGTTATTGTTATAAACAGCCGCCTAGTGCTTCGGAGCTCATTAACTGTTTAATAATTTTAAACAAAGCCGCCAAAGATTGAGAAAAGATGTACAGGTTCGTAAGTGTTCGCGTAACTTCTTCGTGAATCTAGTCCCAGCTCCCGTGTCCCGTCGTCGCCTCTATCACCAACAAGCCTCTGTCGTGCGAGCATCTAAACGCGGCGACCGTACGTGACTTTCGTGTGCAAGTGTGTGCATTTGTGTGTGGCCACGCACAAGCTGCCAGACGCATTGCACACCCCATGGGCGACTTGACCCATCTCTTCCACCGGTGTTCTGCACTCCTAACGCCTCAGTATCTGCGCTGTCAGCATAAATAAACTACAAAAGAACTTTGTAAGACGTTGCACAGCGAACACTAAATGTGCGTTGCACCTCATAGGGCTTGGATACCCATGTGCATGAGGAAACAGGCTTACAGGTGCCAGAAGATGAGAGGAAACGTCAAAATTATGGAGGCAGACGACTGGAACCTCATCAAACAGTGTAGAGTTACAATCCAAATAAGATTTAACAACGCTGGTAAGTTGTTAAAAACACACAGGACATAACCTTCCTGAAGCCATCATACGGGTTTGATACCATTATGAGAGTGAGACTTGCCTATGTGTCCGGATGACAACTGGCACTCCTGGATTATGGTAGGGTGACCCACACTCACCCTGGTGGGTAGGGTGACCCACACTCACCCTGGTGGGTAGGGTGACCCACACTCACCCTGGTGGGTAGGGTGACCCACACTCACCCTGGTGGGTAGGGTGACCCACACTCACCCTGGTGGGTAGGGTGACCCACATTCACCCTGTGGGTACGGTGACCCACACTCACCCTGTGGGAAGGGTGACCCACACTCACCCTGTGGGAAGGGTGACCCACACTCACCCTGTGGGTAGGGTGACCCACACTCACCCTGTGGGTAGGGTGACCCACACTCACCCTGGTGGGTAGGGTGACCCACACTCACCCTGGTGGGTAGGGTGACCCACACTCACCCTGTGGGTAGGGTGACCCACACTCACCCTGTGGGTACGGTGACCCACACTCACCCTGTGGGAAGGGTGACCCACACTCACCCTGTGGGTAGGGTGACCCACACTCACCCTGGTGGGTAGGGTGACCCACACTCACCCTGGTGGGTACGGTGACCCACACTCACCCTGTGGGAAGGGTGACCCACACTCACCCTGTGGGAAGGGTGACCCACACTCACCCTGTGGGTAGGGTGACCCACACTCACCCTGTGGGTAGGGTGACCCACACTCACCCTGGTGGGTAGGGTGACCCACACTCACCCTGGTGGGTAGGGTGACCCACACTCACCCTGTGGGTAGGGTGACCCACACTCACCCTGTGGGTACGGTGACCCACACTCACCCTGTGGGAAGGGTGACCCACACTCACCCTGTGGGTAGGGTGACCCACACTCACCCTGTGGGTAGGGTGACCCACACTCACCCTGTGGGTAGGGTGACCCACACTCACCCTGTGGGTAGGGTGACCCACACTCACCCTGTGGGAAGGGTGACCCACACTCACCCTGTGGGTAGGGTGACCCACACTCACCCTGTGGGTAGGGTGACCCACACTCACCCTGTGGGTAGGGTGACCCACACTCACCCTGTGGGTACGGTAACCCATACTCACCTTACCTAGCGTGAGTGCGCGTCCCATAATAGGTTGACTGTATTGCTAATGTTGTATATAAATATTCATGTTGACGCTCCCTCCCAGTTTCTACATTTACCTGGAATGCACCATTCAACCCTCGGACAGGAGACGTATGGGCACGTTTTCTTTCACGTAATGCCTCTATTCACTTTGTAAGTAAGTATCTGGAAGTTAGGTAACTGTAGAGTATTACAGCCTGGAGAGGTCTCTCGTTAGCCTATGGGAACCTCAGCCTAATAGGCTTCCTCTCCTCAAGAATGGGAGACTGTTATATACTGGAGTGGTGGCAGTGGCCGAGTCTTAATATAAACATGTTGGCCAGCTCAGTAAAGTTGAAACGGCTTAAACATAAATATTGGTTTTCGAGGCACGAACCCAACACCTGTGGAAGATTCCATTAACTTGGAGCGCGCAGTTCTTAAAATGTTCGAAAGTTAAATAATGTATTTTCTTTACAAATGTGTTAAAAATCGTGAAAAATATTAAAAAATATATATTTACTTTCTTAGATATACATGACTGGTGTTTTGTATATATATATTATCTTATCAATATAAGAATTATTTTAATATATCAGTTACTAAAATTTGGATAAAGAGTTATATCTAAATGTTACGTTTTCCTTTCATAAAGGATTCAGAGAAAAATGTAAATATTGGTAGATTAAACAATTACAGAAATGTCCTTAAACTTTACAATGGGGACAAAACTATTGTTAAGCTCATGCCCAAATTGTATAAGGTAACAAAAACAATAATGGGGATGATAAGTAAAATGATAGGGATTTATAAGTAAAATCTTGTTTCCTTACATTTTTTTTGTGTAGTGAAGCCGTCGCACAACGAATGGTGAATGTTCCGCGGGACAAATTTGTACGTCATATAAAATACACCGCCATTAAGGGGTTAACTGGTTATTTCGGCCTCTAATGTACGACTGGACAAACGCCTTGTCTTTCCCACAAACGGCCACTGCTCCCTCCCTGATTGATGAAGATTAAGCCACCCCGAGAGGTGGCACGGGCATGAATAGCCCGTAATGCTGCCTCCCATCTCTTGGGTTAATATATTGTGAACTTGCCAGGGTTCTTTGTATTAACTGTTGTTGTTATAGATTCAGCTACTCGGATAGCACGGGCTATGGTGAGCCCGTAACTTACCTGGCACAGGAGCGGGGCAAGAATCACGGGCTATGGTTAGCCTCGTGGACAGGAGATGTCTCCCGTGTACTGTTGTATTAACTGTTGTTGTTGTTATAGATTCAGCTACTTGGAACAAGTTCCAAGTAGCACGGGCTATGGTGAGCCCGTAACTTACCTGGCACAGGAGCGGGGCAAGAAGCACGGGCTATGGTTATCCTCGTGGACAGATGTCGTCTACCGTGTGTATTAACTCTTCTAGCAACAATATATATGGGAACAAGTTTTCACCTCTCCTAGAGGTCTGAAGGTCTGAAAAGGTTGAACCTTTAAAAATGTTCAATAAGCACTCCTAGGGCTAAAGAATCATTGAACCCCCTTAAACTTTCCCCCCCTAACTTCTCCCAGACTTAGGTAAATGTGGAATATATCAAATACAATTGGACAGTGCATCTCAATTACTATATATACAATACCTTCGTTATCAGTCATAAACGTTATGAAGCTTTACATTTATAACACTGAGACGTGAGATCTTAATTTGTAATGTTTCGCCTCCTAGTCTTATTGTACCTGGCACCCTTTGTTTTAGTAACTTTATTGTACCCGGCACCCTTTGTTTTAGTAACTTTATTGTACCCGGCACCCTTTGTTTTTGGTAACTTTATTGTACCTGGCACCCTTTGTTTTTGGTAACTTTATTGTACCCGGCGCCCTTTGTTTTTGGTAACTTTATTGTACCCGGCACCCTTTGTTTTAGTAACTTTATTGTACCCGGCACCCTTTGTTTTAGTAACTTTATTGTACCTGGCACCCTTTGTTTTAGTAACTTTATTGTACCCGGCACCCTTTGTTTTAGTAACTTTATTGTACCCGGCACCCTTTGTTTTTGGTAACTTTATTGTACCCGGCGCCTTTGTTTTTGGTAACTTTATTGTACCCGGCACCCTTTGTTTTAGTAACTTTATTGTACCCGGCACCCTTTGTTTTAGTAACTTTATTGTACCTGGCACCCTTTGTTTTTGGTAACTTTATTGTACCCGGCGCCCTTTGTTTTTGGTAACTTTATTGTACCCGGCACCCTTTGTTTTAGTAACTTTATTGTACCCGGCACCCTTTGTTTTAGTAACTTTATTGTACCTGGCACCCTTTGTTTTTGGTAACTTTATTGTACCCGGCACCCTTTGTTTTGGTAACTTTATTGTACCTGGCACCCTTTGTTTTTGGTAACTTTATTGTACCCGGCACCCTTTGTTTTAGTAACTTTATTGTACCCGGCGCCCTTTGTTTTTGGTAACTTTATTGTACCTGGCACCCTTTGTTTTTGGTAACTTTATTGTACCCGGCACCCTTTGTTTTAGTAACTATATTGTACCCGGCACCCTTTGTTTTGGTAACTTTATTGTACCTGGCACCCTTTGTTTTAGTAACTATATTGTACCCGGCACCCTTTGTTTTGGTAACTTTATTGTACCCGGCACCCTTTGTTTTAGTAACTATATTGTACCTGGCACCCTTTGTTTTGATAACTTTACTAACGTTACTTAAGTGTTATCTGGCCTTCAAGTTCTATTCTACACGCCCACCACCAATGAAGTAAGAAAATTTTCTTATATTTCTTTGACACATTTGCGTTTCCAGCTTCTACATATGTACTTTTATCCAACTTTCTCTCAATTTAAAAAGTGTGCGCCTTTATCCACCTTTTCAATTCTCCTGAGAATCGTTAATGTATTGATCATGTCCTCTATTCCTTCTATTCTCTAGGGTTGCGAGATTGAGTTCTCTTATCCTGTCTTCATAGGGGCTGGATGCACAAAGATATTCGTTAAAATATGAAATATAACAAAATGTTAAACAAATCTGTTGACCAGACCACACACTAGAAGTTGAAGGGACGACGACGTTTCGGTCCGTCCTGGACCATTCTCAAGTCGCTTGAGAATGGTACAATAAAGTTAAACAAATCTACCGTTATTTGGTATAAGAGCCGTGAAAATTTCAACCCAATATGTTAAGAAATGGATTTTATATGAATTTAAAAAAAAGTTTGCAATTAGTACTGATAAGAATAACACCTAGTTAGTGGAACTCATGGATAATGCAGCGATAAAGAGATACAAGCACCTGTCTGACGCACAAAGAAGAAGTAGTAATAAGGAGACGGGTCCACAAAGTGGTTATGCAGCTGGTGCCTTCCAGGATTGCTGATTGCCACCTGGAGGGCAAAATTTCACACAAGTAATAATGAGTAAGTATGACATTTATCTGTATTTTATTTTATATAAATATATTTCCCAATGACAATATTTTTTATGTCCACCATTTATTTTTTTGTATCTCTTCTTTGTTTCTCGTCTGATTTTGCTGTGGCTTCTATATCTTAGAGAATACATACCCTTTATTATGTGAAGTTGGAACGAAATTGGTCGATATGTAAATCAGCCACAGGTGTCAGAACTTTTGACGTTTAATTTTTTTCGGGCAGAGTTATTCGCAGATTTCAAACTATTTTTACGGAGGGAATTATCAGGATACGGATCTGGGATGAGACGGGGGGGGGGGGGGGGATGGGGGAGGAATGGAGCCCAGCCACTTGCACAGTCGGGGATTGAACGCCGACCTGCATGAAGCGATACCATAGTCGATCTATCATCCAGCCCAAGTGGCTGGGCGGGTAGCAGAGGGAGCGCGTGGTTCTGCTTCATCACAATCTGTCACCTCCTCGCACATATTCCCGTGTGCAGATTCGGAACCAGTATAACATTATATTAAACCTCGGGTGAAAGAGGGCTGTGACGATCTCTTGTCTGGAACCCGTAGGTGTAGGATCGGGACGTCCACCTCCCGGAGGTCGTGAGGCCCAGGCTCTGCTTCAGGAGGCTGAGGTCGTTCATACCCTTGATGGGGTGGTTCTTCTCCGGCCACGACCACGGCGGTCTCCGGGTTTAGAGTCCCTGTGCCTTTTTTCACCAACTTCGAGGTCAAACCCGGAGTTGTCAGTTCCTGCGACGGTGCTGGAACCAATCGTATTGGCGTTTGCCTTTCCATTGGAGACTTTCGGCGCCGTGGAGAGGGGGAACCTGCTGCATCGGTAACCGCTTCTCCTCCATATCAACCTACTCTGGCTTTGCGCCCTGGAGAGGCTACTCCAGACCGACAACCAGAGCGCAACTCCATAGTCTCCTGAGGCTGATGGATGCCTACTACTAAACCAGAAGGTACAGCAGGATGTGCAAAATAACCCATTGAAATGCAGAGGTGCAATAGGTATGCTGAGAGAGAACTCTATCAACATCAGAGGCCCGAGACTTTTCAACACACTCCCGCTACACATAACTAGCCAGCCTCTCACGGTGTTCAAGACAGAACTCGATAAACACAGTTCGGTTCACTAGACGACCAATCAGAAAGCCTGGTTAGAGACCGGACCGTAGGGACGTTCATCCCCCAAACGACTACAAGGTAGGTAGGTACCCAATGTTTGATTGGAAGTAGGGCCATCCCTTTCCTTTATATATATATATATATATATATATATATATATATATATATATATATATATATATATATATATATATATATATATGTCAACCACCTACACCACACGCTTGCATGAACTCAAGTTATATTTAACAACAGAACATTCCCCTATGAGAGAATCGAACCTAACCGATAGACCACCATTGGTATATATATATTATATATATATATATATATATATATATATAATTTCAGTTGCATATAGTCCTGGGGACCATTCAGGCTTGTTCGCATATATAATATATATTATAACTGAAAACTCTACAACCCCAGAGCTTGTTCGCATTATATATTTTATATATATATATATATATATATATATATATATATATATTATATAATATATTATATATTATATAATGTCAACCACAGTGCCATCATAGATAACATTTCATTCTTTTTTTTACCGAGGATATTTGCAATAATATTCAGGATTTTCTCCAGGCGAACAAAAACAGAATGCTCAACAATATCGAAAGAGGTAATAGTGACCCAAGAGAAATAAAATGTATCAACTGGATGAGCAGAGGCAAAATAACAGCTTCAGAGTCATTGATTCTCGGGAAACAAATTACGAACAGTTAAAGCATGAGCCTCAAACTCACCCATTCTTTCGAACTCGGTGTGATGCCTGATACTGAATAGTGTCAGGCATAACTCCGGACACTATTCACAGTGTGACTCTGGACTGGAAACTCCGTATGCATTAGTTTCTGTCATAATAATGCGCATATTGAACAATTCTCTCGGAATAAATAAGAAATGACAGTTTAACTATTCCGTTCAGTGGTTCCAAACTTATTGGATATGGTTTTAACCTGATGGACATGCTGTACACTTCTTTACCAGGATCATACCAGGATGGAGTTCTAGGAGTTCTGCTACTCCACAATCCCGGCCTGGGGCCAGGCTTGACTTGTAAACGCTTTATCCAAAGGCTGTTGCTTGGAGGGCCAGCAGGGCTGTATATCCACTAGATGCCGATTGGTCCGGCATTTCTTGCAGGAACGTTTCAAGTTTTTTTGGAGTCATTTTTTTTTGTCCTGGCAATATTTATTATGCTTGCTGGAAGGATGTGTGCGCTTCACACAACGTTCTCCGATTGTGC
>WNGS01164858.1:354232-364392 GCA_020271785.1 Procambarus virginalis | reverse complement strand
GAGGGTGTGTGAAGAACTCAACAAGAGATTCCAGGAGGTCTTCACAATAAACAAGGAGAAGCCCCTGCACTAAATGAGGAGGTGGCAACCAAGCAACCTTGGAGGATTTGACCTCACCAGTGATGAGTCAAAAGTGTCTGCTGGAGCTGGATGTGACAAAGGCTGTTGGGCCTGACAGAATCTCACCATGGATACTAAAGGAAGGCAGAAGCACTAAGTGTGCCACTCTCTATGGTGTATAACAGGTCACTGGAACAGGAGACTTACCAGAAAGTTGGAAGACAGCTAACGTGGTCCCAATATACAAAGGGTGACAGGCAAGAGGCACTGAATTACAGGCCAGTTTCCTTAACTTGTATACCATGCAAGGTAATGGAGAAGATCGTGAGGAAAAGGCTCGTAGAGCATCTAGGGAAATAACTTTGTAACGCACCACCAACATGGGTTCAGGGATGGTAAATCGTGCCTCACAGGTTTAATAGAATTTTATGACCAAGCAACAAAAATTAGGCAGGAAAGAGAAGGGTGGGCCGACTGCATTTTCCTGGATTGCCAAAAAGCCTTTGACACAGTACCGCACAAAAGGCTGTTAAAAAGTTGGAGCAACAGGCAGGAGTAAAAGGGAAGGTGCTCCAGTGGATAAGGGAGTACTTAAGCAACAGAAACAGCGAGTAACGGTGAGGGGGGAGACATCAGAGTGGCGAGATGTCACCAGCGGAGTCCCACAGGGCTCAGTACTTGGACCCATCCTGTTTCTAATATATGTGAACGATCTTCCGGAGGGTATAGACTCATTCCTCTCAATGTTTGCTGATGATGCAAAAATTATGAGAAGAATCAAGACGGATGAAGATAGACAGAGACTACAGGATGACCTGGATAAACTGGAGGAATGGTCTAGAAAATGGCTGCTAAAGTTCAACTCGGGAAAGTGTAAGGTGATGAAATTAGGAGAAGGGAGCAGGAGGCTGAACACAAGGTATCATTTGGGAGGGGAAATCCTACAAGAGTCAAATAGAGAGAAAGATCTGGGGGTTGATATCACACCGAACCTGTCCCCAGAAGCCCACATCAAAAGAATATCATCAGCGGCATATGCTAGACTGGCCAACATAAGAACTGCCTTTAGAAATTTGTGTAAGGAATCTTTCAGAACCCTGTATACCACTTATGTAAGACCAATCCTGGAGTATGCAGCTCCAGCCTGGAGTCCATACCTAGTTAAACACAAGACAAAGTTAGAGAAGATTCAGCGGTATGCCACCAGGCTCGTCCCGGAACTGAGAGGATTGAGCTACGAGGAAAGGCTAAAGGAGCTGAACCTCACATCCCTGGAAAACAGAAGAGTAAGGGGAGACATGATAACCACCTACAAAATTCTCAGGGAATTGACAGGGCGGACAAAGAGAAACTCTTCACCACGGGTGGGACACGAACAAGGGGACACAGGTGGAAACTTAGTACCCAGATGAGCCACAGAGACGTTAGAAAGAATTTTTTCAGTGTCAGAGTAGTTAATAAATGGAATGCATAGGCAGTGATGTGGTGGAGGCTGACTCCATACACAGTTTCAAGTGTAGATATGATAGAGCCCAGTAGGCTCAGGAATCTGTACACCTGTTGATTGACAGTTGAGAGGCGGGACCAAAGAGCCAAAGCTCAACCCCCGCAAGCACAATTAGGTGAGTACAATTAGGTGAGTACACACCCACACACACACACACACACACACACACACACACACACACACACACACACACACACCACAGGAGGGAGGCAGCTTAGTAAGAAGAGATAAAAAAGCTCAAATGTTTTAATTAACCCAATTGTCAATGTATGCACCACACCACATGGTTAATGGCCAAGACCTGGGTCCAGCAGCTGAGTTCACTTCAAGAAACAAACTTAAATAATTTGCATTGACCCAGGACGATAATAAAAGTAAGTGTGACGAGCGGGCAGCGCAGGACAGTACTAGGAGCCATCTCTTCCTATGACTTCTGTTGCCACTGGAGGCGGCTATTGTATTGTGCACCCCGTACTCGTCCTGTGAGCGGTAGTGTGCACCCCATACTCGTCCTGTGAGCGTATTGTGCAACCCCATACTCGTCCTGTGAGCGGTAGTGTGCACCCCATACTCGTCCTGTGAGCGGTATTGTGCACCCCATACTCGTCCTGTGAGTGGTATTGTGCACCCCATACTCGTCCTGTGAGCGGTAGGGTATTGTGCACCTCATACTCGTCTGTGAGTGGTATTGTGCACCCCATACTCGTCCTGTGAGTGGTATTGTGCACCCCATACTCGTCCTGTGAGCGGTATTGTGCACCTTATACTCGTCCTGTGAGCGGTAGTTGTATTGTGCACCTCAACTCGTCCTGTGAGCGGTAGTATTGTGCACCCCATACTCGTCCTGTGAGCGGTATGTATTGTGCACCTCATACTCGTCCTGTGAGCGGTAGTGTATATTGTCACCTCTACTCGTCCTGTGAGCGGTAGTGTATTGTGCACCTCATACTCGTCCTGTGAGCGGTAGTGTATTGAGCACCCTTACTCGTCCTGTGAGCGGTAGTGTATTGTGCACCTCATACTCGTCCTGTGAGCGGTAGTGTATTGTGCACCTCATACTCGTCCTGTGAGCGGTAGTGTATTGTGCACCCATACTCGTCCTTGAGCGGTAGTGTATTGTGCACCCCATACTCGTCCTGTGAGCGGTAGTGTTTGTGCACCCCATACTCGTCCTGTGAGCGGTATTGTGCACCTCATACTCGTCCTGTTAGCGGTAGTTTATTGTGCACCCCATACTCGTCCTGTGAGCGGTAGTGTATTGTGCACCTCATACTCGTTCCTGTGAGCGGTAGTTATTGTGCACCCCATACTCGTCCTGTGAGCGGTAGTGTATTGTGCACCCATCCTCGTCCTGTGAGCGGTAGTGTATTGTGCACCCCATCCTCGTCCTGTGAGCGGTAGTGTATTGTGCACCCCATCCTCGTCCTGTGAGCGGTAGTGTATTGTGCACCCCATACTCGTCCTGTGAGCGGTAGTGTATTGTGCACCCATACTCGTCCTGTGAGCGGTAGTGTATTGTGCACCTCATACTCGTCCTGTGAGCGGTAGTGTATTGTGCACCCCATCCTCGTCCTGTGAGCGGTAGTGTATTGTGCACCCATCCTCGTCCTGTGAGCGGTAGTGTATTGTGCACCCCGTACTCGTCCTGTGAGCGGTAATGTATTGTGCACCCCGTACTCGTCCTGTGAGCGGTAGTGTATTGTGCACCCCATCCTCGTCCTGTGAGCGGTAGTGTATTGTGCACTTCATACTCGTCCTGTGAGCGGTAGTGTATTGTGCACCCCATCCTCGTCCTGTGAGCGGTAGTGTATTGTGCACCCCATCCTCGTCCTGTGAGCGGTAGTGTATTGTGCACCCCATACTCGTCCTGTGAGCGGTAGTGTATTGTGCACCCCATCCTCGTCCTGTGAGCGGTAGTGTATTGTGCACCCCATCCTCGTCCTGTGAGCGGTAGTGTATTGTGCACCCCATCCTCGTCCTGTGAGCGGTAGTGTATTGTGCACCCCATACTCGTCCTGTGAGCGGTAGTGTATTGTGCACCTCATACTCGTCCTGTGAGCGGTAGTGTATTGTGCACCCCATACTCGTCCTGTGAGCGGTAGTGTATTGTGCACCCCATACTCGTCCTTTGAGCGGTAGTGTATTGTGCACCCCATACTCGTCCTGTGAGCGGTAGTGTATTGTGCACCCCATACTCGTCCTGTGAGCGGTAGTGTATTGTGCACCCCATACTCGTCCTGTGAGCGGTAGTGTATTGAGCACCCCTTACTCGTCCTGTGAGCGATAGTGTATTGTGCACCCCATACTCGTCCTGTGAGCGATAGTGTATTGTGCACCCCATACTCGTCGACGTTTTGTCCTAATAATTTTGCATAAAGTCTCAAAGAATAAAGCATCAAACCTAATTATTTGTAGGCTTAGTACATATGTGTAATGAATTATTCCATAAAATAAAGATTGCATACAATTGTGAACTTGTGTTGCTTCTTAAGGATTAGGGGCAGGTTAATTAAGTTAGGTTTATGATCAGTCTCTTTCAGTGTTTTTGTTGTGCTCTGTAGAATTTCAACGGTACAAAAAGTAAACTTTTTTTCTTTGTATAAAACAGTCGCTATTTTGTACACTACCTCCAGGGTAGGTGTGTGTACCATTGTGTTGGGGAGGAGCAGCGAGGCGCAAGACACCTCCTGGCCTCCTTATGGTACTGTTACTGTTACTGTTGTGTGGACGTTGTCTGTGTTACAACACTGACACTTGTACTGTTGTGTGGACGTTGTCTGTGTTACAACACTGACACTTGTACTGTTGTGTGGACGTTGTCTGTGTTACAACACTGACACTTGTACTGTTGTGTGGACGTTGTCTGTGTGTCAACACTGACACTTGTACTGTTGTGTGGACGTTGTCTGTGTCACAACACTGACACTTGTACTGTTGTGTGGACGTTGTCTGTGTTACAACACTGACACTTGTACTGTTGTGTGGACGTTGTCTGTGTCACAACACTGACACTTGTACTGTTGTGTGGACGTTGTCTGTGTTACAACACTGACACTTGTACTGTTGTGTGGACGTTGTCTGTGTTACAACACTGACACTTGTACTGTTGTGTGGACGTTGTCTGTGTTACAACACTGACACTTGTACTGTTGTGTGGACGTTGTCTGTGTCACAACACTGACACTTGTACTGTTGTGTGGACGTTGTCTGTGTTACAACACTGACACTTGTACTGTTGTGTGGACGTTGTCTGTGTGTCAACACTGACACTTGTACTGTTGTGTGGACGTCGACTGTGTGTCAACACTGACACTTGTACTGTTGTGTGGACGTCAACTGTGTGTCAACACTAACACTTGTACTGTTGTGTGGACGTTGTCTGTGTCACAACACTGACACTTGTACTGTTGTGTGGACGTCGTCTGTGTCACAATACACTGACACTTGCTTGATTACTGCAGTACAGTACCAGGAGCTTGTTCCTGCAGCAGTTACGAGACGCGACAGCTTTAGTGACAGGTATTCTTGGTATCCAGTCTACACATTGTACCACCAAACGCAGTATATTTATCTAATAGCTGAAAGTTGCCTTTGTGTATACGCTGCCAGGTCTGTGAAAAGCTCGGTAATTGATCTCGATGTTGCTGTGAAAATAATAGATGAATTCTAATTAGATGCGTAATTTTGTACATTGGCTAAGTTTAACCCCAACGGTGGAGAGGCTTCCCGCGCGGTTTGTTTAGTTCTACATATCTGATTTGATTGTTGCCCCCGAAGGCGGCTAGTTTATTGTACACCCCATACTCATCCTGTGAGCGGTAGCGCAAAAGCATTACAGAGGGCACAAAAGGTCTTTATCAGACCTCATCTTAGATTATTACATAAACAATTTCATCTATCCTTCACACCTTATAGTTACAATGTCAGCTAGTTACTAGTTCCACATAGTTGTGTTCCATCGTGGTGATGTTAGCACAACCATGCAGTGTGCTCCATTGTGTGTGAGTGTTGAACTTTGTTATATACTTGAGCCAAGAAAAGTAGTATTTTGATAACTTCCTTGTCGACAAATGTCGAGTACGTACAGCGTTATTTTGTGTCCGTATTCTGAACCCGTTGTTAATACCACACCCGGTGCTGCTCGGGTCGCCTGGCGGGTGTGGGGGAAACTGACTCGTGGGATTTATTTATTTATTTACAATTTATTAGTTTATATTAATTCTCAGGTTAATTTATTTATTTCGATAGCGGACTGAATGAATTTAAAGTGGACTGTATGATATTAAAATCCCACAAATAATTTCCTGCGTTTCACAAATCGGGTTTATTATTTATCGTCTATCAATCGAAATTAATCGATTGGTAGACATTCACTACAATGGTAATACTATATGGGTTAGTGAAATATATGGAGGAAGTTTTATCTGACTAGAAGGCTTCAATATTCTGTTATTGGTGTAGAGTAAGTGGGTAGGCAGCCAGTCACGTGGTCTCTCGTCTTTGACTGATTCCACATTAATAACTTCACTTCACAATTCACCCTTGCATTTGTTGTTTTCAGGCGGCCTAACCATAACAGTAAATTACACAAATGAATAGAGCTCTATGAATCATTTAGTATACTGTACGGATACATGTCTTCCCTGGTAACGATGGTGTCAATTTGTGCTGATCAACTCGTCGACAATAACTTACTGTTCCTTGCACATACTCGAGAGGGCAACACGACACTCTAACGTTCCGGCTCAAAATGGCTACTACCATCTCTCCCTCTCGCATCTGCTCTTCTCCAGATGCGTTTTATTAAGAAGTGGAAAGAGGGTTAATATTCAACCCGTCCTCGCAAATTCGTATAGACAATATTGACTTATTAAATAAGTGCATAGGTGACATACTTAACATAATAGTTTCCCTTGAAAATCTTCATAGAAAACACCGACCTTACCTAACCTACTTAGTATGTTAAGATAAGCATCTTATTGCTTCGTAATTACAATTATTACCTAACCTATACCTATAATAGGTTAAGTAACAATAGTAATTACGAAGCTATAAGATGCTTATTTTAACATACTAAGTAGGTTAGGTAAGGTCGGTGTTTTCTATGAAGATTTTTAAGGGAAACTTATGTTTAGTATGTCACCTATGCAGGTAACTAATAAGTCAATATTGACTATACGAATTTGCGAGGACGGGTTGTAATATTAATCTATTTTAGTACTGATAATTATGTTAGTTCAAGGGAAATGTTTTATAATGTTTACAGTCGAGACTGATGTTTTAAGAATTCCCAATATTATTAGCTGGCGAATTTTATAGCGACATGGCAATGATATCCCAATTTTCTTCCGTGGAAAATTCCACTGCAATCTCGTTTTCTTTGAATGAATAACTTACTACAAAAATAGCAGTAATATTATCTGCATATTGTATTAAATGTTAGAAAATGGTGTCGTTTTTCAGACAGCAGGTGAGGAGAGACTATTAACGTTGGTAAGTGTGTGTACTTGTGGGACGTTATCAATAGCTGGATCATCCTCCACCCACCCCTTCCCCTTCAATGACTAGTTATGTTGTAAACTTTGCTCATCTCCCTCATGACGCAAACGGCCAAAAGCGACGTTATTTTTAAGAGGACAGGTTGGGGACGTCCAACCATTTGGGCTGGGCTGATTGGTGAAGATTAAGCCACCCAAAAGGTGGCACGGGCATGAATAGCCCGTAAGTGGTGGCCCTTTTGAGCCATTACTAGTATCAACAGCTGATACTGGAGATCTGTGGAGGTGCGACTGCACCCTGCGTGACGGGAGATGTCTCCCGTGTGGGCTGGGCGGCAGAGCAACGGTCTCGCTTCATGCAGGTCGGCTTTCAATTCCCGACCCTCCAAGTGGTTGGGGCACCATTCCTTACCCCCTTCCCATCCCAAATCCTTATCCTGACCCCTTCCAAGTGCTATATAGTCGTAATGGCTTGGCGCTTTCCCCCTGATAATTCCTTTCCCGCATGACCGCTGCAACCTATCCTCCGAATTGACAATACGGCTTAATACTAAGTTTAATTAGTTCATTTCCTGCCAGCTAGGAATAGTACATAATTACACTTGTGCCGTTACATTTACCTCCCCATTTATTCTCGTTTTCTGTTAAGACACTGAGAATTTTAGGATGTTAGGATGTTTAGGATTTTAGGATTACCTCCCCATTTTTGGAGGACGGGCTGGATTAGTTATATTGAAAACTTTCCTCACCCTCCCCCCCTAGTCCACACTGACAGGTCATAGAGTAAACTTAACCTTGCTCAACCCCCACAAGATGCACAGGTGCGATGGCCACCATTGTAAACTTCGTCAAACTTTCACATGCATTAAAAGGTTATAAACCGACTAAGCCATAAATAGCTGTACTGTTCACTTTTGAGGGAGAAATTGTCAAATTTTGATTTGACAATTTGACTCGACATTTTATTTTCCTTATGTAGCGCTTGCACGCGAACAGTTGTTCCAGATGCATGTTGCATGTACAATGGTAGGAATATACTTTATCCCTCCTAGATTTCATCTAAAACATGATAATACTATTCAAAATTTGCTCTGAGATTGATAGCGGTGGATTGGATGCAGCTTTGATAACGGTAGGTTGGTTGTGGCCTTGATAACGGTAGGTTGGTTGTGGCCTTGATAACGGTAGGTTGGATGTGGCCTTGATAACGGTAGGTTGGTTGTGGCCTTGATAACGGTAGGTTGGATGTGGCCTTGATAACGGTAGGTTGGTTGTGGCCTTGATAACGGTAGGTTGGTTGTGGCCTTGATAACGGTAGGTTGGTTGTGGCCTTGATAACGGTAGGTTGGTTGTGGCCTTGATAACGGTAGGTTGGTTGTGGCCTTGATAACGGGAGGTTGGTTGTGGCCTTGATAACGGTAGGTTGGTTGTGGCCTTGATAACGGTAGGTTGGTTGTGGCCTTGATAACGGTAGGTTGGTTGCGGCCTTGATAACGGTAGGTTGGTTGTGGCCTTGATAACGGTAGGTTGGTTGCGGCCTTGATAACGGTAGGTTGGTTGTGGCCTTGATAACGGTAGGTTGGTTGTGGCCTTGATAACGGTAGGTTGGTTGTGGCCTTCATAAAGGTAGATTGAATGCAGCCTTGATAACGGCGATATGGTTATAGTCTTGATAAGGAAAATCAATACAGTAGCCATTAATCAGCGAGGGTTGGAAAGTCCTATGAAGGCAGCACGATAACACAAAAACAAAATACAAAAAAGTGTTGCCAAACAACAGCGGTGTTTGTATGACGTCAAAGTGTACCTGAAAAAAGCTAAGCAAATGTAAACACAGAGCCAAGGTGGAGCGCGCCCTCGCAATACAGGGAGGTGCTAGGCTACGTGCTAGGCTACGAGCTCCTGCAGGTACGACTGCCAGTCTTGCCCATATAAACATATGGAGTAACCTGGTGAATTAGTTACATGGTGACGTATATTATTTCAGCGGTGCATCGATGTACCTGCCTTTAGTGGGAATGTGTCGCTGCCAAGGAATTCTCGGGTGATCAATGTGGTTCACCTGCGCAATTATGAATGATCTCAATGGAGCATATTAACGCAAGCAGAAACATACTCGCTGTGACTGGAGAGGTAACACAAGCAAGGACCTACATAATACGAACGATGAAACGAGCCATAACTCAAAAATATATTAAAACATAAAATGACGGAGGCGGAGAGAGCAATGACCGGAGCAGGTCGCGGCCGTGACATTCCTGCCGCCAGGGAGAGAATGTCGTGCGACGCTCCGGCAGGAGGCCAACACACCTTACGGTCTTATAACATAGGGTCGGGTCTGGCCATGCATAGTGCAGGGGCTGGAATAATAATTGTTGTATTAAAAGAGTTAACCCCCATTCACGGGCTCTGGAGCCGGTGTTGTAGTCTGGTGCGAAGTAATATATCCAATATATAGCTAGAAATTTATAAATCATTGTATTGTTATACCCAGAAGCTACTTTAATGGGGCTCCAGGATTCATTGGCCACGTAGTCAGATCTTTGAGCTGGCCTCGTGGTTAGCAGATGTATCTGCATGTATTCTCATGCAGACACCATGGCTTGGCTGACTTGTAACTGCTACCGCTCACAGGATGAGTATGGGGTGCACAATAAACTAGCCGCCTCCAGCGGCAACAAAAATGTTGACCTTCATAAACCCAGCCCATTCTTCTGTTTAGAGAGTACTTGCAGTAACGATGTGGACTATAGTACATATATCGACGTAATGGATATTTGGAAAGTAGAATTTAATATATCCAAATTCAATTATATATATATATATAGATATATATATATATTGAATTGGATAAACCGGAAAAGTTTCGTATGTAGCAACATAATATACCTAACCTAACCACCATAAGCCTAAACAGGCTATCTGAGGCCAAACAAAGTACATATATGTGCTAAATAGGCCTAGGAGCCTAGGTTTGGTTTGAGCTTGATTTTTATCGGACTATAAAGGAATAGTACTAAAATTATACAATCTAATTGTCCATTACGTCAATATATGTACGATGGTTCACATCGTTACAAAAAGTACTATCTAAA
>WNGS01164858.1:310344-345820 GCA_020271785.1 Procambarus virginalis | reverse complement strand
CATTTATTTTTTGTATCTCTTCTTTGTTTCTCATCTAATTTTGCTGTGGCTTCTATATCTTGGAGAATACATACCCTTTATTAAGTATGTGAAGTTGGAACGAAATTGGTCGATATGTAAATCAGTCACAGGTGTCAGAACTTTTGACGTTTAGTTTTTTCGGGCAGAGTTATTCGCAGATTTCAAACTATTTTTACGGAGGGAATTATCAGGATACGGATCTGGGATGAGACGGGGGGGGGGGGGGGTATGGGGGAGGAATGGAGCCCAGCCACTTGCACAGTCGGGGATTGAACGCCGACCTGCATGAAGCGATACCATAGTCGATCTATCATCCAGCCCAAGTGGCTGGGCGGGTAGCAGAGGGAGCGCGTGGTTCTGCTTCATCACAATCTGTCACCTCCTCGCACATATTCCCGTGTGCAGATTCGGAACCAGTATAACATTATATTAAACCTCGGGTGAAAGAGGGCTGTGACGATCTCTTGTCTGGAACCCGTAGGTGTAGGATCGGGACGTCCACCTCCCGGAGGTCGTGAGGCCCAGGCTCTGCTTCAGGAGGCTGAGGTCGTTCATACCCTTGATGGGGTGGTTCTTCTCCGGCCACGACCACGGCGGTCTCCGGGTTTAGAGTCCCTGTGCCTTTTTTCACCAACTTCGAGGTCAAACCCGGAGTTGTCAGTTCCTGCGACGGCGCTGGAACCAATCGTATTGGCGTTTGCCTTTCCATTGGAGACTTTCGGCGCCGTGGAGAGGGGAACCTGCTGCATCGGTAACCGCTTCTCCTCCATATCAACCTACTCTGGCTTTGCGCCCTGGAGAGGCCACTCCAGACCGACAACCCTTTGCGCTCCATTAGACTATGGAGCGCAACTCCATAGTCTCCTGAGGCTGATGGATGCCTACTACTAAACCAGAAGGTACAGCAGGATGTGCAAAATAACCCATTGAAATGCAGAGGTGCAATAGGTATGCTGAGAGAGAACTCTATCAACATCAGAGGCCCGAGACTTGTCAACACACTCCCGCTACACATAACTAGCCAGCCTCTCACGGTGTTCAAGACAGAACTCGATAAACACAGTTCGGTTCACTAGACGACCAATCAGAAAGCCTGGTTAGAGACCGGACCGTAGGGACGTTCATCCCCCAAACGACTACAAGGTAGGTAGGTACCCAATGTTTGATTGGAAGTAGGCCCATCCCTTTCCTTTATATATATGTATATGTATATATGTATGTATATATATATATATATATATATATATATATGTCAACCACAATACACCACACGCTTGCATGAACTCAAGTTATATTTAACAAACAGAACACTTCCCCTATGAGAGAATCGAACCTAACCGATAGACCACCATTGGTATATATATATATTATATATATATATATATATATATATATATATATATATATATATATATATATAATTTCAGTTGCATATAGTCCTGCGGACCATTCAGGCTTGTTCGCATATATAATATATATTATAACTGAAAACTCTACACCCCAAAGCTTGTTCGCATTATATATTTTATATATTTATTAATATATATATATATATATATATATATATGAATATATATATATATATATATATATATATATATATATATATATATATATATATATATATTCAAGCTTGTTCGCATATATATATATATATATATATATATATATATATATATATATATATATATATATATATATATATATATATATATGCAAACAAGCCTGAATGGTCCCCAGGACTAGATACAACTGAAAACTCACACCCCAGAAGTGACTCGAACCCATACTCCCAGGAGCAACGCAACTGGTATGTACAGGGATGCCTTAAACCACTTGACCATCACGACCGGACATAAGGAAGTGATAGCCTGAGCTATATGAACCACTTCCCCGCCGGCACCTGGATGGTTATCTTGGGCATAGCATTTTATCAAATCACCTCATTTTTGGGGGCAACAAGTGAGGAACACAAGTTGTGAGTTTTCAGTTGTATCTAGTCCTGGGGACCATTCAGGCTTGTTTGCATTTGTGTTCCTCACGTGTTGCCCCAAAAAATGAGGTGATTTGATAAAATGCTATGCCCAAGATAACCATCCAGGTGCCGGCGGGGAAGTGGTTCATATAGCTCAGGCTATCACTTCCTTATGTCCGGTCGTGATGGTCAAGTGGTTTAAGGCATCCCTGTACATACCAGTTGCGTTGCTCCTGGGAGTATGGGTTCGAGTCACTTCTGGGGTGTGAGTTTTCAGTTGTATCTAGTCCTGGGGACCATTCAGGCTTGTTTGCATTTGTGTTCCTCACGTGTTGCCCCAAAAAATGAGGTGATTTGATAAAATGCTATGCCCAAGATAACCATCCAGGTGCCGGCGGGGAAGTGGTTCATATAGCTCAGGCTATCACTTCCTTATATCCGGTCGTGATGGTCAAGTGGTTTAAGGCATCCCTGTACATACCAGTTGCGTTGCTCCTGGGAGTATGGGTTCGAGTCACTTCTGGGGTGTGAGTTTTCAGTTATATATATATATATATATATATATATTATATATTATATATATATATATATATATATATATATATATATATATATATGTAATGTCAACCACAGTGCCATCATACATAACATTTCATTCATTTTTTTACCGAGGATATATTGCAATAATATTCAGGATTTTCTCCAGGCGAACAAAAACAGAATGCTCAACAATATCGAAAGAGGTAATAGTGACCCAAGAGAAATAAAATGTATCAACTGGATGAGCAGAGGCAAAAATAACAGCTTCAGAGTCATTGATTCTCGGGAAACAAATTACGAACAGTTAAAGCATGAGCCTCAAACTCACCCATTCTTTCGAACTCGGTGTGATGCCTGATACTGAATAGTGTCACGCATAACTCCGGACACTATTCACAGTGTGACTCTGGACTGGAAACTCCGTATGCATTAGTTTCTGTCATAATAATGCGCATATTGAACAAATTCTCGGAACAAAATAACAAATGACAGTTTAACTATTCCGTTCAGTGGTTCCAAACTTATTGGATATGGTTTTAACCCTGATTGACATGCTGTACACTTCTTTACCAGGATCATACCAGGATGGAGTTCTGGGAGTTCTGCTACTCCTCAATCCCGGCCTGGGGCCAGGCTTGACTTGTAAACGCTTTATCCAAAAGGCTGTTGCTTGGAGTGGCCAGCAGGGCTGTATATCCACTAGATGCCGATTGGTCCGGCATTTCTTGCAGGAACGTTTCAAGTTTTTTTGGAGTCATTTTTTTGTCCTGGCAATATTTCTTATGCTTGCTGGAAGGATGTGTGCGCTTCACACAACGTTCTCCGATTGTGCCAAAGGCACCTCTGCTCTTCACCGACTCGATTCTTTCATTGTATAGTTGTGATATATCAGATATAACCTTACCAAACCTACTTTAACGAAATTTAATAAGTGGGAGCGATAATAAAATTTGAGAACCAAGAGGGGAGGGAGGGGGGGGGTGCGAGATGTCGCCGAAGAATCAAATATAAAAGGCAGAAACAAGGCGAGTACGGCACTAGGATGAAGTACGGCACTAGGATGAAGTACGGCACTAGGATGAAGTACGACACTAGGATGAAGTACGGCACTAGGATGAAGTACGGCACTAGGATGAAGTACGGCACTAGGATGAAGTACGGCACTAGGATGAAGTACGGCACTAGGATGAAGTACGGCACTAGGATGAAGTACGGCACTAGGATGAAGTACGGCACTAGGATGAAGTACGGCACTAGGATGAAGTACGGCACTAGGATGAAGTACGGCACTAGGATGAAGCAAGGCAAGAACAGTACTAGGATGAAGCAAGGCAAGTACAGTACTAGGATGAAGCAAGGCAATTACTGCACTAGGATGAAGCGAGGCAAGTACAGTACTAGGATGAAGCAAGGCAAGTACAGTACTAGGATGAAGCGAGGCAAGTACAGTACTAGGATGAAGCAAGGCAAGTACAGTACTAGGATGAAGCAAGGCAAGTACAGTACTAGGATGAAGCGAGGCAAGTACAGTACTAGGATGAAGCGAGGCAAGTACAGTACTAGGATGAAGCGAGGCAAGTACAGTACTAGGATGAAGCGAGGCAAGTACAGTACTAGGATGAAGCAAGGCAAGTACAGTACTAGGATGAAGCAAGGCAAGTACAGTACTAGGATGAAGCGAGGCAAGTACAGTACTAGGATAAAGCGAGGCAAGTACAGTACTAGGATGAAGCAAGGCAAGTACAGTACTAGGATGAAGCAAGGCAAGTCAGTACTAGGATGAAGCAGGCAAGTACAGAACTAGGATGAAAGCGAGGCAAGTACAGTACTAGGATGAAGCGAGGCAAGTACAGTACTAGGATGAAGCGAGGCAAGTACAGTACTAGGATGAAGCGAGGCAAGTACAGTACTAGGATGAAGCGAGGCAAGTACAGTACTAGGATGAAGAGGCAAGTACAGTACTAGGATGAAGCGAGGCAAGTACAGTACTAGGATGAAGCAAGGCAAGTACAGTACTAGGATGAAGCGAGGCAAGTACAGTACTAGGATGAAGCGAGGCAAGTACAGTACTAGGATGAAGCGAGGCAAGTACAGAACTAGGATGAAGCGAGGCAAGTACAGTACTAGATGAAGCGAGGCAAGTACAGAACTAGGATGAAGCGAGGCAAGTACAGTACTAGGATGAAGCAAGGCAAGTACAGTACTAGGATGAAGCAAGGCAAGTACAGTACTAGGATGAAGCAAGGCAAGTACAGTTACTAGGATGAAGCGAGGCAAGTACAGTACTAGGATGAGCAAGGCAAGTACAGTACTAGGATGANAACTAAAGTAAATGACATGATCCCGGATGCAATCTTTCCAGAGGGGGTACCAGGTGATAAGAAAAGAGAGGACACAGAGACAGGGAGGGGAGTGGCACTCCTAATAAAGCGGAAATGGAAGTTTGAGGACCTGGGAAATCGGGTTACCAATGAGAGCACAAGCTTCATACATGGAACTCTGACAGCAGATGGAGGAAGATTGTGATTTTGGTAATCTACAATCCCCCACCAAATAGTAAAAGGCCCAAGCAGGAGTATGATGACAACAACAAGGCATGCATAGATGAACTCCAGAAGGCAGCAACATTAACTCACAGAATGAGAGCGAAGCTGCTGGTCATGGAGGACCTAAATCATGGAGAGATAAATTGGGAATCAAGGAATCCCCGTGAAGGGGACGAAACGTGGGGAGCAAAGTTAGTAGAGTTATAGACAGGAATTTCCTAACACAACATGTGAACGAAGACATAAGTGAAAGAGGAGGAGATGCACGGAGCCTATTAGACCTGATTTTCACCCAGAACGTAGAAGATCGAGAATTTGGAACATGAAATACCTCTAGGGGCCAGTGACCATTGTGTCCTAGTCTTTGACTACATGATGGAATTCAAACTTGTGACCATGGGACCAGAGGTCTGGGAAAGGAGAGTTGACTACAGGAAAGGGGACTACAGGAGGATAAGGGACTATCTGGGAGAAGTGCAGTGGGAGGAAGAAATTAGAGGAAAAACAGTCCAAGATATGATGGACCTAGTCATACAGAAATGCCAGGAGGCCGAAGAGAGATTTATACCAGCAGAAAAGCGAACAAATAAGACGAAATATAATAACACATGGTTTAATAGACAGTGTCAGGAAGCAAAAATGGCCAGCAGGAGGGAGTGGAGGAAGTACAGAAGACAAAGGACAGAAGACAAAGGACAGAGGACAACAGGATCAGATGCAACAGAGCTAGGAACGATTACATTAACATCAGACGGACATCGGAAAGGAACTATGAGAACGATATTGCAATCAAAGGGAAAAAGCAACCTAAATTACTACATAGCCATATAAGTAGGAAGATGTCGGTAAATGAACATGTGACAAGACTGAGGAAAACAGAAGGGGTATAACAGAAAGTGACAAGGAAATCTGCGAGGTACTGAATGCAAGTTTCCATGGAGTGTTCACAACCGAGCCTGAGCAGCTCCCATTGTTAGAAGAGATTATCCTAGATGAAAGACTATCAGATATAGAGGTGACAGCAGACAGCAGAGGAGGTAATGAAACAGTTGAAAACACTGGATGCAACTAAAGCAGTTGGACCAGACAAAGTATCACCGTGGATACTAAAAGAGGCAGCACAGGCCCTCAGCGTGCCTCTGGCAATGATCTTTAATGAATCACTTATGTCGGGAGAATTGCCCAATTGCTGGAAGAGTGTAAATGTTGTACCGATTTTCAAGAAGGGAGATAGGGAGGAGGCACTTAACTATATAGACCTATATCACTGACAAGCATCCCCTGTAAAATACTTGAAAGAATAATTAGGCCAAGACTGGTTGCACACCTGGAGATCGTCAGGTTTGTATGTAAACAACATCGACATGAGTTCTGGAAAGGGAAATCTTGCCTAACAAACCTTTTGGAATTCTATGATAAAATATCGAGGACAAGACAGGACGGAGAAGGTTGGGCAGACTGCATATTTCTGGACTGCCAAAAAGCCTTTGATACAGTACCGCACATGAGACTGCTGTTCAAACTCGAGAGGCAGGCGGGGGTGGAAGGAAAGGTCCTAGCATGGATAAGGAACCACCTAACAGGAAGGAGCCAAAGAGTTACGGTAAGGGGCGAGAAGTCGGACTGGCGAACAGTAACGAGTGGAGTACCTCAAGGATCGGTGCTGGGACCAATTCTATTTCTAATATATGTTAACGACATGTTTGCAGGAGTAGAGTATTACATGTCGATGTTCGCGGATGACGCAAAGTTGACGAGAAGAGTTGTGACAGATGAGGCTTGCAAGATCCTCCAAAAGGACCTGAACAGGTTGCAGAGATGGTCAATGAAATGGCTACTGGAGTTCAACACGAGCAAATGTAAAATTATGGAAATGGGACTAGGTGATAGGAGACCAAAGGGACAGTACACAATGAAGGGGAACTGCCTACCTGTGACGACGCGAGAAAAAGACCTGGGCGTGAACGTATCACCTAATCTATCTCCTGAGGCACATATAAATAGGAAAACGACAGCAGCGTATTCTACACAGGCAAAAGTTAGAACATCATTCAGAAACCTAAGTAAGAAGGCATTTATGGCGCTTTACACTGCCTACGTGAGGCCAGTCTTAGAGTATGCAGCCTCATCATGGAGTCCCCCATCTGAAGACACACACATAAGGTAACTGGAAAAGGTTCAGAAGTTTGCAACGAGACTCGTCCCAGCGTTGCGAGGGATGGGGTATGAACAGCACCTGAAGGAACTGAGCCTTACGACATTAGAAAAGAAAAGGGAGAGGGGGGACATGATAGGAACGTATAAAATAGTCAGGGGAATTGACAGAGTGGACACAGACGAAATGTTCACACGGAATAGTAACAGAACGAGAGTACATGGGTGGAAGCTGGAAACTCAGATGAATCACAGAGATGTTAGGAAGTTTTCTTTTAGCGTGAGAGTACTGGAAAAATTTAATACACTTAAGGAGCAGGTTGTGGAAGCAAATTCTATTCATAATTTTAAAACTAAGTATGATAGGGAAATAGAACCGGAATCATTGCTATAACCAACCGATGGCTCGAAAGGCGGGGTCCAAAAGTCAATGCTCGATTCTGCAGACACAAATAGGTGAGCACACACACACCACACAGGGCTCTGTACTTGGACCTATCCTGTTTCTGATATACGTAAATGATCTCCCAGAGGGTATAGACTCATTCCTCTCAATGTTTGCTGACGACGCCAAAATTATGAGAAGGATTAAGACAGAGGAGGACAGCTTGAGACTTCAAGAAGACCTGGACAAGCTGCAGGAATGGTAGAACAAATGGCTGTTAGAGTTTAACCCAAGCAAATGTAATGTAATGAAGATAGGGGTAGGAAGCAGGAGACCAGATACAAGGTATCATTTGGGAGATGACATACATCAAGAGAGAGAGAAAGACCTGGGGGTTGATATCACGCCAGACCTGTCCCCTGAAGCTCATATCAAGAGGATAACATCAGCAGCATATGCCAGGTTGGCTAACATAAGAACGGCCTTTAGAAACTTGTGTAAGGAATCTTTCAGAACATTATATACCACATATGTCAGACCAATCCTGGAGTATGCGGCTCCAGCATGGAGTCCATATCTAGTCGAGCATAAGACTAAACTGGAAAAAGTTCAAAGGTTTGCCACCAGACTAGTACCCGAGCTGAGAGGTATGAGCTACGAGGAGCGACTGCAGGAATTAAACCTCACTTCGTTGGAAGACAGAAGAGTTAGGGGGGACATGATCACCACATTCAAGATTCTCAGGGGAATCGACAGGGTTGATAAAGACAGGCTGTTTAACACAAGGGGCACACGCACTAGGGGACACAGGTGGAAACTGAGTGCCCAAATGAGCCACAGAGATATTAGAAAGAACTTTTTTAGTGTCAGAGTGGTTGACAAACGGAATGCATTAGGAAGCGATGTGGTGGAGGCTGACTCCATACACAGTTTAAAGTGTAGATATGATAGAGCCCAATAGGCTCAGGAAACTGTACACCTGTTGATTGACGGTTGAGAGGCGGGACCAAAGAGCCAGAGCTCAACCCCCGCAAGCACAACTAGGTGAGTACACACACACACACACACACACACACACACACACACACACACACACACACAGGCTGCCTCCTGTGTGTGGCAGTCAGTGTGGCTAATATAATATGATTCTCAGGGGAATCGACAGGGTTGATAAAGACAGGCTGTTTAACACAAGGGGCACACGCACTAGGGGACACAGGTGGAAACTGAGTGCCCAAATGAGCCACAGAGATATTAGAAAGAACTTTTTTAGTGTCAGAGTGGTTGACAAATGGAATGCATTAGGAAGCGATGTGGTGGAGGCTGACTCCATACACAGTTTCAAATGTAGATATGATAGAGCCCATTAGGCTCAGGAAACTGTACACCTGTTGATTGACGGTTGAGAGGCGGGACCAAAGAGCCAGAGCTCAACCCCCGCAAGCACAACTAGGTGAGTACACACATACACACACACATACACACATACACACACACACACACACACACACACACACACACACACACACACACATACACACACACACACACACACACACACGAGTTAACAAGTACAATGGGTGTACACAGGTAGATGAAACCCGCCCCAAGAAGCAGCCCGTAGTAGCTGTCTAACTCCCAGGTACCTATTTACTGCTAAATGAAAAGACTGTATCAGGATGAAAGAAACTCTGCCCCTTTGTTTCGACTTTCGCCGGAAATCGAACCCGGAACCTTAGGACTACGAACACCGAGCGCTGTCTACTCAGCCGTCAGGCCCCTGTACATGTGACATGTGAACAGTCGCACTCCAGTACTTTCCCGGCATCACGACTCTGAGCACCGCGAGCTCAACCTCTCCCTATTCCACCTGTCTGATGAGACTGGTGGAATATTTATATTATATTATATATATATATATATATATATATATATATATATATATATATATATATATATATGTATATATATATATATATATGGTTGCACACTTTACGGATGGGCCGGATATCAGGCAATTTGTATTCATCCAGCCGGATATTAGCGCTATCTAGGATATTAGTGCTAATATAGCACGATCTAATAGTGCTATATTAATTATCCGGATATTTTATTCGAGTTGTGAATTAGTGGAAATTGTTGGTGGTTTAATTTACATTTATTCTAAGGCATTTAAGGATAATGTTCATTAATATTGTGCGGGAGGGAGGGAGAGAGGGAGGGAGCGTGGACGAGGGACCCGAGGTGAACCTGGCCTCTCACAGTCTCTCAACAAGATCCTCTCCAATATGAGCTTTAAAGCCAGTGACGACATTGAGAGAGACGGCTGCTTCTTCTCCCATTTGACGAGTTTGCTTTTATTACAAGCCATTTTGCTGGCAGATCCCCCCTCCCACTCCCATGGTCTGCTTGCAGCTACTCTGGACCGTTCATCCTCGTGCTGTTCTCGGAGAGAGGACAGCACGAGGAAACAGACAGAAAAAACTCAATCAATCGTGACAAATTGTCGAGGAATTATAGATTTGCCAGTAAATGAACTTGCCAGTGGCGACCCACTGAGTGGAGTGGAGTGAGAGGCAGCTGCTGGCCAGCTGTGGCCTGTCGCTTCTCCAGGAGGAAGACCGTATGGCGTTTAATTTAAAGGCTGCCAATTAGAGGCACTTGCCCTATCACACTACGCCCGTTACTGGCTCTGCTAATTGGAGAGTTTGCCGGCCCTCTGGACACCAAGGCCCGCTAGAGCATCACTCTACTCCCTGTCCTCTATAGAGCGGCATGGCAAGCGTCTGCTCTCTTATTGGTCAGAGGAAAGCAGACTACCAACGCGGTGACATTTTTAGAAAATACCGGTTATTTTATGCATACAAATCCGACAGGCTGCCACTGTAAAACACCTGTAGCCCAACGACTCTGCAGCTTTGTGGAACGAGGTCAAGGGGACTTGGGCTGGACGGTAGAGCGACGATCACGCTCTAGAGCTTCATGCAGGTCGGCGTTCAATCCGCCGACCGTTCAAGTGGTTGGGGCACCATTCCTTTCCCCGTCCCATCCCAAATCCTCATCCTGGCCCCTTCCAAGTGCTATATAGTCGTAATGGCTTGGGGTTTTCCCCTGATAATTCCCTCCCTCCTTTCTCCACACCTGACGACATTGGTGACAATAGCAACAAGTGCAGAGTGCTAGCCTCCAGATCTGTGTCCGGGAAGAATTCCTGACGGCAAGTGTTCGGACAGCCACTCTCGTGTGATTCCAGGCAACGAAGCTTCCTATCATCTTTTATTGTCCTGTCCTCCAGGGGCCAGATTCACGAAGCAGTTACGCAAGTACTTACGAACGTGTACATCTTTCCTCAATCTTTGATGGCTTTGGTTACATTTATTAAACAGTTTACAAGCATGAAAACTTGCCAATCAACTGTTGTTATTGTTATAAACAGCCGCCTAGTGCTTCGGAGCTCATTAACTGTTTAATAATTTTAAACAAAGCCGCCAAAGATTGAGAAAAGATGTACAGGTTCGTAAGTGTTCGCGTAACTTCTTCGTGAATCTAGCCCCAGCTCCCGTGTCCCGTCGTCGCCTCTATCACCAACAAGCCTCTGTCGTGCGAGCATCTAAACGCGGCGACCGTACGTGACTTTCGTGTGCAAGTGTGTGCATTTGTGTGTGGCCACGCACAAGCTGCCAGACGCATTGCACACCCCATGGGCGACTTGACCCATCTCTTCCACCGGTGTTCTGCACTCCTAACGCCTCAGTATCTGCGCTGTCAGCATAAATAAACTACAAAAGAACTTTGTAAGACGTTGCACAGCGAACACTAAATGTGCGTTGCACCTCATAGGGCTTGGATACCCATGTGCATGAGGAAACAGGCTTACAGGTGCTAGAAGATGAGAGGAAACGTCAAAATTATGGAGGCAGACGACTGGGACCTCATCAAACAGTGTAGAGTTACAATCCAAATAAGATTTAACAGCGATCCCTTTCGCAATTCGACTTCGCAATCTCAACACCATCTAGCTCGTATCTTGTAACTCTATACTTGTAACTGGTAAGTTGTTTAAACACACAGGACATAACCTTACTGAAGCCATCATACGGGTTTGATACCATTATGAGAGTGAGACTTGTCTATGTGTCCGGATGACAACTGGCACTCCTGGATTATGGTAGGGTGACCCACACTCACCCCGGTGGGTAGGGTGACCCACACTCACCCGGTGGGTAGGGTGACCCACACTCACCCTGGTGGGTAGGGTGACCCACACTCACCCCGGTGGGTAGGGTGACCCACACTCACCCTGTGGGTAGGGTGACCCACACTCACCCCGGTGGGTAGGGTGACCCACATTCACCCTGTGGGTACGGTGACCCACACTCACCCTGGTGGGTAGGGTGACCCACACTCACCCTGTGGGTAGGGTGACCCACACTCACCCTGTGGGTAGGGTGACCCACACTCACCCTGTGGGAAGGGTGACCCACACTCACCCTGTGGGTAGGGTGACCCACACTCACCCTGTGGGTAGGGTGACCCACACTCACCCTGTGGGTAGGGTGACCCACACTCACCCTGTGGGAAGGGTGACCCACACTCACCCTGTGGGTAGGGTGACCCACACTCACCCTGTGGGTAGGGTGACCCACACTCACCCTGTGGGTAGGGTGACCCACACTCACCCTGTGGGTACGGTAACCCATACTCACCTTACCTAGCGTGAGTGCGCGTCCCATAATAGGTTGACTGTATTGCTAATGTTGTATATAAATATTCATGTTGACGCTCCCTCCCAGTTTCTACATTTACCTGGAATGCACCATTCAACCCTCGGACAGGAGACGTATGGGCACGTTTTCTTTCACGTAATGCCTCTATTCACTTTGTAAGTAAGTATCTGGAAGTTAGGTAACTGTAGAGTATTACAGCCTGGAGAGGTCTCTCGTTAGCCTATGGGAACCTCAGCCTAATAGGCTTCCTCTCCTCAAGAATGGGAGACTGTTATATACTGGAGTGGTGGCAGTGGCCGAGTCTTAATATAAACATGTTGGCCAGCTCAGTAAAGTTGAAACGGCTTAAACATAAATATTGGGTTTCGAGGCACGAACCCAACACCTGTGGAAGATTCCATTAACTTGGAGCGCGCAGTTCTTAAAATGTTCGAAAGTTAAATAATGTATTTTCTTTACAAATGTGTTAAAAATCGTGAAAAATATTTAAAAAATTATATTTACTTTCTTAGATATACATGACTGGTGTTTTGTATATATATATTATCTTATCAATATAAGAATTATTTTAATATATCAGTTACTAAAATTTGGATAAAGAGTTATATCTAAATGTTACGTTTTCCTTTCATAAAGGATTCAGAGAAAAATGTAAATATTGGTAGATTAAACAATTACAGAAATGTCCTTAAACTTTACAATGGGGACAAAACTATTGTTAAGCTCATGCCCAAATTGTATAAGGTAACAAAAACAATAATGGGGATGATAAGTAAAATGATAGGGATTTATAAGTAAAATCTTGTTTCCTTACATTTTTTTTGTAGTGAAGCCGTCGCACAACGAATGGTGAATGTTCCGCGGGACAAATTTGTACGTCATATAAAATACACCGTCATTAAGGGGTTAACTGGTTATTTCGGCCTCTAATGTACGACTGGACAAACGCCTTGTCTTTCCCACAAACGGCCACTGCTCCCTCCCTGATTGATGAAGATTAAGCCACCAGAGAGGTGGCACGGGCATGAATAGCCCGTAATGCTGCCTCCCATCTCTTGGGTTAATATATTGTGAACTTGCCAGGGTTCTTTGTATTAACTGTTGTTGTTATAGATTCAGCTACTCGGATAGCACGGGCTATGGTGAGCCCGTAACTTACCTGGCACAGGAGCGGGACAAGAATCACGGGCTATGGTTAGCCTCGTGGACAGGAGATGTCTCCCGTGTACTGTTGTATTAACTGTTGTTGTTGTTATAGATTCAGCTACTTGGAACAAGTTCCAAGTAGCACGGGCTATGGTGAGCCCGTAACTTACCTGGCACAGGAGCGGGGCAAGAATCACGGGCTATGGTTATCCTCGTGGACAGGAGATGTCTACCGTGTGTATTAACTCTTCTAGCAACAATATATATGGGAACAAGTTTTCACCTCTCCTAGAGGTCTGAAGGTCTGAAAAGGTTGAACCTTTAAAAATGTTCAATAAGCACTCCTAGGGCTAAAGAATCATTGAACCCCCTTAAACTTTCCCCCCTAACTTCTCCCAGACTTAGGTAAATGTGGAATATATCAAATACAATTGGACAGAGCACTCAATTACTATATATACAATACCTTCGTTATCAGTCATAAACGTTATGAAGCTTTACATTTATAACACTGAGACGTGAGATCTTAATTTGTAATGTTTCGCCTGCTAGTCTTATTGTACCCGGCACCCTTTGTTTTTGGTAACTTTATTGTACCCAGCACCCTTTGTTTTAGTAACTTTACTAACGTTACTTAAGTGTTATCTAGCCTTCAAGTTCTATTCTACACGCCCACCACCAATGAAGTAAGAAAATTTTCTTATATTTCTTTGACACATTTGCGTTTCCAGCTTCTACATATGTACTTTTATCCAACTTTCTCTCAATTTAAAAAGTGTGCGCCTTTATCCACCTTTTCAATTCTCCTGAGAATCGTTAATGTATTGATCATGTCCTCTATTCCTTCTATTCTCTAGGGTTGCGAGATTGAGTTCTCTTATCCTGTCTTCATAGGGGCCGGATGCACAAAGATATTCGTTAAAATATGAAATATAACAAAATGTTAAACAAATCTGTTGACCAGACCACACACTAGAAGTTGAAGGGACGACGACGTTTCGGTCCGTCCTGGACCGAGGACGTCGGTCGTCCCTTTATTGTACCATTCTCCTTTATTGTACCATTCTCAAGTCGCTTGAGAATGGTACAATAAAGTTAAACAAATCTACCGTTATTTGGTATAAGAGCCGTGAAAATTTCAACCCAATATGTTAAGAAATGGATTTTATATGAATTTAAAAAAAAGTTTGCAATTAGTACTGATAAGAATAACACCTAGTTAGTGGAACTCATGGATAATGCAGCGATAAAGAGATACAAGCACCTGTCTGACGCACAAAGAAGAAGTAGTAATAAGGAGACGGGTCCACAAAGTGGTTATGCAGCTGGTGCCTTCCAGGATTGCTGATTGCCACCTGGAGGGCAAAATTTCACACAAGTAATAATGAGTAAGTATGACATTTATCTGTATTTTATTTTATATAAATATATTTCCCAATGACAATATTTTTTATGTCCACCATTTATTTTTTTGTATCTCTTCTTTGTTTCTCATCTGATTTTGCTGTGGCTTCTATATCTTGGAGAATACATACCCTTTATTATGTGAAGTTGGAACGAAATTGGTCGATATGTAAATCAGTCACAGGTGTCAGAACTTTTGACGTTTAATTTTTTTCGGGCAGAGTTATTCGCAGATTTCAAACTATTTTTACGGAGGGAATTATCAGGATACGGATCTGGGATGAGACGGGGGGGGGGGGGATGGGGGAGGAATGGAGCCCAGCCACTTGCACAGTCGGGGATTGAACGCCGACCTGCATGAAGCGATACCATAGTCGATCTATCATCCAGCCCAAGTGGCTGGGCGGGTAGCAGAGGGAGCGCGTGGTTCTGCTTCATCACAATCTGTCACCTCCTCGCACATATTCCCGTGTGCAGATTCGGAACCAGTATAACATTATATTAAACCTCGGGTGAAAGAGGGCTGTGACGATCTCTTGTCTGGAACCCGTAGGTGTAGGATCGGGACGTCCACCTCCCGGAGGTCGTGAGGCCCAGGCTCTGCTTCAGGAGGCTGAGGTCGTTCATACCCTTGATGGGGTGGTTCTTCTCCGGCCACGACCACGGCGGTCTCCGGGTTTAGAGTCCCTGTGCCTTTTTTCACCAACTTCGAGGTCAAACCCGGAGTTGTCAGTTCCTGCGACGGCGCTGGAACCAATCGTATTGGCGTTTGCCTTTCCATTGGAGACTTTCGGCGCCGTGGAGAGGGGGAACCTGCTGCATCGGTAACCGCTTCTCCTCCATATCAACCTACTCTGGCTTTGCGCCCTGGAGAGGCCACTCCAGACCGACAACCAGAGCGCAACTCCATAGTCTCCTGAGGCTAATGGATGCCTACTACTAAACCAGAAGGTACAGCAGGATGTGCAAAATAACCCATTGAAATGCAGAGGTGCAATAGGTATGCTGAGAGAGAACTCTATCAACATCAGAGGCCCGAGACTTTTCAACACACTCCCGCTACACATAACTAGCCAGCCTCTCACGGTGTTCAAGACAGAACTCGATAAACACAGTTCGGTTCACTAGACGACCAATCAGAAAGCCTGGTTAGAGACCGGACCGTAGGGACGTTCATCCCCCAAACGACTACAAGGTAGGTAGGTACCCAATGTTTGATTGGAAGTAGGCCCATCCCTTTCCTTTATATATATGTATATGTATATATGTATATATATATATATATATATATATATATATATATATATATATATATATATATATGCGAACAAGCCTGAATGGTCCCCAGGACTATATGCGAATGAAATATATATATATTTATATATATATATATATATATATATATATATATATATATATATATATATATATATATATATATATATTATATAATGTCAACCACAGTGCCATCATAGATAACATTTCATTCATTTTTTTACCGAGGATATATTGCAATAATATTCAGGATTTTCTCCAGGCGAACAAAAACAGAATGCTCAACAATATCGAAAGAGGTAATAGTGACCCAAGAGAAATAAAATGTATCAACTGGATGAGCAGAGGCAAAAATAACAACTTCAGAGTCATTGATTCTCGGGAAACAAATTACGAACAGTTAAAGCATGAGCCTCAAACTCACCCATTCTTTCGAACTCGGTGTGATGCCTGATACTGAATAGTGTCAGGCATAACTCCGGACACTATTCACAGTGTGACTCTGGACTGGAAACTCCGTATGCATTAGTTTCTGTCATAATAATGCGCATATTGAACAAATTCTCGGAACAAAATAACAAATGACAGTTTAACTATTCCGTTCAGTGGTTCCAAACTTATTGGATATGGTTTTAACCCTGATTGACATGCTGTACACTTCTTTACCAGGATCATACCAGGATGGAGTTCTGGGAGTTCTGCTACTCCTCAATCCCGGCCTGGGGCCAGGCTTGACTTGTAAACGCTTTATCCAAAAGGCTGTTGCTTGGAGTGGCCAGCAGGGCTGTATATCCACTAGATGCCGATTGGTCCGGCATTTCTTGCAGGAACGTTTCAAGTTTTTTTGGAGTCATTTTTTTTGTCCTGGCAATATTTCTTATGCTTGCTGGAAGGATGTGTGCGCTTCACACAACGTTCTCCGATTGTGCCAAAGGCACCTCTGCTCTTCACCGACTCGATTCTTTCATTGTATAGTTGTGATATATCAGATATAACCTTACCAAACCTACTTTAACGAAATTTAATAAGTGGGAGCGATAATAAAATTTGAGAACTAAGAGGGGAGGGAGGGGGGGGGTGCGAGATGTCGCCGAAGAATCAAATATAAAAGGCAGAAACAAGGCGAGTACGGCACTAGGATGAAGTACGGCACTAGGATGAAGTACGGCACTAGGATGAAGTACGACACTAGGATGAAGTACGGCACTAGGATGAAGTACGGCACTAGGATGAAGTACGGCACTAGGATGAAGTACTGCACTAGGATGAAGTACGGCACTAGGATGAAGTACGGCACTAGGATGAAGTACGGCACTAGGATGAAGTACGGCACTAGGATGAAGTACGGCACTAGGATGAAGTACGGCACTAGGATGAAGTACGGCACTAGGATGAAGTACGGCACTAGGATGAAGCAAGGCAAGAACAGTACTAGGATGAAGCAAGGCAATTACTGCACTAGGATGAAGCGAGGCAAGTACAGTACTAGGATGAAGCAAGGCAAGTACAGTACTAGGATGAAGCGAGGCAAGTACAGTACTAGGATGAAGCGAGGCAAGTACAGTACTTGGATGAAGCGAGGCAAGTACAGTACTAGGATGAAGCAAGGCAAGTACAGTACTAGGATGAAGCGAGGCAAGTACAGTACTAGGATGAAGCAAGGCAAGTACAGTACTAGGATGAAGCGAGGCAAGTACAGTACTTGGATGAAGCGAGGCAAGTACAGTACTAGGATGAAGCAAGGCAAGTACAGTACTAGGATGAAGCGAGGCAAGAACAGTACTAGGATGAAGCAAGGCAAGTACAGTACTAGGATGAAGCAAGGCAAGAACAGTACTAGGATGAAGCGAGGCAAGTACAGTACTAGGATGAAGCAAGGCAAGTACAGTACTAGGATGAAGCAAGGCAAGTACAGTACTAGGATGAAGCAAGGCAAGAACAGTACTAGGATGAAGCGAGGCAAGTACAGTACTTGGATGAAGCGAGGCAAGTACAGTACTAGGATGAAGCAAGGCAAGTACGGCACTTGGATTCGTAACAAGACGTGATAGTAATAATAAATCTAATGTTATTCTTCAGCTTTATCTTAACCTTATTAGGCCCCAGTTAGATAATGCAGCTAATTTTAGCGAACCATACTTCAGGATGGACAAACTCTTTAGAAAATATATTGAGACAGATGTCAACGATAATCTCGGGAACTGTAAATCTCCCTTATGGAAAGTAATTAAGGACAAAATAATATATTCTCTAGAAAGTCAAAGAGTAAGGAAGGACATAATTGAAGTAATGCAATTGGACGATAGATTATAACAAAGAACATATTAATTAGGTACCCCCAAAAATATATATCAACAGAAAATCCAACACGAAGCAAATTTGTATACAAATTGTATACAATTTATATACAAATTGTATGCAAATTGGCTTAGTTTATATTCAGGAAAAAATATGAGAGTAAATACTAGTTTGGGAATAAAGTTGGTAGTTTATGGAAGAAAATTCCCGTGTAAGATAAGTGGGATCAATGGTTTTAAGCGTAGGTTAGAAGCATAGTGTTTGGTTGAGCATAAAGTGGAGCTGTAGCCTCGCACCCAGCATAACCACCTTCTGGAGCCTCATCTATGATTACACTATGCTATTATAACATGTCCTAGTATATCATAAATTAATTAATATTTAAACATGTGTATAATATACAACCTTCCGTATTACTTTGTTGAATAAATTAGAGACTTTCCTGGCACAACACAGACCGGAATGATGCCACACGTAATAAGCAGTATAATTAAAACCTAACGAAACTGCAGACCTGACGAACGTGCAGAGAACATCCCTTCCTAAAATCCCGGAAATTAGACTCCTCGGAGAGCAAGCAAAAAAGTTATAGCTTAATATACACCTGGAAAATACTGAGGAGACCGGTTACATATATGCCCACTGTAATCATCTCTCGAGAGAGCGGGAGGGCGCGACCCAAGGTATGAAATGGCCTTGCTGAAAAGTAGAGTCATAATAAATACACTAAGCGATACTTGTGTAAGTAAAAGGGGGGATGGTCCAATGTTATTAAATAGCCTCCCTTCAAAAGGCAATTAACAGCACATCCATATGTTCGTATGGGAATATAACACGTTGTCACCACCTATTTTGATGAACGGTAGCAGTAAAACAACAGAAGTACACTTACATCGCATCAGGCTTCGATACCCATGTGCATGGGAAATAGGCTTACAGGTTCCGGAAGATGAGAGGAAATGTCAGCACTGTGGAGAAATGCCCGACACACCACTGGAACATTATCTAACACAGTGCACAGTTACAAACCCAATAAGATTTCAACTTTGATTCAACAAAGCAAAAGTTGTTAAACACAACTTTAGCAAAAGTTGTTGTTAAACATGGGGCAAAATCTTACTGAAGCGACCATACGAATCATAAATGCTCATACTCCGCCTAAGTAAAACAGAAACAAGTAACACTTAGTGGGCCAGCCAGAGGCTTAGAGCCCGCGCAGGAATATCCCAGCAAAAAAAAAAATTGTCTTTCTTCATAGGAGTCGATTTGTGATAACCTACCGCGGGAAGAAGCACATCACAGGCAATTCTGCAGTCAATCTCTCGACCGACAATTTACTTTCTTAGCCGACCTGCTTAAAATACCAACTGGCTGCTCTGCTAGTAACAATTTATTATTGCTAAGACTTGTTAAAGCGGCCAGGCCGCCGTTCGTAATTATATGCGAGAAATGACAAGGAATCTGGCTAGTGTTGGTGTATAAGCTTTCATGAGTGAACAGCCATTATCGGACATCTGGATACCAGACCCATATCACTGAATCAAACTTACATCGTTCGGTGCCAAACTTCTATACACTCACACCAGGGCTTAACCCACCAGTCATAACCCAGCTAGTTGATGCTCTCCACTGTCTATCCATAACATGCCTTGTTCGAAAAATTTCAAATGCTGAACCCACTGGCGACGGACATTCCTAGTTTGGTTGATTCTGGAGGCAAGTCCTATGCGATGCCCGAACGGTACTTATCTAACATACAACCCAGCTCCTATGCCAGGGAAGTCCACTACGGGCTCACTATAGCACATGCTACTGGGAACTTTTTAGATTCAACTACTGGAAACAAAAAGACAACAACGGTACTGACTAATCATTGCGTTAACTGCTATACTCGCTCTCTGGCTGAGGCTAGCATAAAGAAGCACAAGGCTTAAGTTCTAAGGTTGATCTGCTGCTCAATGCACTGCTTCTTTGATAGTTTAATGGCAAGTAGTTGTCTGATGTAATTTCCGTATAGAGTCATGATGGCAACTACCAGTTGCTGCAAGACTTACGCGACCCGTCCTCCTGTTTAGATAGTACTTTTTGTAACGATGTGAACCATCGTACATATATTGACGTAATGGACAATTAGATTGTAGAATTTAGTACTATTCACTTTACAGTCCGAAAAAATCAAGCTAAAACCAAACCTAGGCTCCTAGGCCTTATTTAGCACATATATATACTTTGGCCTCAGATAGCATGTATTAGGCTTATGGTGGTTAGGTTAGGTATTATTATGTTGCTACATACGAAACTTTTCCGGTTTATCCGAATTCAATATATATATATTGAATTTGGATATATTAAATTTCTACTTTCCAAATTATCCATTACGTCGATATATGTACTATAGTCCTCATCGTTACTGCAAGCGTAACGAACAAGGCAAGTACTGCATTTATTTATTTCCTGGGGCTGCCGTGAGGGACAGACGTGTCGTCCGGCCTCTGGTACTTTGGGGTTTGCCGTTTTTCGTCACCAGGGGGTGTGGGCGTCCCCACCCTCCCTGCAGTTGCTGCTTGGCTGGTGTTGATGGCACACGCTTGCGATGGGAGTCCCTCTCCCTCCTGTGACGAGAGTAAACTCCGTGGGACTGGAGTTTACAGGCCACGTTGGCTACCCTTTAGTTGAGCTTGTCATGTGTGACATGCTCCGTGTCCCGGTCGACGACGTCTACGGAGTTGAGCTGGTAACTGCTCACCGGGTTATTATCAAGTTGGCGGGGGTGGAGGTGTATCGTGCTTTCCTCCGCCGTTACGAGGGGCGTTCCTTGTTGGTGCCGGATGGTGCCGGCTTTGTGACCATTACAGACCGTAGTGGTGCCCTGACCTACGTGAGTGTGCACGGGGCGCCCTTGGAGTTTCCCGAAGTTCTACTCCGGCGTTACTTCCAGCAGTTTGGCGCAGTCGTCAGTGTGCGGGTGCACACGCTGTCCTCAGGGAGGTATAAGGGTATGAGGACGAACATTCGTACCCTTGGGATGCGCCTGAGGTCTGACATCCCTTCTTCGGTCCGGCTTCTGGGGTACTACGTCCGGGTATTCTATGCCCGGCAGCTCTGTACCTGCTTTCGGTGTGGCCTGTTGGGGCATCAGGCTGCCGGGTGCTCGGAGGCTGCTGTCGCTCCTGTGAACCTGTTCCGGGAGGATGATTTCCCGCCGCTCCCTGTTGGGGTGGATTCCATAAGCGAGGATGTTGACGTCCCTTTGGCTGCTGCGGCTCCCCCTGCGTCGCCCGGCAGTCCTCCTGATGGTGCGGCTCCTCCTCCCCCTGTGTCGCCCGGCAGTCCTCCTGATGGTGCGGCTCCTCCTCCCCCTGTGTCGCCCGGCAGTCCTCCTGATGGTGCGGCTCCTCCTCCCCCTGCGTCGCCCGGCAGTCCTCCTGATGGTGCGGCTCCTCCTCCGGTGTTCCGATGCCGTCGGCTGATCTTCCTGCCCATGTCACTGTCACAGCTGCTCCCGGGGGTCTTCCACATGGTCTCTGCGTGTCGTCGACGTCTTCATCTTCCTCGTCTCCTGCTGCTGCGTCTGGCCCTGTGCCTTCGCCGGGTGTTTCGGCTGAGCTGGGTGCTGGGGGGGCTGCAGAGCGTCCTGTTGTGTGCGGCCCAGTTCCCCCTGCGGTTGAGGCTGCTGCCGTCATGCGACGGGCATTGGTTCGCACGGCTTGTGATGCCCGTGGTTCTGGGTCCGCCTCCGGCTCTGAGGATGTGCGCCCGGTGCCCAAGCGGTCCCGGCGTTCTTCTACTGCTTGGGCTGATGTGGAGGATTTCGACGCCGGTGGGTCTTCGGGCGATGATGTGGTGGATCCGGGTGCTTCACGCTCTGTGTCGATGGTGGTCGCTGACCTCCATGTGCCTGCTGATGACGACGATTGTGATTATGATTCACCTCCTGTTTCTTCTGCAGACGGTTCTCCGCAGTGGGGGGTGGTAGCTCCTCCGGACGTAGGTGGTGTGGGTGCTGGTGCGGGCCGCGACCTCGTGTTGTTGCTGAAGAAGGATGTTCGGCGTGGGGAGCCCCTGCAGGTGTCACGTCCGGTGGTTGCCGCAGAGCCCTGTGGGGCTGCCAAGGAGGTTACAAGTGCGCTGCCCGTTGCCCGGGCCTGTAGGGGGACGCCCGTCCCAATCGTCTTGGCCTCCGGCGTGGCGTATGATAGGACGAACAACCCTTTGTCATTTTACTTTATTGACCGCGTGCAGCCTGTTCCGTGGTGCCCCTCGACTGTCTGGGTTCCGCAGGCTCGGGTTTTTGTTGAGGGTGTGCCGGACTTGATGCCTGATCCTCATACGGCCCATGCTCACCCTGTTCCGGACGACATCCTGTTGCTTTGGGAGGCGTATTGTGTTCGTTTCCCGGCGGCAGAGTGGCCGGATAAGTATGAGCACTCTTGATAGTTTGTGTGATTGCTGTGTGTCTAGTGTATGCATAGGACTTGTGGTATGTTCTGCTATGTGTTGTATTTATTGTGCGCCCTTCAGGCCGGTGTAGTGTTTAGTTTCTCAATGTCCCTGTTTATTGTGGTCCTTACGTTTTTTAACATAATTAGCGTGTGGCTATACCATTTCCTGATTATCTGTTTCTTTGATTCTGTTGTATTATGTGCCTCTCTGGCTATGCTGTTTGCCCTATTGTGTTCTGTGCTTGTGCCTCTCCTTATATTTCTTGCACTGCAAGTGGTTGTGCATGTTTTTGTTTATTGTTTGTGTTGTTATTGTGCCATGTGTGGCTTATGTTTGTTTCTTGGCTTGTTGTATGTTTTATGATTTTATTATTTATATATTTTTTAATTATTTTTATTTGTTCTCCTTATGCTTTCTCTGTGTATTATGATGTTTGTCTTGTTTTATGTGTTATTGTGTTTTGGGTATTGTTAGCCTGTTTACGCTATTTTCTCTTGTGTTCTGTTGATGTTGGTTGTTTTTGTGCTGTGCTGTCGGTCCTTCTGACCGATGTTTTTTTGTTTTGCTTATTTTGTTTCTTTTGTTCTTTTTATTGTATTTATTGCCTTATACTTGCATGCTTGCATGTAAAAATAAAAATAAAAAAAAAAGTTGCTGCAAGACTTACGCGACCCATCCTCCTGTTTAGATAGTACTTTTTGTAACGATGTGAACCATCGTACATATATTGACGTAATGGACAATTAGATTGTATAATTTAGTACTATTCACTTTATAGTCCGAAAAATCAAGCTAAAACCAAACCTAGGCTCCTAGGCCTAATTTAGCACATATATGTACTTTGTTTGGCCTCAGATAGCATGTATTAGGCTTATGGTGGTTAGGTTAGGTATTATTATGTTGCTACATACGAAACTTTTCCGGTTTATCCAAATTCAATATATATATATATATATATATGAATTTGGATATATTAAATTTCTACTTTCCAAATTATCCATTACGTCGATATATGTACTATAGTCCACATCGTTACTGCAAGTACTCTCTAAACAGAAGAATGGGCTGGGTTTATGAAGGTTCAACATTTTTGTTGCCGCTGGAGGCGGCTAGTTTATTGTGCACCCCATACTCATCCTGTGAGCGGTAGCAGTTACAAGTCAGCCAAGCCATGGTGTCTGCATGAGAATACATGCAGATACATCTGCTAACCACGAGGCCAGCTCAAAGATCTGACTACGTGGCCAATGAATCCTGGAGCCCCATTAAGGTAGCTTCTGGGTATAACAATACAATGATTTATAAATTTCTAGCTAAATATTGGAATATTACTTCGCACCAGACTACAACACTGGCTCCAGAGCCCGTGAATGGGGGTTAACTCTTTTAATACAACAATTATTATTCCAGCCCCTGCACTATGCATGGCCAGGACCCGACCCTATGTTATAAGACCGTAAGGTGTTGTTGGCCTCCTGCCGGAGCGTCGCACGACATTCTCTCCCTGGCGGCAGGAATGTCACGGCCGCGACCTGCTCCGGTCATTGCTCTCTCTGCCTCCCGTCATTTTATGTTTAAATATATTTTGAGTTATGGCTCGTTTCATCGTTCGTATTATGTAGGTCCTTGCTTGTGTTACCTCTCCAGTCACAGCGAGTATGTTTCTGCTTGCGTTAAATGCTCCATTGAGATCATTCATAATTGCGCAGGTGAACCACATTGATCACCCGAGAATTCCTTGGCAGCGACACATTCCCACTAAGGCAGGTACATCGATGCACCGCTGAAATAATATACGTCACCATGTAACTAATTCACCAGGTTACTCCATATGTTTTATATGGGCAAGACTGGCAGTCGTACCTGCAGGAGCTCGTAGCCTAGCACGTAGCCTAGCACCTCCCTGTATTGCGAGGGCGCGCTCCACCTTGGCTCTGTGTTTACATTTGCTTAGCTTTTTTCAGGTACACTTTGACGTCATACAAACACCGCTGTTGTTTGGCAACACTTTTTTGTATTTTTTTTTTGTGTTATCGTGCTGCCTTCATAGGACTTTCCCCAACCCTCGCTGATTAATGGCTACTGTATTGATTTTCCTTATCAAGACTATAACCATATCGCCGTTATCAAGGCTGCATTCAATCTACCTTTATGAAGGCCACAACCAACCTACCGTTATCAAGGCCACAACCAACCTACCGTTATCAAGGCCACAACCAACCTACCGTTATCAAGGCCACAACCAACCTACCGTCATCAAGGCCACAACCAACCTACCGTTATCAAGGCCACAACCAACCTACCGTTATCAAGGCCACAACCAACCTACCGTTATCAAGGCCACAACCAACCTACCGTTATCAAGGCCACAACCACCTACCGTTATCAAGGCCACAACCAACCTACCGTTATCAAGGCCACAACCAACCTACCGTCATCAAGGCTGCATCCAATCCACCGCTATCAATCTCAGAACAAATTTTGAATAGTATTATCATGTTTTAGATGAATCTAGGAGGGATAAAGTATATTCCTGCCATGTACATGCAACATGCATCTGGAACCACTGTTCGCGTGCAAGCGTTACATAAGGAAAATAAAATGTCGAGTCAAATTGTCAAATCAAAATTTGACAATTTCTCCCTCAAAAGAGAACAGTACAGCTATTTATGGCTTAGTCGGTTTATAACCTTTTAATGCATGTGAAGTTTGACGAAGTTTACAATGGTGGCCATCGCACCTGTGCATCTTGTGGAGGTTGAGCAAGGTAAAGTTTGCAGACGATGAGTCACAATAACGTGGCTAAAGTATGTTGACCAGACCACACACTAGAAGGTGATGGGACGACGACGTTTCGGTCCGTCCTGGACCATTCTCAAGTCGATTGTCTTTATTTACTCTATGACCTGTCAGTGTGGACTAGGGGGGGGGGTAGGGTGAGGAAAGTTTTCAGTATAACTAATCCAGCCCGTCCTCCAAAATGGGGAGGTAAATGTACCAGCACAAGTAAGTGCAATTATGTACTATTCCTAGCAGTCAGGTATTGTACTTATTTTCACTTAGTATTAAACCGTACTGTCAAATATATTGTGAATATTTGACTTTACCTGAAAAGCTGAATAGAAAACCACGACCTAACCTAACCTAACCTTCTTAGTGTTTGAAGATAAGCATTTTATAGCTTATCTTAATTGCAAATAGTATTTAACCTATAGCTATATTGATATTACAGTTTTATAAAACTAATAAACAAAACTAAATATTTCAAAAAATTGTAAAGTAACTCAGGATATTATCAACTTTTGTATGAGATTTCTATTGTTTAATAAAACTGAAAAAGAAATTCCTGCTATTTAAAACTTGTGGATAGCGAATTGAACTTGAAAATTCATCCTAAAATTCTCAGTGTCTTAACAGAAAACGAGAATAAATGGGGAGGTAAATGTAACGGCACAAGTGTAATATGTACTATTCCTAGCTGGCAGGAATGAACTAATTAAACTTAGTATTAAGCCGTATTGTCAATTCGGAGGATAGGTTGCAGCGGTCATGCGGGAAAGAATTATCAGGGGGAAAGCGCCAAGCCATTACGACTATATAGCACTTGGAAGGGGTCAGGATAAGGATTTGGGATGGGACGGGGGTAAGAATGGTGCCTCCAACCACTGGAGGGTCGGGAATTGAAAGCCGACCTGCATGAAGCGAGACCGTTGCTCTGCCGCCCAGCCCACACGGGAGACATCTCCCGTCACGCAGGGCGCAGTCGCACCTCCACAGATCTCCAGTATCAGCTGTTGATACTAGTAATGGCTCAAAAGGGCCACCACTTACGGGCTATTCATGCCCGTGCCACCTTTTGGGTGGCTTAATCTTCACCAATCAGCCCAGCCCAATGGTTGGACGTCCCCAACCTGTCCTCTTAAAAATAACGTCGCTTTTGGCCGTTTGCGTCTGAGGGGATGAGCAAAGTTTACAACAAACTAGTCATTGAAGGGGAAGGGTGGGTGGAGGATGATCCAGCTATTGATAACGTCCCACAAGTACACACACTTACCAACGTTAATAGTCTCTCCTCACCTGCTGTCTGAAAAACGACACCATTTTCTAACATTTAATACAATATGCAGATAATATTACTGCTATTTTTGTACTAAGTTATTCATTCAAAGAAAACGAGATTGCAGTGGAATTTTCCACGAAGAAAATTGGGATATCATTGCCATGTCGCCATAAAATTCGCCAGCTAATAATATTGGGAATTCTTAAAACATCAGTCTCGACTGTAAACTTATAAAACATTTCCCTTGAACTAACATAATTATCAGTACTAAAATAGATTAATATTAACCTCTTTTCCACTTCTTAATAAAACGTATCTGGAGAAGAGCAGATGCGAGAGGAGAGTTAGGAGTACCATTTTGAGCCGGACGTTAAAGATGTGTCTGTTGCCCTCTCGATTATGTGCAAGGAACAGTAAGTTATTGTCGATGAGTTGATCAGCACAAATTGACACCATCGTTACCAGGGAAGACATTGTATCCGTACAGTATACTAAATGATTCATAGAGCTCTATTCATTTGTGTAATTTACTGTTATGGTTAGGCCGTCTGAGAACAACAAATGCAAGGTGTGAATTGAGAAGTGAAGTTATTAATGTGGAATCAGTCAAAGACGAGAGACCACGTGACTGGCTGCCTACCCACTTACTCTACACCAATAACAGATATTGAAGCCTTCTAGTCAGATAAAACTTCCTCCAATATTCACTAACCCATATACTATTACCATTGTAGTGAATGTCTACCAATTATTAATTTAGATTGATAGACGATAAATAATAAACCCGATTTGTGAAACGCAGGAAATTATTTGTGGGATTTTAATATCATACAGTCCACTTTAAATTCATTCAGTCCGCTATCGAAATAAATAAATTAACCTGAGAATTAATATAAACTAATAAATTGTAAATAAATAAATAAATCCCACGAGTCAGTTTCCCCCACACCGCCAGGCGACCCGAGCAGCACCGGGTGTGGTATTAACAACGGGTTCAGAATACGGACACAAAATAACGCTGTACGTACTCGACATTTGTCGACAAGGAAGTTATCAAAATACTACTTTTCTTGGCTCAAGTATATAACAAAGTTCAACACTCACACACAATGGAGCACACTGCATGGTTGTGCTAACATCACCACGATGGAACACAACTATGTGGAACTAGTAACTAGCTGACATTGTAACTATAAGGTGTGAAGGATAGATGAAATTGTTTATGTAATAATCTAAGATGAGGTCTGATAAAGACCTTTTGTGCCCTCTGTAATGCTTTTGCGCTACCGCTCACAGGATGAGTATGGGGTGTACAATAAACTAGCCGCCTTCGGGGGCAACAATCAAATCAGATATGTAGAACTAAACAAACCGCGCGGGAAGCCTCTCCACCGTTGGGGTTAAACTTAGCCAATGTACAAAATTACGCATCTAATTAGAATTCATCTATTATTTTCACAGCAACATCGAGATCAATTACCGAGCTTTTCACAGACCTGGCAGCGTATACACAAAGGCAACTTTCAGCTATTAGATAAATATACTGCGTTTGGTGGTACAATGTGTAAACTGGATACCAAGAATACCTGTCACTAAAGCTGTCGTGTCTCGTAACTGCTGCAGGAACAAGCTCCTGGTACTGTACTGCAGTAATCAAGCAAGTGTCAGTGTATTGTGACACAGACGACGTCCACACAACAGTACAAGTGTCAGTGTTGTGACACAGACAACGTCCACACAACAGTACAAGTGTCAGTGTTGTAACACAGACAACGTCCACACAACAGTACAAGTGTCAGTGTTGTAACACAGACAACGTCCACACAACAGTACAAGTGTCAGTGTTGACACACAGTTGACGTCCACACAACAGTACAAGTGTCAGTGTTGTAACACAGTCGACGTCCACACAACAGTACAAGTGTCAGTGTTGAACACAGACAACGTCCACACAACAGTACAAGTGTCAGTGTTGTAACACAGACAACGTCCACACAACAGTACAAGTGTCAGTGTTGTGACACAGACAACGTCCACACAACAGTACAAGTGTCAGTGTTGTAACACAGACAACGTCCACACAACAGTACAAGTGTCAGTGTTGTAACACAGACAACGTCCACACAACAGTACAAGTGTCAGTGTTGTAACACAGACAACGTCCACACAACAGTACAAGTGTCAGTGTTGTAACACAGACAACGTCCACACAACAGTAACAGTACCATAAGGAGGCCAGGAGGTGTCTTGCGCCTCGCTGCTCCTCCCCAACACAATGGTACACACACCTACCCTGGAGGTAGTGTACAAAATAGCGACTGTTTTATACAAAGAAAAAAAAATTTACTTTTTGTACCGTTGAAATTCTACAGAGCACAACAAAACACTGAAAGAGACTGATCATAAACCTAACTTAATTAACCTGCCCCTAATCCTTAAGAAGCAACACAAGTCACAATTGTATGCAATCTTTATTTTATGGAATAATTCATTACATATATGTACTAAGCCTACAATAATTAGGTTTGATGTTTATTCTTTGAGACTTTATGCAAAATTATTAGGACAAAACGTCGACGAGTATGGGGTGCACAATACACTATCGCTCACAGGACGAGTATGGGGTGCACAATACACTATCGCTCACAGGACGAGTAAGGGGTGCTCAATACACTACCGCTCACAGGACGAGTATGGGGTGCACAATACACTACCGCTCACAGGACGAGTATGGGGTGCACAATACACTACCGCTCACAGGACGAGTATGAGGTGCACAATACACTACCGCTCACAAGGACGAGTACGGGGTGCACAATACACTACCGCTCACAGGACGAGTATGGGGGTGCACAATACACTACCGCTCACAGGACGAGTATGAGGTGCACAATACACTACCGCTCACAGGACGAGTATGGGGTGCACAATACACTACCGCTCACAGGACGAGGATGGGGTGCACAATACCCTACCGCTCACAGGACGAGGATGGGGTGCACAATACACTACCGCTCACAGGACGAGGATGGGGTGCACAATACACTACCGCTCACAGGACGAGTATGGGGTGCACAATACACTACCGCTCACAGGACGAGTATGGGGTGCACAATACACTACCGCTCACAGGACGAGGATGGGGTGCACAATACACTACCGCTCACAGGACGAGTATGAAGTGCACATACACTACCGCTCACAGGACGAGTATGGGGTGCACAATACACTACCGCTCACAGGACGAGTNCTTCCATTTTCTTATAGGACAATGTTTGAGGAGACTATACGTCAAAATGCGACGTTCTATTAGAAGGACGGGTTGGGGAGGAAGGGGCTGACCAAATTCTTTCCTTTGGTCTAGTACACCGAGAATCAACGCTTCGAAGCTCTATTATTTTCCTGTAGCTTACTGCCAAGAGCGATTGTGCAGCCCGTCCTCGCATACAAAGTTCCAAGCTCGTTAATCCAGCCGCCAAACCCCTGTTAATGAATGAAAAGCGGTTTACACACGACTCCCAACTGATGACGTCTGAACACTTCCGGAACAAGTGCTTCGTTCACGTCCTCTGTTCGAACTACAATTTTATAAGTGCTTCACCCACGTACTTCAAGTACAAATAGTCGCCAACAGAACCTAAACACCTAACCTAACCTACGCCAAACTATACATATAATTTTTATGTATAATAATATTAATTTATATATGAGAAACCAATTTTTAATACGCCTTATGTAATCCACCCGCCAAACCCCCTGTTTATGAATGAAAAACGGTTTACACATGACTCACAACCAACCCGTCCTCGACTCCTAAGTCCATTACATCCAGCGGTCGACCCAACGGACGCATTCACAAATTTTAACATGCTGTTCATTGAAAACGGGAAATTTCTCAAATATAAATTAATATTGTAATATATTAGCATATTGTGCATATATAGGCATAGGTTAGGTTAGGTGTTTAGGTTCTGCTGGCGATTATTTGTATTTGTAGTACGTGGGTGAAGCATTTACAGCGTTGTGGTTCTAACAAAATTCGTCAGTGAAGCACTTGTTCCGGAAGTGTTCGAACGAAATCAGTTGCGAGTCGCATGTAAACCGTTTTTCATTCATAAACGGGGGTTTTGGTGGGTGCATGGAATGACTTTAGAGTCTTTGTTTGGAGGACGGGCTGCTCACAACTGATGATGTTCGAACACTTCCGGAACAAGTGCAACACTGACGAATTTTGTTCGAAGCACAACGCTGTAAATGCTTCACCCACGTACTACAAATACAAATAATCGTCAACAGAACCTAAACACCTAACCTAACCTATGCCTATATATGCACAATATGCTGATATAATATAAATTTATATTTGAGAAAATACCTGTTTTGAATGAACAGCATGTAAACATTCATGAATGCGTCTGTGGGGTTGACTGCTGGATGTAATGGACTTGAGTCGAGGACGGTTCGGATGTCGAGGATTCTTCAACGAGCAGAGGGGCGTTTAATGAACAATCAAGTGTATAAACTATGAGTGGAGAGACTGTAATATAGCAATTTAACGCTATACAAGAATCGCCAGAACGCAGGCACATGCCAAACTCCTCCGGGGTTCAGCAAATCAAAATACTTGCCCAACTGGCTGCAGGATAAGAGCCCAGCGAGTGTAGCATAATTAGACTCCGGGAACCTGGGTTCCTCTACAGTACATCAGGGTGGTTATGACTTAATTTATTTATTTGTATAATATTAATCAATAAATTGTCATTAACCATTTCCCCCCAACAGGAACTATGGTTATACTATGGGGTTTAAGCCAAAACGTTTGTACGTCAAGTTTTATATCTTGCTAATTTACGTATGAACGCAATCGAATATAATTAAGTAATTATTAATTTATTTACTAATTGTTTCAGTGAACCAGCCTATTTTCTGATAATTTTATTAATGTCATTCAGCCACTTTGATCTAACAAAGTTAACTTAGAGAAGCAGAGCCATACTGCACTGGACACAGACTTAAATAATTATTTTTAAGTGTGGGTTTCCACCAGGTATGGTGGAAGCAGCCTTGTTCACAGAAACAACAAGATTAATAATTACAATACTTAAGTAATTAATAATTTAGTAATATAATTAATTCTATTCAATTACGTTCATACGTTAATTAGCAAAACATAAAACTTAACGTACAATTGAACCTGAAACTAAATATTACTAGTTTATTGAGGATTAGGAGGCAACAGAGGACATCATCAGAAATCAGCTAAGCCATAAATTAATGTTTTTTCTTGTTAATTTGCCAATAATAGATTCACGCTTGACTCAACATTTATATTTAATTGAATAACTGAGTCTTATTACAAGGTTTAGTTCTGTTACGAAAGTTTCCAAGTCCTCTCTCAATCACCTGTTAAATTAAAATTAATTGTTATTTACAATGTTTATTTCTCAACATATCTTTTCGAAGTTTGCTACCTTGGTATCCACATGATATTGTTGTGGATATCAAAGTCCGTGTTCAGTGCGAATCAATGTACCTGGATTGTACCTGCTCGGGGTTCTGGGTTTTGTTCTACTCACCAAGTCCGGTCCTGGAGCCAGGCTTGACTTGTGAGAGCTTGGTCCAACAGGCTGTTGCTTGGAGCGGCCCGTAGGCCCACCACAGCCACGTTGGTCCGGCACTTCCTGAAGAAAACTATCCAATTTTCTCTTGAAGACGTCTACATTTGTTACGGCAATATTTCTTATACTTGCTGAGAGGATGTTGAACAACCGTGGACCTCTGATGTTTATACAGTGTTCTCTGATTGTGCCTATGGCACCCCTGCTCTTCACTTCACTTTATATATCGTTCACTCCACTATGTTGTTATTTTACAATTTGGATTTGGGACCTGGCCCTCCAGTATTTTCCACGTGTATAATATTTGATCTCTCTCGTCTCCTTTCCAGGGAGTATATTTGGAGCTTTGAGACGATCCCAATAATTTAGGTACTTTACCGTGTCTATATATGCAGTATACATGCTCTGTATTCCCTCAATCTCCCCTGCTCTAAAGGGGTGAGTGAGTATCGAGCAGTACTTAAAACGGGACAGCACAAGTGATTTGTATAGTACAATCATTGTGATGGGATCCCTGGATTTGAATGTTCTCGTAATCCATCTGATCATTTTTTCTGGCTGACGCAATATTTGCTTGGTCATGCTTCCTAAACGTTAGGTCGTCAGACATCATTATTCCCAGGTCCTTTACATGCTGCTTTCTTATTGATGCCATTGTCAATATTTCCTCATTTTTCCTCAACCTAGCCAAATTAATGAAGTCCACATCAGTCATATGAACTAAGTCTAAAACATTGACACCTCATGTTCGGCTAATTATTATCTGGGTTAAATGTTAATCTGAGTTATGTCCTTTAATCTTCCCGATTATCTGATAAAGCATTCCGATCAACGTTGAGATTATTAAAATCGCCTACAAGGACTGCGTTGTACTTTATAATTCATCTAAATTCTTCATACAAGATAGCATCCTGGTCTTGGCTTAGTTTCGGTGATCTAGACATGACTCCAAACTTCATATCATCCTATTTATTACAATGTTAACAAGAAATTATAGGCGTCTACGACCCGTGTTTGTACTGTGGCTACGTTTATAGCTTTGTTATATAAATATATATATATAATATATACATGACTTGCAACAATGATCGAACTTGTCTGTGACATTTATCAATGTTTCCCATTGTCGTGTTTTTCATTTTAATTCTATTGGTTTTGTTGTGTATGTTTTAATGCCACATTTGTAATCATGTAATCTTGTACAATAAATTTCCCAATATATACACATATATAAGGGGGTGGTAGGAGAAGACGATATGTCAGTGCACGAGAGAGCCTAACAAAGCTCTCCTGGGTGCTGCATATCCTCTTTTTTCGAGGCGTATGGATCCATATTATATATATATATAGGGGTACAACCTCTGGTGCAATTGCAAGGACCCACATCCTCGAAGAAGAAAACAAAGAGCATTCAGAGAAGACCTTGTGGATTCTCACTGAACACTTTAATCTTTTCTTCTAGCACCCCTATTATTTTTTTTGTATGTTTTGTTTTATTTTATTTTGTTTTATTGCAATGCTACAGTTTACAGAGAACACACACATATATATATAACAATATAATACATATTATATATATATTTTTTTGTGAGGGTATCACCTCTGGTGCCAATGTGGGGACCCATAGCCTCGGAGAAGAAAATAAAACGTATTCAGAGGAGACCTTGTGGTGTCTCACTGAACACTAATATTTTCTTCTCCTACCACCCCCATTCTTTTGTATGTACACATATATATTTGCTTTATTTGAACTTTGTTACAAAAAAGGAGTTACATATAGGTTACAAAGATGGTTATCATAAGTTGTCGAGTTCCTCCAGCTCCTCAGATGGCGGGCAGGAACCCTGGATGCAGTGCGCATTTCCCCTCTGTATCGCCACGCTGAGGCGCTGGAAAAGAAAGCTGGCAGCTCTAGGGTCCCATGTTGTTTCAATGAGCCTAGAACCCAGTTCCTTCAAAAAACTGGTAGCACTTTTACCCCAGGCGCCGAGTGTCTCAGAAGCAATGGGGACAAAATTGTAGTGGTGATCCAGTTCTCTATACTTACGGGATTTGGCTGCTTCCCTGTGGGTGGCAGCGCCACCTGGTTGTGCAACACTGAGTTCAATGTAAGTGTTGTTATACACTTATAGTGTTGTTATACACACATATATATATATATATATATATATATATATATATATATATATATATATATATATATATGTCGTACCTAGTAGCCAGAACGCACTTCTCAGCCTACTATGCAAGGCCCGATTTGCCTAATAAGCCAAGTTTTCATGAATTAATTGTTTTTCGACTACCTAACCTACCTAACCTAACCTAACCTAACTTTTTCGGCTACCTAACCTAACCTATAAAGATAGGTTAGGTTAGGTTAGGTAGGGTTGGTTAGGTTTGGTCATATATCTACGTTAATTTTAACTCCAATAAAAAAAATTGACCTCATACATAATGAAATGGGTAGCTTTATCATTTCATAAGAAAAAAATAGAGAAAATATATTATTCAGGAAAACTTGGCTTATTAGGCAAATCGGGCCTTGCATAGTAGGCTGAGAAGTGCGTTCTGGCTACTAGGTACGACATATATATAATATATATATATATATATATATATATATATATTATATATATATATATACCTGCAACTTGTGTTGTGAGTAATAGATATCAACTCATACAGGGAAGACAAAACTCAGGCGAGGCTTCATTCTTATTCCTCGCTCGAATGTAACAAGAATGTCGATGCCGGAAACCTACTAGACGCTGACCATACTGTAATACCTATCTGTGATCGTCAGTGTCGGCTCACCCACTGCAACGAAGCTGAAAAGTTGCGTTCTAATTCAAAATCAAGAACCGCTAGCAATAGCAATATAGAC